>JBAMCF010000170.1:0-455000 GCA_037075285.1 Drosophila lutescens
CCGAGCGCCTTGCCGGGGCCAGCGCTTGGCGAGTTGGCGGATTCTGCCGGCGCGAACGCTGATTGGTAGCCGACGGCAGAGGGCGCTCGTGCATATGGAGGAGCGTGTGGTGCTTCCCGCTGCACGTTTTACACTTGTCGCCACTGCGACAACTCACGTCAGAGTGCTCGTGAGCGAGACAATTTGAGCAGTACTTGTTGACAAGCACTGCTCGAAGCCGCTTCTCTGCGCTCAGCTTTAGGAACCTCTGGCACTTCCGAAGCGGATGGATTCCACGGCAGACTCGGCAACGGTAGGAATTTAAACCTCGAGTACGTCTGCTCTCCAAAGCCTGAGCGCTGCGTGGACGAGGAACCATGATGTGATCTGGTAGGGAGTAATGGACAAAAAAAAAAGAAACAAACATGGAGATGATTTAAAAATGATTAGATGACGAGGATGGTTGGAGAATTATGCGGAGGATGTTGGTTGAGGAAGACGGTTGGAGTGTTCTCCTGGCAGAAGAACCACCTTGGTCACGGGACGCTTAATAATCCTGCGTGCCGTGAGAATGCTGACGACACGGACATTGCCGTCAGCCCCCGGAAAAACAGAGTCGATTCTGCCAAGGCGCCACTCATTCGAGGGCAGATTGTCTTCTTTGACGACTACCATGTCGCCAACGCGGAGATTTGCGGTCGGGGCCTGCCACTTGTTACGCTTGTGGAGCTCCTTGAGATACTCCTCTTTCCATCGAGCTTGGAATTGCTGATGGAGCGCCTTTAAGTGTTGCCACCGATTCACAATGGACTTGGATTCCCCTTTTAATTCGGGCTCTACTATGGACAGAAGAGGTCCGCCGACGAGAAAGTGCCCTGGTGTCAACGCCAAGAGATCAGTAGGATCTTCTGACATGGGAGATAGCGGTCTGGAATTTAGACAAGCTTCAATTTTCGCTAGGAGGGTTGAAAGCTCTTCAAAGGTGTACTTTCGAGTAGCGGTGGACTTGTAAAACAAGGTTTTGAAGCTTTTGACACCAGCTTCCCACAGGCCTCCCATATGGGGTGCCCCCGGAGGAATGAATTGCCAGTTGAGCTGCTGATGACTATACGCATCAGTCACAGACTCTTTTACGACAAAGGTTTTCCCATTGTCGGACTGCACTTGACGGGGACAACCTCTTCTGGATACGAACCGAGCGAAAGCGGCGAGAAATTTCTCGGTCGTCAGATCGGATGTAGGCTCTAGATGGATGGCCTTTGTGGAGAAACATACGAAAACCAACACATACCCTTTTGTAATTAGGCACGCTCTGCCTGTGTAATTTTTGATGTCGAAAGGGCCAGCGTAGTCCATCCCTGTGTACGTGAATGGCCGGGAAAAAGACACTCGCTCTTTCGGAAACTTCCCATCATCTGATTTTGCAAGCGCTTCTTATGAATAACGCAGACCTTGCAGGAGTTAATCACGGCCTTTACCAAGTTCTTTATTCTCGGAATCCAGTATCTTGACCGGGTGAGACGTACGACTAACTGGTTACCTCCGTGCAACGTTATGAGATGCGTAAAGTTCACCAGTAGTCGAGAGAGTGCACATTCGTACGGGAGTATTATCGAATGTCGTTCGTCATATCGCAAGTTTTCGGAGGCCGTTATGCGGCCGCAAGCCCTTATAAGCCCTTTCTGATCTAGAAAGGGGTTTAAGGAGAGGATTGAACTTGTCGCGGACACAGGACGCTTTTGACTCAAGCAGCGATATTCATTAGAAAAATATCTGCGCTGAGTGCTAATGACCATGAGCTGTTCAGCGGCGACAAGTTCTTGGGCTTCTAGACGGACTTCCGACATCTGCGACTGTTTCTTACATCGCTGGACAAAACGGTGGACATACGCAAGGACCCGTAAAGCTCTATCTAACTTGGAAAAGCGATCAAGGATGTCTTCTGTCGGGATGGACGCCACATGGGCCTTGACAGGACGCCTCTCCACTTCGGTCACCTGTAAGTCGGTGCTTTGGGAAGGCCACTGATCTCGTGGCTTTGACAACCAAGTTGGTCCATGCCACCAAAGGGAGTTGTCGATCAGGTCTTGTAGAGGCACTCCCCGACTGGCCAAGTCAGCTGGATTGTGTTCGGATTGAACATGTGCCCAATTGGCTGCCTCTGTGGACTGGGTAATCTTTGTTACCCGATTGGCAACGAACGTTGTCCATTGGCATGCTGGTTTGGCGAGCCATGCAAGCACAATTGTGGAATCGGTCCAACAATGGAGTTTCGAGGACAGCACTGGCATATGGGGGAGGATGGATTCAGCCATCTCGGATAGCAATAGAGCTCCACACAGCTCTAGCCTTGGAAGCGACACAGTTTTGACTGGCGCCACGCGCGTCTTGGCTGTAAGGAGGTGCACTAGCGTCGTGTGCCCAATTTCTACGCGCACATAGATCGCAGCACCATACGCCTTTTGAGAGGCGTCACAGAATCCATGATGTTCGACTCGGAACTCTGGGCGGAAGGAAACCCATCTGGGAATTCGGACTTGATCTAGGACCGAGTAGCTTTGGAGAAAATCACGCCACTTTTGGCACATTTCAATTGGGAGTTCATCATCCCACCCAAGATCATGAAGCCAGATCTCCTGCATGAAAATCTTGGCACAGACCACGAAAGGAGCGAGCCAGCCTGCTGGATCAAACAGCTTGGCGATTTGGGAAAGAACATGACGTTTCGTGAGCGTGGCTTCGTTGGATAGGTCTGGAGGGGCGAAGAAAAACTCATCGGATGTTGCTTTCCAACGGACTCCGAGAGTTTTCGCCGTGCTTTCCGTATCTATCTCGAGGAACTCGGCGTTTAAAAGATGATTAGTTTCGATATGAGCCAGAATTTCTTTATGGTTGGAGGTCCACTTTCTTAATGGAAAACCAGCCGAATCGAGAGCACTCTGCAACTCGCGAATGGTAAGGTGAGCCTCTTCTGCAGAGTCAGCTCCCGAAAGGACATCATCGACGTACATGCAACCACGAATAACTTTACTCGCCCTCGGATGGGTTAGTTGCACGTCGGTCGCCAGCTGTTGTAGGACCCGAATTGCCAGAAACGGTGCACAATTGACCCCAAACGTAACAGTTTTTAGCTCAAAATCGCGAATGTATTCGGACTGCACTTGACGGGGACAACCTCTTCTGGATACGAACCGAGCGAAAGCGGCGAGAAATTTCTCGGTCGTCAGATCGGATGTAGGCTCTAGATGGATGGCCTTTGTGGAGAAACATACGAAAACCAACACATACCCTTTTGTAATTAGGCACGCTCTGCCTGTGTAATTTTTGATGTCGAAAGGGCCAGCGTAGTCCATCCCTGTGTACGTGAATGGCCGGGAAAAAGACACTCGCTCTTTCGGAAAACTTCCCATCATCTGATTTTGCAAGCGCTTCTTATGAATAACGCAGACCTTGCAGGAGTTAATCACGGCCTTTACCAAGTTCTTTATTCTCGGAATCCAGTATCTTGACCGGGTGAGACGTACGACTAACTGGTTACCTCCGTGCAACGTTATGAGATGCGTAAAGTTCACCAGTAGTCGAGAGAGTGCACATTCGTACGGGAGTATTATCGAATGTCGTTCGTCATATCGCAAGTTTTCGGAGGCCGTTATGCGGCCGCAAGCCCTTATAAGCCCTTTCTGATCTAGAAAGGGGTTTAAGGAGAGGATTGAACTTGTCGCGGACACAGGACGCTTTTGACTCAAGCAGCGATATTCATTAGAAAAATATCTGCGCTGAGTGCTAATGACCATGAGCTGTTCAGCGGCGACAAGTTCTTGGGCTTCTAGACGGACTTCCGACATCTGCGACTGTTTCTTACATCGCTGGACAAAACGGTGGACATACGCAAGGACCCGTAAAGCTCTATCTAACTTGGAAAAGCGATCAAGGATGTCTTCTGTCGGGATGGACGCCACATGGGCCTTGACAGGACGCCTCTCCACTTCGGTCACCTGTAAGTCGGTGCTTTGGGAAGGCCACTGATCTCGTGGCTTTGACAACCAAGTTGGTCCATGCCACCAAAGGGAGTTGTCGATCAGGTCTTGTAGAGGCACTCCCCGACTGGCCAAGTCAGCTGGATTGTGTTCGGATTGAACATGTGCCCAATTGGCTGCCTCTGTGGACTGGGTAATCTTTGTTACCCGATTGGCAACGAACGTTGTCCATTGGCATGCTGGTTTGGCGAGCCATGCAAGCACAATTGTGGAATCGGTCCAACAATGGAGTTTCGAGGACAGCACTGGCATATGGGGGAGGATGGATTCAGCCATCTCGGATAGCAATAGAGCTCCACACAGCTCTAGCCTTGGAAGCGACACAGTTTTGACTGGCGCCACGCGCGTCTTGGCTGTAAGGAGGTGCACTAGCGTCGTGTGCCCAATTTCTACGCGCACATAGATCGCAGCACCATACGCCTTTTGAGAGGCGTCACAGAATCCATGATGTTCGACTCGGAACTCTGGGCGGAAGGAAACCCATCTGGGAATTCGGACTTGATCTAGGACCGAGTAGCTTTGGAGAAAATCAAGCCACTTTTGGCACATTTCAATTGGGAGTTCATCATCCCACCCAAGATCATGAAGCCAGATCTCCTGCATGAAAATCTTGGCACAGACCACGAAAGGAGCGAGCCAGCCTGCTGGATCAAACAGCTTAGCGATTTGGGAAAGAACATGACGTTTCGTGAGCGTGGCTTCGTTGGATAGGTCTGGAGGGGCGAAGAAAAACTCATCGGATGTTGCTTTCCAACGGACTCCGAGAGTTTTCGCCGTGCTTTCCGTATCTATCTCGAGGAACTCGGCGTTTAAAAGATGATTGGTTTCGATATGAGCCAGAACTTCTTTATGGTTGGAGGTCCACTTTCTTAATGGAAAACCAGCCGAATCGAGAGCACTCTGCAACTCGCGAATGGTAAGGTGAGCCTCTTCTGCAGAGTCAGCTCCCGAAAGGACATCATCGACGTACATGCAACCACGAATAACTTTACTCGCCCTCGGATGGGTTAGTTGCACGTCGGTCGCCAGCTGTTGTAGGACCCGAATTGCCAGAAACGGTGCACAATTGACCCCAAACGTAACAGTTTTTAGCTCAAAATCGCGAATGTATTCTTCTCTATTGCGGAATAAGATACGTTGGAACGCTGTCTGCTTCGGATCTACCCAGATCTGCCGGTACATTTTCTCGATATCAGCACTGTACACAAAACGGAAATATCGCCACTTCAGGATCTGGATGGTTAGATCGGACTGTAGGACCGGGCCAGCATGAAGGATATCATTTAAGCTGACCCCATTGTCTGAAGGGCTGGAGGCATTGAATACCACTCGAAGTTTGGTGGTCGTACTCTCCGGTTTTAACACCGCGTGGTGTGGGAGGTAATAACACGCTGAATCGTGGGTAGGAGGGACTTCTCTCATGTGGTTGAGGTCGAGATATTCTTGAATCACTGAGTCGTACTTGGATTTTAGCGTACTGTCCCTTTTTAGCCGCTGCTCGTTTCTTAAGAATTGAGCCAACGCCAGGGATCTGGAATGTCCTAGGGAGCATTTCATGTTCTCAGGATCTCGAAAGGGAAGACTCACGACATACCTGCCGGTATCGTCTTTTGTGGTGGTCCGAAGGAAATTATCCTCACAGATCACGTCGGATTCTTTTGCCACCTTTACTGGCAGATCCTCCACCTCCCAGAATTTGGTGAGGAGTTTATCGAGAGACGCTTCGTACGTGTGTGCAACATGCGTAGAAAACGATGAAATTCTATCTTGCCTCGGAGCGGGTACTGGTCCTGTTAGAATCCAGCCGAAAATGGTCTCTTGACCGAGAAGAGAGCCACAGATATTCGCTCGGGTGCCGCTTAGTAGAATGGAAGGAAGTATATCGGCCCCGATTAAAAGATCTATTTGTGCGCTCTCATAAAACTTTGGATCCGCTAGTGGAAGTTCGGGAAGATCTCGCAGGAAATGTTGCGGAAGCGGACATGAGGGAAGATTTCCGGCTATTTGCGGAAGCACGTAGGCAGTGGTGTTTAACTGCAAACTAGTCCGGGTCGGAGAACGAATCGTAAATTGGCAGAGCTTTTTAGTCTCAGCGGAGACCGTTTGATTAAGCCCTGAGACCTGTGCTTGGATAACCTGGAACGGCAGCTTAATCAGGTTGAAAAGGCGCTCAGTAATGAAGGTCGCCTCAGATCCGGAGTCTATTAAGGCTCGCGCTTGGTAGTTGGAACCCTGATGGCATATATTAATCATGGCGGTGCCTAGGAGGACTGACCTAGAGCCTGCCGCAAAATAATTTTGAAGTGTTGGCTGCGTGCCACTGGCAGCCGAGGGACCGGGAGTATTCGGTCTGGATCTGGGCGTTGGCGTTGGATTTGCGCGCGCTGGGGATGGGGTGCCTCGGTGTAGGAGGGTGTGATGGCGGCCGCGGCACGTGAAGCAATTATGTGCGCTTTCGCAGTCGCGCAGCTGATGTGTCCGCGCAAAGCAGTTCAAACACAGCTGTTTTCGTTTGATATAGGCGATGCGTTGGTCGACCGTCATCCGGAGAAACTGGGCGCATGTGCGTATTGGATGGTTTTCTCTATTACAGAGATCGCACCCTCTAGGTTGTCGAGGCGTTACCCTTGTCTCATAAGAATTTATTCTCCGAGACGCCGAGTTGGATGTGGATGCCCTGGGCTGAGCCTGACTAGAACCTGATGGTCGAACATCATCTATGGCTTCTAGGGTTCTGTGACGTTCCGTTAGGAAAACGTTCAGCTCATGCCACGTAGGGATCTCGGCTTTGTTTTGAAGGGACTGCTCCCATAGGGAAAGCGTAAGCTTTGGGAGTTTGGATGAGCACATATACACCAAGAGGCAATCCCAAGTTTCGAACTGAATACCGGACATTTCTAACGCCGTAAGGCACCCCTGGATGGTACTTTGAAGTTCTTTCAAAGCTGACCCAGACTCCTGTGTGACGGACGGCACATTGAAGAGTATCTTCAATTGACTGTTTACTAACAATCGCTTGTTTTCGAAACGCTCAGTGAGGTTATCCCACGCTGAGCGAAAGCAATCGTTAGTAAGTGGTGAATTTGCAACTATATTGTGAGCGTCGCCCCTCGTCTTAGCATTAAGATGGAATAATTTCTCGACAGGAGTGAGTCTAGGATTGTTGATGTAAATTGCCGTGAATAGATCCCTGAAGGTTGGCCAACGAAGATAATCGCCGGTAAAAACCTCGGTATCGCACGGCGGAAGGTGGCAGCCTGACGGAATGTATGTCTGAGGAGTATCTGGAGTGGAGGTAGCTTACGGATTTTGCGGAGTCTGCGCTATTTGGTCTGCTATTTGGGCGCCGCACCTTTCGTACGCGCTGTAGCAGTAACCGTACTTAGCCTTGAGAACTGGCAAGCTGTTAGCTGCACTTTCTCCGGCTGCTACAAGGCACGCGGTACATGCATCGTACTCTTTTTTGATGCGGACCCATACCTCTTTAATTTCGTCTCGGCGAATATTGAGGACGGACAACGTAGGAGGGACCGCCGCGGGAATATTTATTCGCGATTCCAATTCGGAAAGTCGATCCGAGACTTCAATAAATTGGTTTAAGGCGAGTTCGGCAGCCGTTGCAACCATTTGTGTGCTGGCTCGCGTGAATCTTTCGATGGGAGAAGGAGCTCTTTTGGGAATTGGCGTCTTTACCTTGGTAGGTGTGGGCGTCCTTAAAGTGACTTTTGGTATTTTCGGTGATGGAACAGGGGATAGTTTATTAGAACTTTCCCCGGACATACCAAACTAGGATGCTGTTAGGATTGAATGGACGCGCTGATATTTCGGACAAAATCAGGGAAACAATTACGAACCAACTTCTGGACTGGTGGAAATAGGGTCTCGACCTGCTAAAACAGTCGATATGCGTGGCTGAATTATTGTGAAAATAATCCCCAGGCTTTTGGTGGAACGATGGAACAAGAATCAAAAAATACCAAAAATACTAAAAATAAAATACTGAAAAAATACTGTTCTTGATGAAGTATTTTTCGATTAGTATTTTATGAGGGGTGGCTGGCCGAATTAGGATGGGATTGGATATCGTTATTATTCTTCTCTATTTTTTAAAAAATTATTCGGAGACAAAACAAAAAAATACGTTGCAGTGGTATGCGGATGATATATTTTTTTTGGAAATTTTCTTTTTTCTCCCCAACAAGAAAATAAATCAAGTATATATATGGATATACCAAACTCAATAAATAAATACAAAAAACTGGAATGGACGCGGTAATTAGTTGATTCGGACGCAAACCGGGAACAATATTAATAGATTGATTCCACTGGTTTCTGGGATGTCGACAGTATTTTATTTAATTTTTTGGAACTCTAGCGATGAGGGATTTTGTAAATTTAATTTTAATTTTTTAACTCTCAGTATTTATTTAAGTTTATTAGTATTGAGCTTGGTATTTATTTTTGGTTTTTTATTTTATTTTATTTATTTGGAATGGCTCGGAATAAAGAGCACTTGGATCGTTGGATAACACAAATGCCCAAAATGAACTCGTGCATAAAGCCCCTTTGCGGGCTATGTACGAGAAATGCTGGAATGCGCGGGAATTTCGGGAATTCGTATGTATGTATGTGTGAATGGGTTGAATAGGAAATAAAAAACACACTGAGACTCAAAAGTTATTTCACGTCGGCGTTGGGAATTTATTTAATATATATATTTATGGATGGCCGACGGAAATACTTCGATGTTCGGGATTGGGTGTTTTCATAGAAAAAAATATGTATGGAAGTATGGATGTAATATATATGTGTAATATATGGATGTAATATATGTGTAATATATGGATGTAATATATTTGGAATATGGATGTAATATATGTGGAATATGTATAATATATGTAATAAATATGTATAAGATGTGGAGTATATAGGTAATCAAGATGACGGAAAATTTTTATTTTAAATTTTGCCGGCGGGTATGTGTTGTGAATTTTCGATTTATTGTGGACTGTATTTGGATTTTGAATTATGTATGCAAATATTTGTCACAGCGGATATACAGTAAAAAAAATCAGTATCAGTGTTTGTGGGCCTCAATTGGCGGAACACTTAATTTTTCGGTTCCCTTTTTGTGGGAAATTAATTGAATTTAATTTTTGAATTTAATTTATTTTTCACTGTTCACTGACTTTTCTTTCTCACTGTACGCTTGACTTTTTATTTGCACACTTTAATTTGGATTAATATTTTGTTATTTCTTCGATTTAATTTTGGATGTATTTTTACTGGATGTACGGCCAAATGTGAATATGAAACTTGTACATCAATATGCACAAGAAAAGGAATTGGAAAATAGACAATATGGCCGCACGTTAAAGGAGACGAAGAAATAGAAGACGGAATTGGAATTGTAATTTACTAACTGCCGTTGTCGGATTAAATCGGACTTGGATTTTAGACAAATCGTACAGAAAGTCAAACGAATTATGTTTTCGGATGGCTGACTGTCGACCGGCAGTTAATAAAAATAATAAATGGCACTTATCTGGTGGAGCAATTCGGCTCGAATGGATCAAAAAATGTTTGGTGGGGGGCGTCGCAAGTGTTTCTTCTAGTTGAAGGCAGCTTCCGGAGGCGTTGCGGCTTGGTGCAAAATAGCCGGTGGCAAGCTGTGGGGGAGAGAAAAACACTCTGCGATCGCGACGTAGGGAAATAATGGAGAACGCACTGGACTTTTCGTAAATAGCGCGGACCGGCCGGGCGATGTATTTCATATAGTTTCACAATGAGAACTGAAACTTAAGCTAATGAGCGCTGTGCTTCAGAGCGCTGTGGAGAGATCCCGGGCGTGGGAAGGCGGGAGAGCGGGAGAGCCTGGAAGTAGGCATTCCCAACGAGGGAAGAGCGGGCATTGGAAGAGCGGGGGATTTAAGAGCGGGGCAAGCGGCGTAAACAGGTTAGGTTAGGTACGAACGGCTGCCAGACTATCGTCTGGCACACTTAGACCTCTGTGGGTCCGTTGTGATACCGTATGATCTCGTTTTTTCCCTTTTTTCCGGGATCCCCTGTCTCTTATGTCTCGTCCTAGAAGCCTAGAGAGCATTTCCGGATGATTAGCATGTCTTCCACCCTGAAGATTTTACAAAGGAGTTTAAGTCCTTAAGCTTGATCTCCGATATTTCGGTCAGATCGTTAAGGAAGGGGTATCCTAAGTGCTTCAGTCTAAGTCTGAAAAGGGCTGGGCAGAAGCAGAGAAGGTGTTCCACCGTTTCTTCTGCTTCCTCATCCCTGCAGCTCCTACAAAAGTCATTTTTCGGGGCTTGTAGCCTGCCGGCATGTGTGCCGACTAGCCAGAGGCCTGTAAGGGCTCTAACTAACATACCACACTCTGTGCGGCTGAGTTTGAGTAGTGCTGGCGTTCTTTTATTGTTAATCATCGGCCATGTCTGGTGTGTGATACGGCACTTTGGTGCATTCTGCGAATTGGTGTTGGCTAGTTTGATAAATTGATTTCTAATGTTTAGCTTGCAAGTTGCCATGGGCATACCGACACTCTCCTTTTCTGGAAGGAGAGGCATGATGGTGCCCTGCCTGGCTAACTCATCCGCTATGCAGTTGCCTACGATGTCCCGGTGACCCGGAACCCATATTAGGCTGATAGTAAACTGTCTAGCCATCTCGTGGAGAGATTTGCGACAGTCTGCTATTGTTCGTGAGTTTGTGTTTGTCGAGTGTCCCTAAGCAGTCGAGTGCCTCCTTTATAGGTGTGGGCGTCCTTAAAGTGACTTTTGGTATTTTCGGTGATGGAACAGGGGATAGTTTATTAGAACTTTCCCCGGACATACCAAACTAGGATGCTGTTAGGATTGAATGGACGCGCTGATATTTCGGACAAAATCAGGGAAACAATTACGAACCAACTTCTGGACTGGTGGAAATCGGGTGTCGACCGGCTAAAATAGTCGATATGCGAGGCTGAATTGTTGTGAAAATAATCCCCAGGCTTTTGGTAGAACGATGGAACAAGAATCAAAAAATACCAAAAATACTAAAAATAAAATACTGAAAAAAATACTATTCTTGATGAAGTATTTTTCGATTAGTATTTTATGAGGGGTGGCTGGCCGAATTAGGATGGGATTGGATACCGTTATTATTCTTCTCTATTTTTTAAAAAATTATTCGGAGACAAAACAAAAAAATACTTTTCAGTGGTATGCGGATGATATATTTTTTTTGGAAATTTTCTTTTTTCTCCCCAACAAGAAAATAAATCAAGTATATATATGGATATACCAAACTCAATAAATAAATACAAAAAACTGGAATGGACGCGGTAATTAGTTGATTCGGACGCAAACCGGGAACAATATTAATAGATTGATTCCACTGGTTTCTGGGATGTCGACAGTATTTTATTTAGTTTTTTGGAACTCTAGCGATGAGGGATTTTGTAAATTTAATTTTAATTTTTTAACTCTCAGTATTTATTTAAGTTTATTAGTATTGAGCTTGGTATTTATTTTTGGTTTTTTATTTTATTTTATTTATTTGGAATGGCTCGGAATAAAGAGCACTTGGATCGTTGGATAACACAAATGCCCAAAATGAACTCGTGCATAGAGCCCCTTTGCGGGCTATGTACGAGAAATGCCGGAATGCGCGGGAATTCGTATGTATGTATGTTTGAATGGGTTGAATAGGAAATGAAAAACACACTGAGACTCAAAAGTTATTTCACGTCGGCGTTGGGAATTTATTTAATATATATATTTATGGATGGCCGACGGAAATACTTCGATGTTCGGGATTGGGTGTTTTCATAGAAAAAAATATGTATGGAAGTATGGATGTAATATATATGTGTAATATATGGATGTAATATATGTGTAATATATGGATGTAATATATTTGGAATATGGATGTAATATATGTGGAATATGTATAATATATGTAATAAATATGTATAAGATGTGGAGTATATAGGTAATCAAGATGGCGGAAAATTTTTATTTTAAATTTTGCCGGCGGGTATGTGTTGTGAATTTTCGATTTATTGTGGACTGTATTTGGATTTTGAATTATGTATGCAAATATTTGTCACAGCGGATATACAGTAAAAAAAAATCAGTATCAGTGTTTGTGGGCCTAAATTGGCGGAACACTTAATTTTTCGGTTCCCTTTTTGTGGGAAATTAATTGAATTTAATTTTTGAATTTAATTAATTTTTCACTGTTCACTGACTTTTCTTTCTCACTGTACGCTTGACTTTTTATTTGCACACTTTAATTTGGATTAATATTTTGTAATTTCTTCGATTTAATTTTGGATGTATTTTTACTGGATGTACGGCCAAATGTGAATATGAAACTTGTACATCAATATGCACAAGAAAAGGAATTGGAAAATAGACAATATGGCCGCACGTTAAAGGAGACGAAGAAATAGAAGACGGAATTGGAATTGTAATTTACTAACTGCCGTTGTCGGATTAAATCGGACTTGGATTTTAGACAAATCGTACAGAAAGTCAAACGAATTATGTTTTCGGATGGCTGACTGTCGACCGGCAGTTAATAAAAATAATAAATGGCACTTATCTGGTGGAGCAATTCGGCTCGAATGGATCAAAAAATGTTTGGTGGGGGGCGTCGCAAGTGTTTCTTCTAGTTGAAGGCAGCTTCCGGAGGCGTTGCGGCTTGGTGCAAAATAGCCGGTGGCAAGCTGTGGGGGAGAGAAAAACACTCTGCGATCGCGACGTAGGGAAATAATGGAGAACGCACTGGACTTTTCGTAAATAGCGCGGACCGGCCGGGCGATGTATTTCATATAGTTTCACAATGAGAACTGAAACTTAAGCAAATGAGCGCTGTGCTTCAGAGCGCTATGGAGAGATCCCGGGCGTGGGAAGGCGGGAGAGCGGGAGAGCCTGGAAGTAGGCATTCCCAACGAGGGAAGAGCGGGCATTGGAAGAGCGGGGGATTTAAGAGCGGGGCAAGCGGCGTAAACAGGTTAGGTTAGGTACGAACGGCTGCCAGACTATCGTCTGGCACACTTAGACCTCTGTGGGTCCGTTGTGATACCGTATGATCTCGTTTTTTCCCTTTTTTCCGGGATCCCCTGTCTCTTATGTCTCGTCCTAGAAGCCTAGAGAGCATTTCCGGATGATTAGCATGTCTTCCACCCTGAAGATTTTACAAAGGAGTTTAAGTCCTTAAGCTTGATCTCCGATATTTCGGTCAGATCGTTAAGGAAGGGGTATCCTAAGTGCTTCAGTCTAAGTCTGCAAAGGGCTGGGCAGAAGCAGAGAAGGTGTTCCACCGTTTCTTCTTCTTCCTCATCCCTGCAGCTCCTACAAAAGTCATTTTTCGGGGCTTTTAGCCTGCCGGCATGTGTGCCGACTAGCCAGTGGCCTGTAAGGGCTCTAACTAACATACCACACTCTGTGCGGCTGAGTTTGAGTAGTGCTGACGTTCTTTTATTGTTAATCATCGGCCATGTCTGGTGTGTGATACGGCACTTTGGTGCATTCTGCGAATTGGTGTTGGCTAGTTTGATAAATTGATTTCTAATGTTTAGCTTGCAAGTTGCCATGGGCATACCGACACTCTCCTTTTCTGGAAGGAGAGGCATGATGGTGCCCTGCCTGGCTAACTCATCCGCTATGCAGTTGCCTACGATGTCCCGGTGACCCGGAACCCATATTAGGCTGATAGTAAACTGTCTAGCCATCTCGTGGAGAGATTTGCGACAGTCTGCTATTGTTCGTGAGTTTGTGTTTGTCGAGTAGATTGATTTAATAGCCGCTTGGCTATCACTATATATATTAAGGTGTCTACTTAGGCTGGTGTTCCCTAAGCAGTCGAGTGCCTCCTTTATAGCGTGTACCTCCGCTTGGAAGACACTACAGTGGTCCGGGAGTCTGAATGACTTCCTGATGTCTAATTGTTCGGAGTATACTCTCCGCCAACGTGCCCGTCCAATTTTGAGCCATCTGTGTAGAAGCAGATTGCGTCTGGCGAGCCTGGTCTGCCCTGCTGCCATTCCTCCCTATCTGGGATCAGGGCCTCGAAGGGTGTGTGTTTATACTCATGAGATTTGCATAGGTCCGTTTTCTTCGGAATCGACTTATCATGCTGAAGTATATTGGCATGACCGTAAAATTGGGCTTTCCATTGCCCAGTATCCCTCAATCGAATGGCTGTCGATTTGGCCCTTTCCATGCCTGCTAAGTCCAGGCTCGGGAGGTTTGTGTGTTACATACCATTACAGATGATGGCGACATCGTCTGCGTATGCCACCACTTTGCATCCTCCTCCTTCCAGAATTCGCAGTAGTTTATTTACTGCGATATTCCACAGAAGGGGGGATAAAACGCCCCCTTGTGGGGATCCTCTGTTCACTAGTCTAGTTTGAGTTGAGGCCCCTAGTGCGGCCGTGACCATTCTGCTTATCAACAGTTTATGGATCAGCCCCACTAGTTGAGCCTCAACCCCAAGTTCTGTGAGTGAATCTGTTATTGCTGTTGGTAGTACGTTGTTGAAGGCTCCCTCTATGTCTAGGAATGCGATCAGTGTGTACTCCTTATTGTTGAGTGATTTCTCGATGCTGCTTACCACGACATGTAGCGCCGATTCGGTTGACTTACCCTTGGTGTAAGCGTGTTGTGCCTCGGACAGTTGTGCCGGGCTTATGGTGGCTCTCAGGTGTAGGCTTAACAGCCTCTCGAAGCTTTTAAGCAGGAAAGATGTCAGGCTTATTGGCCTGAAGTCCTTTGCTGTGGTGTGGGTGGCCTTTCCTGCCTTGGGAATGAAGACCACTTTCGTTTCCCGCCATCTTGTTGGTAGCTCTCCTACCGCCAAAATGGTGCGGAAGATTTTACTAAGCCAATTTATAGCTAGCTGACCAGCTTTTTGGATATGTGCCGGTGTTATTCCGTCTGGTCCCGGCGATTTATATGGTTTGAAGCTCTGAATGGCCCATTTAATGTTGCGGTCTGATATGAGGAGATCTAGATTGATCCCTTCTCTGCCAATTCTTTCTGAAGGACGCCCAGTTAGTTGGCTTCCTGGGAAGTGAGCGTCTAGAAGTAGGTCTAGGAACTCGTTGCTAGAGTCCGACCAGGATCCATTCGCTTTCTGTAGATAGCCTAGGGGCGCGGCTGTCTTGGAGAGTATTTTCCTGAGCCTTGCAGCATCAGTCGTTTCTTGGCTAGTTTGGGGACAAAGAATTCTTGCCGAATCGCTCTTAGCATCAGCTGGTTTTGAGCATGAAGAAGAGTGCTGTGGATGAAATCGATAAACAGGGTGGAAAGTTTCGATTTGGGTGGTAATAGTATGGGAAATCGTTCCTTGTAAGGTATGTTTGCGTTGGCTAATCTACTATTGATTCTAATTTGCCCAACGGAATCAATGATGGGGCATAAAGTACTTAACGTTGGAGATAGGATGTTGGTTGAGTAACTAATCATACTCTTTGGGATAGAAAAGGCGTTGTGCTGCTATAATAAGCCTAGTTTTGGCGTCTTTGAACTGGACAGCACTGTCTTTGGGAGTTGCGGGATTTGCTTGATACCAACGCATAATTCGTGCTGTTGCTTGTAGTGCTCGCGAGTAAGTCGTGAATTGTTCACATATATCAAAGTTTTCAGATTCCGTGAAAAACTGCTGAACCTTCTTCTGTTCTGGAGGAGTGATAGCAGGAGCTTGGCTGCAAGGCCAAATTTCCTCTGGGATTGATAGCTATTTTGGCCCATGCCACCATAATAGCAAGTCTTTGAGTTCGGTGGGGGTACAGCCGCGGGTGCCCAGATCGGCCGAGTTATCGTAGGATTTTACGTGGCTCCATTTGGCATTGCAAGTTTTTTCTTGTATGGCGGCCGTACGATTTGCGACAAACGTTTTCAATGTACCTGGTGGTTTTTCCAGCCATGCTACGACGATGGTGGAATCCGACCACAAGAAGGTTTTTAGCTCAGGAAGTTGAGTTGTCTTGAATGTATGTTGCACTAGCCTTGCCAAGAGATGTGCGCCTCATAATTCTAAGCGCGGCAAGCTTACTGCTTTGAGTGGCGCAACCTTGGTTTTAGCAACTAATAAATGGGATTGGGCGGGTGATCCAGCGTGACTAGATCGAATGTATATTGCGGCACAATATGTTTTTTCTGATGCGTCCGAAAATCCATGCAATTGGATGTCTTGCGTTGGCTCGTATCCTACCCATCTGGGTATGCTGAAGTGGGTAATGTAGTTGGCTTGACACACTTGTCCCAGTCTTGACCTTCTTTCCAAAGGGATTGGAGCAGCAGTTTCGCGTGGATTACGATAGGCGTAAGCCATCCTACCGGGTCTGCAAGAGCTATATTTTCCAACAGCTTGATGTGATTTGCAGTGTTCTTTTTGAGGAGAAATCCTGCGGATTTTAGCAACGCAATAAGTTGGCTTTGGGCATTTTTAGCGTCCTTTTATAACTTTTTTAATGCTAAGCGTAAGTCTTCGGCATTGCCTTCATCGGTACGTTTAAACTCAAAAACAGCATCGTCGGATTCTGAAATTGCGGATTTATTTGCCGAATTTTTCCAAACTACTTATAGTTCGGCTGCTTGGTCAAATTCTATCTACCCTAACCCCTTAAATAGGGCTAATTGTATTTTTACCCCTGTAATTACCGAAAGTTCTCTCTTAAAGGATTTAGAAACAACAACGCCAACGTATTCTCCCGGTCCAGATGGACTCCCTGGATGTGTACTTAAGTTTTGTGCTTCAACCATTTGTAAACCGGTTCTTAAACTTTTTCATTTGTCTATTTCATCATCAGTTTTTCCAACTATCTGGAAGGACTCTTTCACTCCACAAAAAGGGTTCGAAGGTGGATGCCCAGAATTATAGAGGTATTTCTAAATTGTCGGCAATTCCTAAAGCATTTGAACGTATTATTACTTCTCATTTGCAACATTTATGTTCCTCGTTAATATCACCGTGTCAGCATGGTTTTGTTAAGGGGGGGGTAGGGTCTTTGGCACCAAAAAATCGACTAACTTTGCGATTTTTTCTATAAAAACTGGTTGGATGGATTTAATTCAAACCTTTTTTATATTATTAAGTGTCATTTAAATAATATCCACTAATTTTTATAGCCGATACTATCGGCTAATATATCGGTGGCAAAGCGATTGCTGGAACACTTTTAAAAAAAAGGCGTTTTGCGGTGTTCACTGTACCTCCGCTAAAAATGATCGGATTTCCATTTTAATTTTACAATTCGCTTAAGAATTAAAAAAACCCGCCCCCTGGGAAACCCTTTTTTAAATTTTTTCTTTTTAAGAATTTTTTCCGAAAGTGCAAAGTCAAAAATGGGTTTTTCACCTAAAAAAATTGACTTTCGGCTTAAAAATAAAATATTTAAAGTTAAAAAATAAAAAAAACGCTTCCCAGGGGGCGGGTTTTTTTAATGCAGAAAAATATGCGACAAATTTGAAAACGATCGGTTGAGCCGTTTAGAAATGCCGATGAACACGGACTTTCAAAACGTGGTTTCGAGAAAAACGCACTTAAAGATGCACTTACGTACCTAAAGTCTTAGAGGTTAGGGTACTAGCTTTAGCATAACTTCTAAACTTTTTGTCCGATTGACTTACAACTTTTTTTGTATAATCTTAAGATGTTAATCTACAAGAAAAAAATTAAAAAAACAATCGAAATTTTTTTTTTGCAAGACCCTACCCCCCCCTTAAGCGAAGATCGACCACCACCAACCTTCTTGAATTGTCATCTATTGTAATAAATGGATTTAAGAATAAAATGCAGACTGACGTAATATATACAGATTTTAGTAAGGCCTTTGACTCTGTTAACCACTCTCTCCTTTTATTCAAATTAGATCTGCTTGGGTTTCCATGTAATCTATTAACTTGGATTTCAAGTTACTTGAATGGTGGGACTCAGAGGGTTATATTTAAGAGCGCTGTTTCTAAAATGATCTACGTGACATCTGGAGTTCCTCAAGGTAGTCATTTAGGCCCTTTGCTGTTTACTTTGTTTATTAACGATCTTCCCTCTATCGCAGCACATTCCCGTGTACTAATGTACGCTGATGATGTTAAGCTTTGTTTATCTTATAAAGATATAGGGTCATGTTTTAACTTACAGTCAGATATTGATCGTTTTCAGGGATTTGAACTGCCTTAAATGCAACGGTATGACTTTTTATAGGGGTACTCCTAATTTTATAAGTTATTCTCTTCAAAATACACCACTCGATCGTATATATTCAACTAGCAGGGTGCCCGCAGCTTCGCTTGTGATGGATAACCCGAATATCCTACTTTTCTTTTGTAATAGGTTTGCAGTAGAACTATGTAATTTTGCATTTCAAATATATTTGTAGTTTCGGATGAAACTTTAATTAACTCTCATTTCCACACCACCCGGTGGTGGTAACGTGGTTTCCCCTAAATAGGCCACAATGTAAGTTCACATATTTTTAAAAAGTTTTTTTAAAACCTCTCTGTAAACAACACTTTTTGTTCGGCCATCAGGAGATAGGATTATTAAGCTCTTTGCTGAGCTAACTCTTGAACAGGCCACATAAAATTGTCCATGGGAAAAAAATCGTCCCTTAGATATAATCCAGCTACTTTCAAAGTCTGCCCTTGTGACTTATTTATTGTAATAGCAAAACAGACCTTTACACGAAAGTGTAGACGTTTAAACTCAAATGGTAAGTTGGATGACCTTAAGGGATTTCTTGGTATGAATACTGTCTCTCCTTTGGCACAGCCTGTAAAAATAACGGCTTCAATAACAAATTTGTGAAGAGCTTTCACTTGCAATCTCGTTCCATTGCATAACTTTGGGGGACTTGAGTTTCTTAGCAACATTATTGGTGTACCAATTTTAAGCGTAAGAACGTGCAAAGATAATCCTGCTGGATTCTCCATATTAAGGATAATGCACAGCATCTTCTACCTCAGTAACAGTGTATTTATTGAGGCAGCTGTGTCATTTCTTGAAGCTAATATTGCTCTTTCTGATAGACAGTCCAATGACTTGTGAACGATATTTGAAATATCTGGATAAATATTTGATGTAAGTTCTTCCAAAGCGTTAGCAACTGTACCTAAGCTTGATGAAATTATTATTTTTCCATCTCCTATTTTAAGTAAAGTTTGGGCAAAAACACCCGCCGTTCTATCACCTAGTAAGTGCACACGCATATTTTTCGTAAGAACCAATTTTTGAATTTTAGACCACAAAATGGAAGATTTTATGCAAGATTTTATTTCATCGGCCCTTGTTCCACGGGGTACAACTGGGAGCGTTTGTCGAAAATCTCCAGGCAATAGAACAGTTATACCTCCCATTAATAGGTCATTGCCTCTTATATCGTTTAAAATTTTATCGAGAGCTCCAAATCCCCCTTTATGAGCCATAGTACATTCATCCCAAACAATGAGTTTACAATTTTTAAGAATTTATTAAATCAAATGGAAGCTTAAATGCAGAATGGGCTGTCCGTCCTGCGTTTATTAATTAAAAATGTTTAATTTTTAAACATTTATAATGTCCTAAACTATTCTTTGGCGGAAACACAGATTTGATTGGTTAAACGGTTTAGCGTCCATAATTTTTGAAAAGAAAATTGACCTTTTTTCCAATTGGAAGCGATTGGGCCCACTTGGGGAGCCCCAATAAATCTAAGCAAATCAGTTTAAAGTTATAAGAATGTAATAAAAATGCATGTTAATATTGTTAATCAATGGATTTGGCTGTGCGTTGATTCCCAGTTTTCTTACTGGTAGCTTTATATATAGAAATGAACTGGGTGGCAGAATATAAAGAACATACATACATACATAACAAATAAATAATTTAGGTAAATATTAAGTTTTATAAATAAATGAATGAATTCCCTTGGTTGATCGAATACGTGTGTGTATTTCTGTGTGGGCTTTGCATATGTATATTTCATTCTTTTGAGTGTATTTGTTTTTGAACATATTCAAGAAATTTCTATTTGGTATTGGGTTTGCGAAAATATTTTGTGTAATGGTATTTCGAAGAAAAAAATTACAGTCATAAAGCAAAGTCAGGGTGTGGAAAAGAGATGGAGATATATATATGCAAGCGTATGCTGGATATGACGGCTACTTTTTAATCGGGTATTAAAAATACTAAAAAGTTAAAAATTGAAGCCGTCATATTTTTTAAACCTTTATTATGCTTTTAAGTATTTTTTAGCGAAAACACGGTATCGGTTGGTTTAACGGTTTAGCGTACAGGATTTAATTTTCTAATTGAATGAGCTTGGGGCACTTTGGTGGGGGGTGGGTCACCAATAACTATAAACTAAAGTCTACAGAAATTAAAACCGTATTAAAGCTAAGTTTATATTTTTAATGAAGCGCAGGGAAATGCAAGGCATAGGGAGAGGGAGGGAGACGGAATCATTTGTTGACAATTTGTATGAAAATGCAGAGAGAGATAGCAATATGGCAGCAAACGTATGATGCTTATGGAGACACTTGAATTCGATAATAGGTCGACTTTTTGCTTAGTTTCTCTGTTTAAAAGAAAGCTAGAGCTTTGGTGAAACCATCAAATGAATCGTTGAAACCTAAGGAAAAACTTTACCGAAGGAATTTTTGATACTCAGTTTAGAAGTGCAATTTTTCGACGTTTGAAGATATTTTTGGCTAAATTGTAATTTTAGAACGTGTGTTAAAAATAGTAAAAAGCCTTAAATCTAAGCGGTCAAATTTTTTAAACATGTATAATGTTTTAAAGTGTTTTTGGGCGAAAACACGGATTTGATTGGTTAAACGGTTTAGCGTCCAGAATTTTTGAAAGGAAAATTTACGTTTTTTCCAATTGGAAGCGATTGGAGCCACTTGGGGAGCCCCAATAAATCTTAGCAAATCAGTTTAAAGTTATAAGAATGTAATAAAAATGCATAATAATATTGTTAACCAGTGGTTTTGGCTGTGCGTTGATTCCCAGTTTTCTTAGTGATAGCTTTATATATAGAGATGAATGAATTCCCTTGGTTGATCGAATACCTGTGTGTATATCTGAATGGGCTTTTGCATATAAGTTAACTAAACTCAACCGGACAGAGTCGATGACCGGCTGTCCGAATACCATGCACCAGCCAAATCGCTGACACAGCATTTGACCGGATGCTCGTGCATAGCCGGCAAACACAGCACTTTTGCGTGGCCGCTATGAGTTAGCTTCTGTTAGCTTTAAGTCCAGAATTTATATTCAGTTCTGTTTTATATCTCGAATAAAGAGCACACTGCTCATGAGCATTACTCCGGCAACCGCCGTCAAACATATTCATTTTCGTCCACTGAGCTTAAGGCCAGGGGCATAGGGGGATAGTTTTCCCCTCATCATAATCTTCAGTTGACTCATTGGTGGCCATAGATGCCCAGCAGCCAACCCCCAACCACTTGGAAGAGAGTTACGCAGCAGCTGCCCCACATCTAGCACACCAGCGATTATAGTTGCCAGCAGCCAACTCCCAACCACTTGAACGACAGCCACACAGTGGTTACTCTTCATCCAGCACATCAGCGACCATAGTTGTCTAGCGGACAACTATAACTACACAGCGGCTACCCAGCCTACAACAAGCACCCTGCCGGTGCCCCTCACCTACGACAAGCACCCTGCCGGTGCCTTTACCTACAACAAGCACCCCGCCGGTGCCCCTCACCTACGACAAGGACCCTGTCGGTGCCCCTCGCCTCCGGCAAGTACCCTGCCGGTGCCCCCCCATACCACCACTGGCCCGTACAGGAACGGTACCGCAGCCGGGCCAGCAACTAAAAAGTATAATTGGCGCTCAACGTAAATTAATTTTGGAATAAATTTGAGGGAACACACCACACACACAGAAAAAAACATGTAAGTGAGCCCCTTATTTAAATATTTTCTAATCTGCACAAGGTTATTAAAAGTTAAAAAAAAATATATATATATTCTCAAAAAGACAAAAATTAATTTTAATTAAAAAGAAAAAAATTTAATTTGTTTAATTAAAAAGAACAATATCTTATTACTTATAAAAACTAATTCTGCAACTCCATGTGAAAAATCAATGCCTTAATAAATAATAAATAAAAGAGTTACCACGGACTCAGAATTTTAGAATCAGAATTTGGTTGACGATTTAGGTATTGCAGATAAATTTTTTCCCAACAAGAGTTATACAACGCATCGCTCTTATTTACGCTATATCCCAAATAATTCATATCAAGTTATTATAGCTACTAGCTTTGAATTTAGTGAACGGAACCACCCGTTCGCCGTCTTAAAGAAATATGATCCCGCATTCCTCGTTGTCTTTTTGTCTTTGTTGTTCTTTTGTTTAATTGCTTACGTTCGCATATCGTTAGGGTATTTAAGCCCATGAGTGCACAATTTCGTCAGTATAGAAACGCTGACCAGTACCCGAGCGACTCAGATTCCGATAGCAAAGAATCCCTTCGGGCTTCAACTCCGATAAACGCGGGAATAGACCCCCCAGCAGGTAGTGGGATGGATCCCGAGCAACTTAGGCAGGTTGTGCAGGCGGCCATTGATAATGCGTTGGCAGAGCAGGCCGCCTTAAATCGACAAAGGTAGGAACAACTATGGTTAACTATCAATACACTGGCCAGCGAGGTGGCAGAGTTACGCGTGGCACCCGCCGTAGCCCAAGCACCGGCGCCGGCCCCAGAAATTAGGGTATACGCGGCCATACAAATCAGGGATGACGTTCAGTGTAGCGAGCCCCTCGACGCAGTCAAATGCCTACCCGAATTCGCGGGGGCACAAGAAGCGTATGTTTCTTGGAGACAGGCGGCCACGGCCGCATATCACATATTCAGACGATATGATGGTAGTTCACGCCACTATCAGGCGGTAATTATTATTAGAAGCAAAATTAGGGGACCTGCCGACGCAGTACTATCCTCATTTGGAACTGTGTTAAATTTTGACGCGATCGTAAGTCGTCTTGATTTTACTTACAGCGACAAAAGACCGATGCACGTCATCGAACAAGAGCTAGGCACCCTCAGGCAGGGTAGCCTAACCCTATTACAATACTACGATGAGGTTGAGAAAAAGCTGACCTTATTGACCAACAAGGTTAACATGTCCTACGAACAAAGTATGGCGAAAATTCTATGTGAAAAATTCCGTGACGACGCGCTAAGGGTATTTATTTCGGGCCTAAAACGCAGTCTCACTGACGTGCTTTTCTCGGCAAAGCCGAAGGATATGCCATCGGCACTAGCCCTGGCACAAGAGGTGGAATCAAACCACGAGAGGTATCAGTTCGCGACTACGTTCGCAAGAAGCCAAGAGGAGCGAAAGTCAAGTCCAAAGACTCAAAGTCGTCAACAGGAACACCCGCACAGGCGGAGCCACAAAATAGTGCCGGTAAAAACCCGCACTATAGCAAAACGTTTAAAGCACAGGTTCATAATGAGCCGCGCAACAACAAGTTTCAAAATACGCAGGAGCCCATGGATGTAGATCCATCCGCCTCCAAGGTAATCCACCCTGTTCAAGTCCCCACTTATCAGAACAGAAGACCCGCAACTTCCGATCGCACGGGTAACCCAAAGAAACAACAGAGGGTTAATCACGTCGTTCAGAACGACGAACAAGGCGTAAAATCGTATGCCGATGCTGCCTCTGTCGCAGCTGCGGGAATAAACGATGACTCAATTTACGAGTACGACTCAGACACAATAAATTTTTTAGGGGAAAATCCCTGCTACCTGTCATCGGACGCAGAGTAGCGGGGGTGAACATGAAGTTCCTCATTGACACGGGCGCGTCCAAAAATTTCATTCGACCGCATAAAGGGTTGAAAGGCGTTCGCCCGGTAGAATCTAAATTCTCAGTTCATTCCATTCACGGCAAGACCAAAATCACAGAGAAATGCTGTGTGGCACTGTTTAACACGAATGCCACATTTTTTATTTTACGGGATTTAGAAACATTTGACGGGATAATAGGCCTCGACCTGTTAAAACAGGCAGGGGTATCACTATGCTTGGCTTCAGGTCAACTTAAATGGGGCACAGAGGTGGAACAGATTTCATTCCACACCTGCCCAGACGTCAACTTTACTAAGGTGGACTGCTCAGAGGCACCTCCTTTAGTAAAGGGAGCGTTACAGAAAATGCTAAAGGACAGAAAAAAGTCTTTCGCTGACCCTAATGAAGCCCTGCCATATAATACGTCGGTAATAGCTACCATCAGGACTCTCGATGAAGAGCCCATTTACACCAAATTGTACCCTTACCCCATGGGGGCGGCGGATTTCGTCAACAAAGAGATTGGCGATCTGCTTAAAAACGGCATAATCCAAAAATCGGTCTCCCCCTATAATAACCCAATATGGGTTGTGGATAAAAAGGGAATCGATGAGGATGGGAACAAAAAAATGCGGTTAGTGTTGGACTTTCGCAAACTGAACGAAAGAACAATACCTGATCGTTATCCCATGCCGAACATTTCAATGATATTAGGAAACTTGGGCAAAGCCAAGTATTTCTCAACGCTGGACTTAAAGTCCGGCTACCACCAAATTACTCTCGCGGAAAAAGACCGTGAGAAAACTTCCTTCTCGGTGAATGGGGGAAGTACGAATTCCGCAGACTACCGTTTGGCCTCAAAAATGCAGGCAGCATTTTTCAGAGGACCATCGACGACATCCTACGGGAACATATCGGCAAGTTCTGCTATGTTTACGTTGACGACGTAATCATTTTTTCGGAGGATGAGAACGCTCACATTAGGCATGTGGATTGGGTTCTTAAGAGCCTGTACGATGCGAACATGAGAGTATCGGGAGAAAAGTCCAGCTTTTTTAAAAAAAAGTGTGAGCTTCCTTGGGTTTATAGTCACCTGTAACGGTGCTACAACAGACCCAGAAAAGGTAAAGGCCATAAAAGAATTTCCAGAACCCAAAAATATTTTTGAGGTACGATCATTTCTAGGCTTAGCCAGTTTTTATCGATGTTTCATTAAGGACTTCGCAGCAATAGCGAGGCCTATATCGGACATCTTGAAGGGGGAAAACGGAACAGTTAGTAGACACAGGTCACGAAACATTCCAGTTCAGTTCTGTGAGAAGCAACAACAAGCATTCCAGAAACTTCGAAATATCTTGGCATCCGACAACGTGATGCTAAGGTACCCCGATTACAAAAAGGCATTTGATCTAACGACAGATGCCTCGGCCTATGGCATTGGGGCAGTATTGTCCCAAGACGGACGCCCAATAACAATGATCTCAAGGACATTGAAAGATAGGGAGGTTAACTACGCCACAAACGAGAGGGAACTCTTAGCCATAATTTGGGCACTGGCCAAGCTGCGTCACTACTTATATGCAGTCAAAGATATAAACATCTTTACTGATCATCAACCATTGACCTTCGCGGTGGCAGAATCTAATCCAAATGCGAAAATCAAACGGTGGAAAGCTCGCATCGACGAGTCCGGCGCCAAAATTTTTTACAAGCCCGGCAGGGAAAACCTCGTTGCGGATGCCCTCTCAAGACAGCAACTTAACTTTCTGGGAGAGGAAGAAGCCTTTTCAAGTGCGGCCACGATTCACAGTGAGCTGTCACTGACCCACACAATTGAGGCAACGGATAAGCCCTTAAATTGCTTCCAAAACCAGATAACTCTGGAGGAAGCTCGCTTTCCGCAAAAACGCAGCTTTGTCCTCTTTGGAAACAAGAGACGGCATGCGATCAGCTTCTCCTGCAAAGAGTCATTACTCAATGAGCTCGCAGATTTAATTGTTCCTAAGGGCGTAAACGCCATCCATTGCGATTTGCACACACTCGCAATGATACAGGACCAACTGGTACGCCAATTTCCAGCCACAAAATTTTGGTATTGTAAAAATCGTGTAACGGACATTTTCGCAGTCCCGGAGAGACGGGAAATTCTGTCCACTGAACACAACAGGGCTCACAGGTCGGCCCAAGAGAATGTGAAGCAGGTACTCTCCGAGTACTACTTCCCGAAAATGGCCAAGCTAGCTAGCGAAATCATCGCTAACTGCAAAACATGTGCTAAAGCTAAATATGACAGGCATCCCAAAAAGCAGGGGCTTGGGGAAACACCAATCCCATCTCAGGTGGGAGAAATGCTACACATAGACATTTTCTCCACAGATAAAAAATATTTTCTGACATGCATTGACAAATTTTCAAAGTTTGCAATGGTCCAGCCAATTCCCTCTAGAACCATAGAGGATCTTAAACCGGCTCTGTTACAACTACTTAACGTCTTCCCTAAAGCTAGAGTCATCTATTGCGACAATGAGCCATCATTGAACTCGCACACCATTTTGGCCATGCTGGAAAATCACTTCGGCGTAATCATTTCGAATGCACCGCCTCTCCACAGCGTCTCGAACGGACAAGTGGAACGCTTCCACAGCACTCTGGTAGAGCTGGCCAGATGTCTTAAAATCGACAAAGGCATCAGTGACACCGTTGAATTAATTTTGCTGGCCACTGCTAAATACAACAAGTCTATCCATTCGGTCATCGACAAGAGGCCAGCCGACGTAGTTGTAACACAATCAAGTGATCCACAGTACGAAATACAGGATAAGATAAAACAGGCCCAGGACAAGCTGAGAACAAGGGAAAATGCTTCTAGGAAAAATAGGGTGTTCAAGGTTGGCGACAAAGTCCTGGTAAAATCCAACAAAAGACTAGGCAACAAGCTTTCACCATTATGCGAGGAGAAAACTGTGGAAGCGGACATGGGGACCACGGTCCTCATTAAGGGGAGGGTGGTCCACAAAGACAACCTGAAATAAATTAACCAACCAGAAAAAAACAATGTCTTTTATTTCTGTTTAGCCACTTGGCACAAATTTTTAATCCTTTTCGTAGCCAATTGGCCCAACTTTTAATAGTTATAGGCATAGATGGTAAAACATATTTTTTAAATTTAAGCTAAAATCCGTTGGTGGTGGGCAACCTTGTCATAAACAAAAATATAGCTTCGAATTCATTTCACAGGTTCAAAATCGTCCTCTTCATCTTGTCTCTAACTACGGCGTCGACCCACATAACTGACTATTCCCAGGCGAAATATATTCCCATCATTGATGGCCGCATCCTGGTTTGGGAAGAGTACGCGTTCGTAAGGCACTCAGCAAATCTGTCTGAATATAGGCGCGTAGTTGAGGAAACGGACAACATGAGCGAAATGTTTCCCCTATCGCACATGAAAAAGCTTTTGAGCGTGGATACCGCTCATCTCCGAGACCTACTTGACTCATTGGGCGTACACCATAGGGTGGCTAGAAGTTTGGATTTTCTAGGGTCAGCATTAAAAATCGTGGCAGGAACACCGGACGCAGAAGATTTAGAAAAGATCAAATTTACTGAATTGCAGCTTATTAACTCAAACAATAGACAAGTGGAAATTAACAATAGAGTACAAGATCAAATTAATAAGCTTACCGCAACAGTCAACCAAATCCTTAAATCAGCTAAAAATTCACAAATTGACACTGGTCATTTATACGAGACATTGCTTGCTCGGAACAGGATGATCATGATGGAATTGCAGAACTTAGTACTTGCGATTACACTTGCAAAAATCAATATGGTTAGTCCAAATATATTAGACCACGCAGACTTAGAGAATGTTTGGCTTGAGGAGCCCACCGACACTCCCATAAGGGACATTTTGTCTGTTGCGTCCGTAAAAGTTCTACAATCCGATAACATTTTACACTTCATCATTAAATTTCCTAAGGTCAAACTAGCATGTAAGAAAATCACAATTTTCCCCGTAGCACACCATAATGTGATGTTACGATTAGTTGGTAATACAATAGCCGAGTGCAACGGAGAAGTCCACTCGATTAAGAACTGCTCGGTGGCACGAGGAGTCACCTTTTGTCGACTAACGGCGGAGAGCTCGTGCGCAAGAGAGCTACATGCAGGTGGAATAGCGCACTGCGAGACCCAGCCAAGTGATTTACATCCAATCACCTACGTCGACGAGGGAATCATCATCATCAATGACCGGTCAGCCCAAGTGCAGGTGGACAACGGAACCAGCGTCTGGGTACATGGAACGCACCTTGTCACTTTCGATGAACGCACCACCGTTAACGAAACCCTGTTCGTAAATCACGACACTGTCCGGAAGAGGACTGCGGGGGTAGCCAATTCGCCCTCTCTGAATATCACCATCAGTCGAAGCACTCTGAGCCTTCCCTACCTTCATCGTTTAAATGAACGTAATTTGGAATATATTCAGAAGTTCGGAGAAGAAATCAATACCAATCGAACACACATGGTAACGCTAATCGCAGGAGCAATATTTTGCGCATTGATTTGTGTCGGTCTCACCTATCAGCGACTCACCAGGGCCAGAAGATCAGCGATCCAACTAAGGGAGGTGATTGCCGAAATAGGGTCGGCCGAGGGCGGCCTCAATCTTGAGGGGGGAGTAGTTAACTAAAGTCAACCGGACATAGTCGATGACCGGCTGTCCGAATACCATGCACGGGCCAAATCGCTGACACAGCATTTGACCGGATGCTCGTGCATAGCCGGCAAACACAGCACTTTTGCGTGGCCGCTATGAGTTAGCTTCTGTTAGCTTTAAGTCCAGAATTTATATTCAGTTCTGTTTTATATCTCGAATAAAGAGCACACTGCTCATGAGCATTACTCCGGCAACCGCCGTCAAACATATTTATTTTCGTCCACTGAGCTTAAGGCCAGGGGCATAGGGGGATAGTTTTCCCCTCATCATAATCTTCAGTTGACTCATTGGTGGCCATAGATGCCCAGCAGCCAACCCCCAACCACTTGGAAGAGAGTTACGCAGCAGCTGCCCCACATCTAGCACACCAGCGATTATAGTTGCCAGCAGCCAACTCCCAACCACTTGAACGACAGCCACACAGTGGTTACTCTTCATCCAGCACATCAGCGACCATAGTTGTCTAGCGGACAACTATAACTACACAGCGGCTACCCAGCCTACAACAAGCACCCTGCCGGTGCCCCTCACCTACGACAAGCACCCTGCCGGTGCCTTTACCTACAACAAGCACCCCGCCGGTGCCCCTCACCTACGACAAGGACCCTGTCGGTGCCCCTCGCCACCGGCAAGTACCCTGCCGGTACCCCTCACCTTTAGCAAGCACCCTACCGGTGCCACCCCATACCACCACTGGCCCGTACCGCAGCCGGGCCAGCAACTAAAAAGTATAATTTATATATATTTTATTCTTTTGAATGTATTTGTTTTTGAACATATTCAAGAAATTACTATTTGGTATTGGGTTTGCGAAAATATAGTTTTACCAACTTTAATTATTTTTTGTAACGGTATTTTGAAGAAAAAAATGGCAATCATAAAGCAGAGTCAGGGGGTGGAAAAGAGATGGAGATATATAGTTGCAAGCGTATGCTGGATAGGACGGCTACTTTTTAATCGGGTATTAAAAATAGTAAAAAGTTTAAAATTGAAGCCGTCATATTTTTTAAACCTTTATTATGCTTTTAAGTATTTTTTAGCGAAAACACGGTATCGGTTGGTTTAACGGTTTAGCGTACAGGATTTAATTTTCTAATTGAATGAGCTTGGGGCACTTTGGTGGGGGGTGGGTCACCAATAACTATAAACTAAAGTCTACAGAAATTAAAACCGTATTAAAGCTAAGTTTATATTTTTAATGAAGCGCAGGGAAATGCAAGGCATAGGGAGAGGGAGGGAGACGGAATCATTTGTTGACAATTTGTATGAAAATGCAGAGAGAGATAGCAATATGCAGGCAGCAAACGTATGATGCTTATGGAGACACTTGAATTCGATAATAGGTCGACTTTTTGCTTAGTTTCTCTGTTTAAAAGAAAGCTAGAGCTTTGGTGAAACCATCAAATGAATCGTTGGAACCTAAGGAAAAACTTTACCGAAGGAATTTTTGATACTCAGTTTAGAAGTGCAATTTTTCGACGTTTGAAGATATTTTTGGCTAAATTGTAATTTTAGAACGTGTGTTAAAAATAGTAAAAAGCCTTAAATCTAAGCGGTCAAATTTTTTAAACATGTATAATGTTTTAAAGTGTTTTTGGGCGAAAACACGGATTTGATTGGTTAAACGGTTTAGCGTCCAGAATTTTTGAAAGGAAAATTTACGTTTTTTCCAATTGGAAGCGATTGGGGCCACTTGGGGAGCCCCAATAAATCTTAGCAAATCAGTTTAAAGTTATAAGAATGTAATAAAAATGCATATTAATATTGTTAACCAGTGGTTTTGGCTGTGCGTTGATTCCCAGTTTTCTTAGTGATAGCTTTATATATAGAGATGAATGAATTCCCTTGGTTGATCGAATACCTGTGTGTATATCTGAATGGGCTTTTGCATATATATATTTTATTCTTTTGAATGTATTTGTTTTTGAACATATTCAAGAAATTACTATTTGGTATTGGGTTTGCGAAAATATAGTTTTACCAACTTTAATTATTTTTTGTAATGGTATTTCGAAGAAAAAAATGGCAATCATAAAGCAGAGTCAGGGGGTGGAAAAGAGATGGAGATATATAGTTGCAAGCGTATGCTGGATAGGACGGCTACTCTTAATCGGGTATTAAAAATAGTAAAAAGTTTAAAATTGAAGCCGTCATATTTTTAAACCTTTATTATGCTTTTAAGTATTTTTTAGCGAAAACATGGTATCGGTTGGTTTAACGGTTTAGCGTACAGGATTTAATTTTCTAATTGAATGAGTTTGGGGCACTTTAACTATAAACTAAAGTCTACAGAAATTAAAACCGTATTAAAGCTAAGTTTATATTTTTAATGAAGCGCAGGGAAATGCAAGGCATAGGGAGAGGGAGGGAGACGGAATCATTTGTTGACAATTTGTATGAAAATGCAGAGAGAGATAGCAATATGCAGGCAGCAAACGTATGATGCTTATGGAGACACTTGAATTCGATAATAGGTCGACTTTTTGCTTAGTTTCTCTGTTTAAAAGAAAGCTAGAGCTTTGGTGAAACCATCAAATGAATCGTTGAAACCTAAGGAAAAACTTTACCGAAGGAATTTTTGATACTCAGTTTAGAAGTGCAATTTTTCGACGTTTGAAGATATTTTTGGCTAAATTGTAATTTTAGAACGTGTGTTAAAAATAGTAAAAAGCCTTAAATCTAAGCGGTCAAATTTTTTAAACATGTATAATGTTTTAAAGTTTAACTAATGATCCAAAAATCATCTTGATCGGAGCAGCGGTTTAGATTTTTAAAATCGAAAAGTTAATTTTAAATGTAGCCCCCAAATTATGGGGGATATCGAAATTTCTTTTAGATTTCTAATTAGGCCTTTTCAAGACCTAAAATTCTGCAAAATCAAAATTTCTAAATTCCAACCACTTTAGAAGTTAAGCTTAAGTACATATAATTCTTTTTTGCTCTAAATATGGATGTTGGAGCTGTTTGGGGCCACTGGGGGGACATGTCGGATCTTAGTGGGCGCCTACGCCCCCAATGGAATACTGTGCAAAAATTAGGCTGCTGTAGCTCTTAAGGTTTGGGCTGTGGTCGTATCCCCTTAAAAATCGGTCTTTCATTTTATAATCTTTAGAGATGAATGAATTCCCTTGGTTGATCGAATACCTGTGTGTATATCTGAATGGGCTTTTGCATATATATATTTTGTTCTTTTGAATGTATTTGTTTTTGAACATATTCAAGAAATTACTATTTGGTATTGGGTTTGCGAAAATATAGTTTTACCAACTTTAATTATTTTTTGTAATGGTATTTCGAAGAAAAAAATGGCAATCATAAAGCAGAGTCAGGGGGTGGAAAAGAGATGGAGATATATAGTTGCAAGCGTATGCTGGATAGGACGGCTACTCTTAATCGGGTATTAAAAATAGTAAAAAGTTTAAAATTGAAGCCGTCATATTTTTAAACCTTTATTATGCTTTTAAGTATTTTTTAGCGAAAACATGGTGTCGGTTGGTTTAACGGTTTAGCGTACAGGATTTAATTTTCTAATTGAATGAGTTTGGGGCACTTTGGTGGGGGGTGGGTCACCAATAACTATAAACTAAAGTCTACAGAAATTAAAACCGTATTAAAGCTAAGTTTATATTTTTAATGAAGCGCAGGGAAATGCAAGGCATAGGGAGAGGGATGGAGACGGAATCATTTGTTGACAATTTGTATGAAAATGCAGAGAGAGATAGCAATATGCAGGCAGCGACGTATGATGCTTATGGAGACACTTGAATTCGATAATAGGTCGACTTTTTGCTTAGTTTCTCTGTTTAAAAGAAAGCTAGAGCTTTGGTGAAACCATCAAATGAATCGTTGAAACCTAAGGAAAAACTTTACCGAAGGAATTTTTGATACTCAGTTTAGAAGTGCAATTTTTCGGCGTTTGAAGATATTTTTGGCTAAATTGTAATTTTAGAACGTGTGTTAAAAATAGTAAAAAGCCTTAAATCTAAGCGGTCATATTATTTAAACATGTATAATGTTTTAAAGTGTTTTTGGGCGAAAACACGGATTTGATTGGTTAAACGGTTTAGCGTCCAGAATTTTTGAAAGGAAAATTTACGTTTTTTCCAATTGGAAGCGATTGGGGCCACTTGGGGAGCCCCAATAAATCTTAGCAAATCAGTTTAAAGTTATAAGAATGTAATAAAAATGCATATTAATATTGTTAACCAGTGGTTTTGGCTGTGCGTTGATTCCCAGTTTTCTTAGTGATAGCTTTATATATAGAGATTACCGATTTAGGTGTTCTTCTCGACCCAAAACTTAAATTTGACTGCCACATAATGGCCACTGTCAATAAAGCTATGAGTGTTCTTGTTTTATAAAGCGGTGGTCAAAAGAATTTGATGACCCTTATACAACCAGATTATTATTTACCTTCCTTGTCCGTCCTATTTTGGAATATTTTTCTTCAGTTTGGAGTCCACAATATCAAGTGTACATCGACCGATTGAGTCGGTACAAAAAAAATTTCTCCTTTTTGCGCTTCGTAGTTTGAACTGGGATCAAAACGTAAGGCTACCTTCCTACCAGAGTAGATTACTATTGCTTAATTTACCTACACTTGAAAACCGTAGAATAATGCTTGGTACTATTTTTTTGCAAAATCTTATAATAGGTGATATTAATTCTGTAGAACTGGTAAGCCGTTTAACTTTTAATGTTCCCGTTAGACTAATACGAAATTATTACCCTCTTAATTTGCCTCGATGTACATCAAATTTTACTCTGCATGAGCCCTTTCGCGTTCTATGTAAAAATTATAACATTCTTTATCATTTAATTTGTACTTCAACATCTATCCCTGTATTAAAAACTAAAATTTTATCTCATTTGCTTCAATCTTAGTTTTAGCCTTTATAATGTGTCCCGTCTCTTCATGTATCTTCCTCGCGAACTCGAATTTTTGCCCTAATTGATAAAGGGTCCCGCGCGTAACAAGCACGTGCTTTGTATCGTTGGGCCACTTGTTTGTACTGCTCGTAGTGCATCAACGTCCATCATATATATATTTTTTCAATGTCGCCGTTAAACACGAATTTGTACAGTCTCCAATTGAGTAAGATGCCTAAAAGGTCCCCTTGGAGAACAGGGCCTTTATGGAGAACATCGTTTAATGAAAATTGAGAATGGGTTTAACGCGATGCGTTGAATACCACGCGTAATTTGGTGGATTTACTTTCGGGCCTGACAACCGCATGGTGAGGGAAGGTAAAACGAGAAAATCGGACCACGTTACAAGACACGCTACAAACATCTTTGGACTTAGCTTTGAGTCTTGGATTAAACTTAGAACCCTTCTATTTCTCCACAAAGTCGTTGTATCAAACGAACCCCCTTACTTGATGGAGCACTTGCAATTGGCAACGTCTTCCCGGACTAATAATTTAATCTCCAAAAGGATAAAGCTATCAATAGCTGAAAAACATTTTTTCGTTCAGGCTATACGCTACTGGAATGACCTCCCTAATAATATTAAAAACTTAAGGAACGCAACGCAATTTAAAAAAGAGCTTATCAATTACTTGAAAAGCACAACATCATTATTATACTATTACTATTGCACTCTATCTGTTTAATTTTAATTATTTAATGTTAAATGTAACTATTTTTCTTTTGTTTATTTTTTGTTTTCCTCTTTATTAATTTTGTATTAGATTTTAAGTTTTGTAAAATACCCTATTAATAATTTTTCCAAAGTGACCGATGTAATAATTTATAAGACCTAGTCTTGTCGCATCGGGATAAAACAAATAAATAAATTAAATTAAATAAAATTAAATATTGATTTTTCTGAATGATTTCCATAGGTGGAATTTCTGTCATGTGACCTAGGTCAATGTACTCTTGAAGGACTCGGGAGTATTCCGAATTTATGGCCTCGTCTTTAAGCAATGTTTTGTGGAGCCGAGCGTATTGTCCCATAGCGATAATTCTGGAAGAACCTAGGGACATGGTATTGGGGAATTCACTTTTGAACGGGAGGCGCACCATATATCTACCATCCGGTAACCTTTGAGTAGTGTTGACGTAATGGGTTTCGCAATTTTCGTCCACCTCGGTTACGGTTTTGGCTACGGATATTTCTTCGAGTTCCCAAAATTCTTGTAGCTGTGTTCCTACGTCTGCTGTGTCTTCTTCCACTAGAGTTGAAAAAGCATAGGCTGTGGAGGTGTTGGATTGTTGTTTAGGGGAGTTGTTATGCCTTCTAGAAATATCTGGGGAGTGATGTCGCTTCCCAGTACTATGTCAATTTCTGCAGCGGTTGAAAAGTTGGGATCTAACAGATTTCTTTGATCTAGACTTGGGGATTTTGGTTTCGTAACGGAAACATACGGGAGAAGATTAGTTAATCGTTTGAGTTCGATAGCCTCATCTGGTATAGAGCACAGATCTTCCCCGTTGGTGAGTTTAAATTTGCTTATTTTTGACGATGTGCTGACGTAATGACCTCCGATCCCTGAAATATTTGAGTGGCAATTTATGGTCGGTAAATTGACGCGTTTTTGATCCTTTTCAGTGATAAATGACCTTTGGGATCCTGGATCGATCAAAGTTCGCATGCGAATAAGTTCGCCTTTATAGGGAATGTAGACTATCGCGGTGGGTAATATCACGTTCGGATTTTGACCCGCGTAGTGTGCGTCGACTACCTGGGATTCTTGCTGTCAAGGCGGGAAATGCAGCAAAGTGTGATATTGCTTATTGCATGTGTTGCATGTTTTTAAACTTTTGCATTCGTTTATTGAGTGGTTGGAAGCCAAACAATTGATGCATATTTTTGCTGTTTTTGCAACTTGATAGCGGTCTTTGGGTGACAGATTTTTAAATTCTGCACATTGGCGTATGTGGTGTGAACTTTTGCAGTATTTGCATGAAGTGTCTGTAGTAGCTGCAGGAGCTAAAGTGGGAATTTTGAAGTGAAACTTCGCCTGGGTTGGAACAAAATTTTGTATTGGATTAATGGCAGACAGACGTTCAAGTACTTCTATACGGGACGTTAGGAAGGTTGTTAATTGGGACCATGTAGGCAATTCTTTCCTGGACTCTAGTGACTGTTCCCATAGGGAGAGTGTCTGCTGAGGTAATTTGGATGAGGTGTGATATACTAGGAAGGGATCCCAGTCGACGGTGGAGACTTGCTGCGCTGATAAAACTGCCAGGCAGCTCGTAATGGTAGCTTGGAATTTCTGGATATCCTTGATATCTTCGGAACTAATCCGTTTTAGATCGAAAATGTTTTTGAGTTGGGTATCTACAATGAGTCTTTTGTTTTCGAATCTCGTGTTCAGCGCTTCCCATGCTGGATAAACATTTTCATCGCACAAGGGAAAGCGCTTTACAATTGTGCCAGCTTCCCCATGCGTTTTATGTCGCAGGTAATAAAGCTTTTGGGCTGATGTAAGCTTGGGATGATTGGTGAAAACTGCTGTAAACATGTCCCTGAACGAGGGCCAGTCTTCATAGTTGCCATGGAATGGCTCTGTGTCACATGGTGGAACCTTTATGTGACTTGAGTTAGGAAGCTCATTGCCAAATCCGCTTAGGTTGCTCTAATTTGGAGATGGATTTACTACTGAACTCTCGGTAAGAAACCCTTTGAGAGAAGCTTTGACGCGGAAAACGGTTTTTTGAGAAGTTATGCCTGATATTCAGTAATTTTTCTGATTGTGTGAGCGAATTGAGAGCGAAAGGACTGTGTTGTGATTCGAGAGCGAAAGGACTAGCCGGAGGCTTGTGTTATGAGTCGAGAGCGAAAGGACTAGCCGGAGTCTTGTGTTGAGATTGAACCTGCGAACACTTAACTGCAAGTGCCCGCTGTTGCAACTTTTGCAACTGCGACGAAGTGTGAATTTAAAGAGCGATGTTTGTTTAAGTTGCGATGTGAATCTGCGAACACTTAACTGCAACTGTACGCTGTTGCACCTTTTGCAACTGCGAGGGGTGTGTGGCTTTAAAGAGCGAGACCGACGTGTTAATAATAAACCAACTGAGTTTTTTCTGATAAATGCATTTATATGACAGTGGGACTGTCCTTTTTTATTAAAATTCACAAAAGATTTATTGGATTGATTGTAATAATGTTGAAGTATGCGATGGTAATTATGTTGTAGTTTGTGTGTAATAATGTTTTAGTGTGAGTGCAATAATGCACGTGGTTGCAATTCTGTAACTACAGGTGTATGTGTGAATGTGTGACAGATCTTTAAATTAAAAATATACAGTGCAACTGGCTTTTTAACTTATTTGGGTTTGTGTACTTTATTATTCTGTATTTATTTGCGTATGATTTTACTTAGGGGGAAAAATGTAAATTTTCTTTTTAACGTGGCTTGTAGGTTAGCCACGATCATTTACCTTTTTGGAATAGGGCAATGATTCGATGTTTGCGCAGAAGGACCATGAAAAGCTGGCAGCTAAGTAGCGGAGCTTGCTTGCTGTGGCTTTGTGTGGATGATCGTAGTTGATGATAGATGATGAACTGCCGGCTCAGCTCGGAGTAGCTGCTGCCTGCGGTGATGGGTGAAGAGGGGATGCTGATGAGGTGCGGATGCCGAGTAGATGCGGATGCTGACGATGATGGCGGATGCCGATGATTATGTTGGATGATGCGGCGGATGCCGATGAGGATGATTAAAAGTTGGGGTACAAAAGAAAAGAAACTCAAAAGAGACGTGGAGCAATGTTCTTTTCGTAGCAACGTTTTATTCAGAAGTGCCCGGAAACTCAAGTTAAGTTTTTTACCTTAGCGTGGTTTGGAATTGTGGAATCGGAACACTTGGTTTAAACAATGATTGTAGGATTATAGGCTATTTACATGAGATAGCTGAGTATTTACAGTATTATAGGCTATTTACATTGGAGTGTTTACAGTGTATTTATTAAAAGGGTTAGCGTGCGCTAACAACCATATATGGTCCATATATTGCAATATGGTCAAAGGAAGCCTAAGACAATTTTTTAATATGGTCAAAGGCCTTAGACCATATTACAATATGGTCAAAGGGAGCCTTAGACCCTATTACAATATGGTCAAATGGAGCCTTAGACCCTATTACAATATGGTCAAAGGGAGCCTTAGACCATATTGATATATGGTCAAAATGAGCCTTAGACCATATTACAATATAGTCAAAGGAGCCTTAGATAAAGATATTATAAAAGCTGTTTCATTCCACTTCATTCCTACAGTGAGAGCAGTACTACATTTTTGGCTTTTCTTTTTTATTTTAATATACTCTAATACTCTTTAATATATGTACGTCAAAATAGCGTCGAGCAGTTGACAACGATTTTGGAACGGTGGAATTTGGAACACTTGGGCCATTTTTATTTTTTAAATTTTCTCGCTATTTGGGGGCCGAATTGAAAAATGTTTGATGCAAAATTGTTTAGAATTAAAATATCTATCGATCTATATAGGTTGGGGCCAAATCCGAGGTCTGCAAGTGTATCAAAAATGCATTCGAAAAATCGGGTACCACCATTTGGTTAACTGCTCCCCTCACAGAGGTTGTGCCAATATGCACGCTAAACCAGGTTATTAAGCGTTAATTCAAGCTTCTTGTCTGAAAGTTTCATCAAAATCAAACCCACAGATTTTGAGTAAAACGCCTAACAGTGAACCAACCTCGGATTTTTACCATACAAGAAAGGGGGCCAAAAATTAATTTGGCTGGGGCTCCACTCATAGAGGTTGTGCCAACATGCACGGTAAATGGGCAGATTGGGGATCCTCCTAAGAACGTTTTGTGAAAATTTCATGAGTTCGGGTTTGGAGGTCCACTATGCGCGTATTTTGGTCTTTGCTTGGATGGAAGCGTATGACTCTTCCAAGACGCCAATGCGAGGGTGGGCAGGCGTCGTCCTTGATAATGACGATGTCATTAACTGAAAGGTTGACTTTTGGTTGCTTCCATTTATACCTTCGGTGGAGTTCATGAAGGTACTCATGTCGCCATCGGGTGCTGAATTCTTGATGAAGAAGTTTTAGCTTCTGCCAACGGTTTAGTATGGAGAGAGATTCGTTGCGATTTTCAGGAAGCGCCGTTAAAGGTGCTCCTCGAAGGAAATAACCCTGAGTTAGTGGCAGTAAGTCTTCAACATTGGATCTGGGTATGCATAGCGGATGAGAATTGAGAACGGCCTCTATTTTTGCAAGTAATGTGGCAAACTCCTCGAATGTTAATATTCTGGTACCTGCGGTTCGAGTGAAATGTTTTTTGAAGCTTTTAACGGCCGCTTCCCAGAGTCCACCCATATGGGGAGCGTGGGGGGTATGAATTGCCACTCCAGTTCACGACTGCTGTACAGATTGCAGATTTCATGAACTCTGCGAAGTTTTTTGCCAGTTCTCTACTGGCGCCAAGGAAATTTCGGATATTGTCTGACACACCCTTTTTTGGGATGCCTCTACGGCTGACAAAGCGTTCGAATGCTTGCAAGAAGGCCTTCGAACTAAGTTTTGAGACGGCTTCCAAGTGGACCGCTTTGGTGGAGAATCATACGAACACGGAAACATAGCCTTTGAGAACTACCTTGGTTCGTATATTGGAGGCTTTTAAATTAAATGGACCTGCAAAGTCAACTCCGGTTATAGTGAACGCGGGAGAAAATTGTGTTCTTTCGGGGGGAAGTGCGGCCATAATTTGATTTTTGGTCACATGTTTAAAACGCGTACATGTTATACATTTGCGAATGGATGCCTAAACGAGATTGGCTAGATTCGGGACAAAGAATTCTTGCCGAATCGCTCTTAGCATCAGCTGGTTTTGAGCATGAAGAAGAGTGCTGTAAACAGGGTGGAAAGTTTCGATTTGGGTGGTAATAGTATGGGAAATCGTTCCTTGTAAGGTATGTTTGCGTTGGCTAATCTACTATTGATTCTAATTTGCCCAACGGAATCAATGATGGGGCATAAAGTACTTAACGTTGGAGATAGGATGTTGGTTGAGTAACTGATCATACTCTTTGGGATAGAAAAGGCGTTGTGCTGCTATAATAAGCCTAGTTTTGGCGTCTTTGATCTGGACAGCACTGTCTTTGGGAGTTGCGGGATTTGCTTGATACCAACGCATAATTCGTGCTGTTGCTCGTAGTGCTCGCGAGTAAGTCGTGAATTGTTCACATATATCAAAGTTTTCAGATTCCGTGAAAAACTGCTGAACCTTCTTCTGTTCTGGAGGAGTGATAGCAGGAGCTTGGCTGCAAGGCCAATTTTCCTCTGGGATTGATAGCTATTTTGGCCCATGCCACCATAATAGCAAGTCTTTGAGTTCGGTGGGGGTACAGCCGCGGGTGCCTAGATCGGCCGAGTTATCGTAGGATTTTACGTGGCTCCATTTGGCATTGCAAGTTTTTTCTTGTATGGCGGCCGTACGATTTGCGACAAACGTTTTCCATGTACCTGGTGGTTTTTCCAGCCATGCTACGACGATGGTGGAATCCGACCACAAGAAGGTTTTTAGCTCAGGAAGTTGAGTTGTCTTGAATGTATGTTGCACTAGCCTTGCCAAGAGATGTGCGCCGCATAATTCTAAGCGCGGCAAGCTTACTGCTTTGAGTGGCCCAACCTTGGTTTTAGCAACTAATAAATGGGATTGGGCGGGTGATCCAGCGTGACTAGATCAAATGTATATTGCGGCACAATATGCTTTTTCTGATGCGTCCGAAAATCCATGCAATTGGATGTCTTTCGTTGGCTCGTATCCTACCCATCTGGGTATGCTGACGGTCTTTATATTTGATAAAACTTCGAGAAATTTGTTGCAAGTGGGTAATGTAGTTGGCTTGACACACTTGTCCCAGTCTTGACCTTCTTTCCAAAGGGATTGGAGCAGCAGTTTCGCGTGGATTACGATAGGCGTAAACCATCCTGCCGGGTCAAACAAAGTGGATGCGTGGGATAGCATTGCTCTTTTGGTGATGGTTTTGCATGGAGTGGATGCTTTTATATTGTATTGGAACACGTCATTCTGTGCGTCCCATTTTATTCCTAGCGTCTTGGTCGTACTTGCTTTGGACACCTCCAAAAATTCGGTATCTAACCGGTCTGCAAGAGCTATATTTTCCAACAGCTTGATGTGATTTGCAGTGTTCTTTTTGAGGAGAAATCCTGCGGATTCTAGCGACGCAATAAGTTGGCTTTGGGCATTTTTAGCGTCCTCGAGAGTGTGAGCACCAACAAGTATGTCGTCGACATAAGTTTCCTGGAGCAGGATTTGGCTTGCCCTAGGGTATTTTTCTTTGCAGTCCGTAGCTAGCTGTTGTAGCGTGCGAATTGCTAGGAATGGAGCGCAGTTGACTCCGAATGTGACCGTATTCAGCTGGAAATCTTTCATGATTGCTGATTGTTTGGGACGGAATATTAGACGCTGGAATGGGTGATCGTCCGGATGGACTAAAATTTGCCTGTACAAACATAATGTTCTTAACAGTCATTGCTATTCTATGTATTTAAATCGATGTAAATTTGAATTTTCGAATGATCCGAAGCAGTTTTATAACTTTTTTAATGCTAAGCGTAAGTCTTCGGCATTGCCTTCATCGGTACGTTTAAACTCAAAAACAGCATCGTCGGATTCTGAAATTGCGGATTTATTTGCCGAATTTTTTCAAACTACTTATAGTTCGGCTGCTTGGTCAAATTCTATCTACCCTAACCCCTTAAATAGGGCTAATTGTATTTGTACCCCTGTAATTACCGAAAGTTCTCTCTTAAAGGATTTAGAAACAACAACGCCAACGTATTCTCCCGGTCCAGATGGACTCCCTGGATGTGTACTTAAGTTTTGTGCTTCAACCATTTGTAAACCGGTTCTTAAACTTTTTCATTTGTCTATTTCATCATCAGTTTTTCCAACTATCTGGAAGGACTCTTTCACTCCACAAAAAGGGTGCGAAGGTGGATGCCCAGAATTATAGAGGTATTTCTAAATTGTCGGCAATTCCTAAAGCATTTGAACGTATTATTACTTCTCATTTGCAACATTTATGTTCCTCGTTAATATCACCGTGTCAGCATGGTTTTGTTAAGCGAAGATCGACCACCACCAACCTTCTTGAATTGTCATCTATTGTAATAAATGGATTTAAGAATGAAATGCAGACTGACGTAATATATATAGATTTTAGTAAGGCCTTTGACTCTGTTAACCACTCTCTCCTTTTATTCAAATTAGATCTGCTTGGGTTTCCATGTAAACTATTAACTTGGATTTCAAGTTACTTGAATGGTGGGACTCAGAGGGTTATATTTAAGAGCGCTGTTTCTAAAATGATCTACGTGACATCTGGAGTTCCTCAAGGTAGTCATTTAGGCCCTTTGCTGTTTACTTTGTTTATTAACGATCTTCCCTCTATCGCAGCACATTCCCGTGTACTAATGTACGCTGATGATGTTAAGCTTTGTTTATCTTATAAAGATATAGGGTCATGTTTTAACTTACAGTCAGATATTGATCGTTTTCAGGGATGGTGTGAGTACAACCTTTTAAATTTGAACTGCCTTAAATGCAACGGTATGACTTTTCATAGGGGTACTCCTACGTTTATTAGTTATTCTCTTCAAAATACACCACTCGACCGTATATATTCAATTAACGATTTAGGTGTTCTTCTCGACCTAAAACTTAAATTTGACTGCCACATAATGGCCACTGTCAATAAAGCTATGAGTGTTCTTGGGTTTATAAAGCGGTGGTCAAAAGAATTTGATGACCCTTATACAACCAGATTATTATTTACCTTCCTTGTCCGTCCTATTTTGGAATATTGTTCTTCAGTTTGGAGTCCACAATATCAAGTGTACATCGACCGATTGAGTCGGTACAAAAAAAATTTCTCCTTTTTGCCCTTCGTAGTTTGAACTGGGATCAAAACGTAAGGCTACCTTCCTACCAGAATAGATTACTATTGCTTAATTTACCTACATGTGAAAACCGTAGAATAATGCTTGGTACTATGATATTAATTCTGTAGAACTGGTAAGCCGTTTAACTTTTAATGTTCCCGTTAGACTAACACGAAATTATTACCCTCTTAATTTGCCTCGATGTACATCAAATTTTACTCTGCATGAGCCCTTTCGCGTTCTATGTAAAAATTACAACATTCTTTATCATTTAATTTGTACTTCAACATCTATCCCTGTATTAAAAACTAAAATTTTATCTCATTTGCTTCAATCTTAGTTTTAGCCTTTATAATGTGTCCCGGCTCTTCATGTATCTTCCTCGCGAACTCGAATTTTTGCCCTAATTGATAAAGGGTCCCGCTCGTAGTGCATCAACGTCCATCATATATATATTTTTTCAATGTCGCCGTTAAAAACGAATTTGTACAGTCTCCAATTGAGTAAGATGCCTAAAAGGTCCCCTTGGAGAACAGGGCCTTTATGGAGAACATCGTTTAATGAAAATTGAGAATGGGTTTAACGCGATGCGTTGAATACCACGCGTAATTTGGTGGATTTACTTTCGGGCCTGACAACCGCATGGTGAGGGAAGGTAAAACGAGAAAATCGGACCACGTTACAAGACACGCTACAAACATCTTTGGTCTTAGCTTTGAGTCTTGGATTAAACTTAGAACCCTTCTATTTCTCCACAAAGTCGTTGTATCAAACGAACCCCCTTACTTGATGGAGCACTTGCAATTGGCAACGTCTTCCCGGACTAATAATTTAATCTCCAAAAGGATAAAGCTATCAATAGCTGAAAAACATTTTTTCGTTCAGGCTATACGCTACTGGAATGACCTCCCTAATAATATTAAAAACTTAAGGAACGCAACGCAATTTAAAAAAGAGCTTATCAATTACTTGAAAAGCACAACATCATTATAATACTATTACTATTGCACTCTATCTGTTTAATTTTAATTATTTAATGTTAAATGTAACTATTTTTCTTTTGTTTATTTTTTGTATTCCTCTTTATTAATTATACCCGTTACTCGTAGAGTAAAAGGGTATATTGTATTCGTGCAAAAGTATGTAACAGGGAGAAGGAAGCGTTTCCGACCCCATAAAGTATATATATTCTTGATTAGGATCACTAGCCGAGTCGATCTAGCCATGTCCGTCTGTCCGTCTGTCCGTCTGTCTGTCTGTCCGTCTGTCCGTATGAACGCTGAGATCTCGGAAACTATAAAAGCTAGAAGATTGGTATTTGGCATGAAGATTCTTGGAGTTCCTACGCAGCGCAAGTTTGTTTCAAAAGGGTGCCACGCCCCCTCTAACGCCCACAATCGCTTATATACGATTTTAAAAATTTCAATATTTCGGAAAAGTAAAAATGCAGTTTTATTGTGTTTATCAATACCTATCGAAATGTAGAAGAAATTTTTCAAATCGGACCATTCGTTAAAAAGTTATACGTGTTCAAAGTTTCTATCTCCATCTCCCTCGCACTCCCTTTACCTGAGTAACGGGTATCTGATTGTCGGGGCACCCGACTATAGCGTTCTCTCTTGTTTTGTATTAGATTTTAAGTTTTGTAAAATACCCTATTAATAATTTTTCCAAAGTGACCGATGTAATAATTTATAAGACCTAGTCTTGTCGCATCGGGATAAAACAAATAAATAAATTAAATTAAATAAAATTAAATATTGATTTTTCTGAATGATTTCCATACTCTTGAAGTACTCGGGAGTATTCCGAATTTATGGCCTCGTCTTTAAGCAATGTTTTGTGGAGCCGAGCGTATTGTCCCATAGCGATAATTCTGGAAGAACCTAGGGACATGGTATTGGGGAATTCACTTTTGAACGGGAGGCGCACCATATATCTACCATCCGGTAACCTTTGAGTAGTGTTGACGTAATGGGTTTCGCAATTTTCGTCCACCTCGGTTACGGTTTTGGCTACGGATATTTCTTCGAGTTCCCAAAATTCTTGTAGCTGTGTTCCTACGTCTGCTGTGTCTTCTTCCACTAGAGTTTAAAAAGCATAGGCTGTGGAGGTGTTGGATTGTTGTTTAGGGGAGTTGTTATGCCTTCTAGAAATATCTGGGGAGTGATGTCGCTTCCCAGTACTATGTCAATTTCTGCAGCGGTTGAAAAGTTGGGATCTAACAGATTTATTTGATCTAGACTTGGGGATTTTGGTTTCGTAACGGAAACATACGGGAGAAGATTAGTTAATCGTTTGAGTTCGATAGCCTCATCTGGTATAGAGCACAGATCTTCCCCGTTGGTGAGTTTAAATTTGCTTATTTTTGACGATGTGCTGACGTAATGACCTCCGATCTCTGAAATATTTGAGTGGCAATTTATGGTCGGTAAATTGACGCGTTTTTGATCCTTTTCAGTGATAAATGACCTTTGGGATCCTGGATCGATCAAAGTTCGCATGCGAATAAGTTCGCCTTTATAGGGAATGTAGACTATCGCGGTGGGTAATATCACGTTCGGATTTTGACCCGCGTAGTGTGCGTCGACTACCTGGGATTCTTGCTGTCGAGGCGGGAAATGCAGCAAAGTGTGATATTGCTTATTGCATGTGTTGCATGTTTTTAAACTTTTGCATTCGTTTATTGAGTGGTTGGAAGCCAAACAATTGATGCATATTTTTGCTGTTTTTGCAACTTGATAGCGGTCTTTGGGTGACAGATTTTTAAATTCTGCACATTGGCGTATGTGGTGTGAACTTTTGCAGTATTTGCATGAAGTGTCTGTAGTAGCTGCAGGAGCTAAAGTGGGAATTTTGAAGTGAAACTTCGCCTGGGTTGGAACAAAATTTTGTATTGGATTAATGGCAGACAGACGTTCAAGTACTTCTATACGGGACGTTAGGAAGGTTGTTAATTGGGACCATGTAGGCAATTCTTTCCTGGACTCTAGTGACTGTTCCCATAGGGAGAGTGTCTGCTGAGGTAATTTGGATGAGGTGTGATATACTAGGAAGGGATCCCAGTCGACGGTGGAGACTTGCTGCGCTGATAAAACTGCCAGGCAGCTCGTAATGGTAGCTTGGAATTTCTGGATATCCTTGATATCTTCGGAACTAATCCGTTTTAGATCGAAAATGTTTTTGAGTTGGGTATCTACAATGAGTCTTTTGTTTTCGAATCTCGTGTTCAGCGCTTCCCATGCTGGATAAACATTTTCATCGCACAAGGGAAAGCGCTTTACAATTGTGCCAGCTTCCCCATGCGTTTTATGTCGCAGGTAATAAAGCTTTTGGGCTGATGTAAGCTTGGGATGATTGGTGAAAACTGCTGTAAACATGTCCCTGAACGAGGGCCAGTCTTCATAGTTGCCATGGAATGGCTCTGTGTCACATGGTGGAACCTTTATGTGACTTGAGTTAGGAAGCTCATTGCCAAATCCGCTTAGGTTGCTCTAATTTGGAGATGGATTTACTACTGAACTCTCGGTAAGAAACCCTTTGAGAGAAGCTTTGACGCGGAAAACGGTTTTTTGAGAAGTTATGCCTGATATTCAGTAATTTTTCTGATTGTGTGAGCGAATTGAGAGCGAAAGGACTGTGTTGTGATTCGAGAGCGAAAGGACTAGCCGGAGGCTTGTGTTATGAGTCGAGAGCGAAAGGACTAGCCGGAGTCTTGTGTTGAGATTGAACCTGCGAACACTTAACTGCAAGTGCCCGCTGTTGCAACTTTTGCAACTGCGACGAAGTGTGAATTTAAAGAGCGATGTTTGTTTAAGTTGCGATGTGAATCTGCGAACACTTAACTGCAACTGTACGCTGTTGCACCTTTTGCAACTGCGAGGGGTGTGTGGCTTTAAAGAGCGAGACCGACGTGTTAATAATAAACCAACTGAGTTTTTTCTGATAAATGCATTTATATGACAGTGGGACTGTCCTTTTTTATTAAAATTCACAAAAGATTTATTGGATTGATTGTAATAATGTTGAAGTATGCGATGGTAATTATGTTGTAGTTTGTGTGTAATAATGTTTTAGTGTGAGTGCAATAATGCACGTGGTTGCAATTCTGTAACTACAGGTGTATGTGTGAATGTGTGACAGATCTTTAAATTAAAAATATACAGTGCAACTGGCTTTTTAACTTATTTGGGTTTGTGTACTTTATTATTCTGTATTTATTTGCGTATGATTTTACTTAGGGGGAAAAATGTAAATTTTCTTTTTAACGTGGCTTGTAGGTTAGCCACGATCATTTACCTTTTTGGAATAGGGCAATGATTCGATGTTTGCGCAGAAGGACCATGAAAAGCTGGCAGCTAAGTAGCGGAGCTTGCTTGCTGTGGCTTTGTGTGGATGATCGTAGTTGATGATAGATGATGAACTGCCGGCTCAGCTCGGAGTAGCTGCTGCCTGCGGTGATGGGTGAAGAGGGGATGCTGATGAGGTGCGGATGCCGAGTAGATGCGGATGCTGACGATGATGGCGGATGCCGATGATTATGTTGGATGATGCGGCGGATGCCGATGAGGATGATTAAAAGTTGGGGTACAAAAGAAAAGAAACTCAAAAGAGACGCGGAGCAATGTTCTTTTCGTAGCAACGTTTTATTCAGAAGTGCCCGGAAACTCAAGTTAAGTTTTTTACCTTAGCGTGGTTTGGAATTGTGGAATCGGAACACTTGGTTTAAACAATGATTGTAGGATTATAGGCTATTTACATGAGATTGCTGAGTATTTACAGTATTATAGGCTATTTACATTGGAGTGTTTACAGTGTATTTATTAAAAGGGTTAGCGTGCGCTAACAACCATATATGGTCCATATATTGCAATATGGTCAAAGGAAGCCTAAGACAATTTTTTAATATGGTCAAAGGCCTTAGACCATATTACAATATGGTCAAAGGGAGCCTTAGACCCTATTACAATATGGTCAAATGGAGCCTTAGACCCTATTACAATATGGTCAAAGGGAGCCTTAGACCATATTGATATATGGTCAAAATGAGCCTTAGACCATATTGATATATGGTCAAAATGAGCCTTAGACCATATTACAATATAGTCAAAGGAGCCTTAGATAAAGATATTATAAAAGCTGTTTCATTCCACTTCATTCCTACAGTGAGAGCAGTACTACATTTTTGGCTTTTCTTTTTTATTTTAATATACTCTAATACTCTTTAATATATGTACGTCAAAATAGCGTCGAGCAGTTAGCAACGATTTTGGAACGGTGGAATTTGGAACACTTGGGCCATTTTTATTTTTTAAATTTTCTCGCTATTTGGAGGCCGAATTGAAAAAAGTTTGATGCAAAATTGTTTAGAATTAAAATATCTATCGATCTATATAGGTTGGGGCCAAATCCGAGGTCTGCAAGTGTATCAAAATGCATTCGAAAAATCGGCTATCCACCATTTGGTTAACTGCTCCCCTCACAGAGGTTGTGCCAATATGCACGCTAAACCAGGTTATTAAGCGTTAATTCAAGCTTCTTGTCTGAAAGTTTCATCAAAATCAAACCCACAGATTTTGAGTAAAACGCCAAACAGTGAACCAACCTCGGATTTTTACCATACAAGAAAGGGGGCCAAAAATTAATTTGTCTGGGGCTCCACTCATAGAGGTTGTGCCAACATGCACGGTAAATGGGCAGATTGGGGATCCTCCTAAGAACGTTTTGTGAAAATTTCATGAAAATTAAAACCACAGTTTTCGAGAAAATTGATTTACAGTGTGGGGGTTAAATGGTCAAATTTTGAAATTGACCGTTTCCCGCTGACTACGCCAGCGAGACACCTTACAGCCATGACATCAACCATGTAAATATCCATACATTTTCTATGCAAGCTTTAAGTAATTATGTGAGGAGTTCAATAACTTCCCACAAATAAAAGCAGCAATAATTGCGGATGGCCGGCCGCTTACCAGTTACGGCGAATTAGCGAGACTTCGAGACTTCGAGGTTGAGAGAGAGAACTCTCACAAAGAGAGTTTGGAGAGTCATGGCGGAGAGTGAGAGAGTGGAGACTTGGCGAGCAGAGCCAGAGTGCCGTGTGCAAAAGGGAAATAACTGAACTGCTCCGGACTTTGGACTCTGCCGTGAACTTTGGACCAAGAGGGCAAGTGCCACATCTCAGCTACGGAGCAACACACGCAGCTGGATCAGTCGATCACGAAGAGTCAATCTATCAAGATCAGTCCAGATAATCCAAGTGAACAAGTCAGCCAATACAGTGAACAACCAGTGAACAACAACAAGTCGAGTCGCCGGAAGCAACGCCGTGTGAACCTACAATGATCAAGATCGCTACGTCGAGACGTTCGGGATTGGATCACCAGGAATCTCCGAATTGAGACACAGGTAGCTGAGGTCCAGAGGGCGTCACACGGCTAGGTCAAGGCGATCCGTTTTCATTCCTGCCCGAACTAAATCCTCGCATCTAGCCTGGAGCGTCGAACAGGTCCTGAGTGGTGAAAGCCTGCGACAGGAAATCGTGAACTTGGGAGATACCTATCAGCCAGAAGGGAGATCGGTCAATCGTCTGTGGTCTCGAGTGGAGCACTCCAGGAGAGCCCTGCGGTTTGGGTCGTGTAGTCCCGGAGCGGCGTGTGTCTGAACCCCGGGTGAAACGAGCCAGAAGGGAGATCGGTCGATCGTCTGTGGTCTCGAGTGGAGAACTCCAGGAGAGCCCTACGGTTGAGTCGTGTAGTCCCGGATCGGCGTACGACCAAGACCCCGAGTACCAGAAGCCACGCTACGTCAAGCCACGCAGCCACACACCACGACAGACCAAGCTACGCGGAAACGTCAAGGACGATAAGCCAAAGGGTGAAGCTAGGGCGGAACGTTCGTTTGCACTAGGCGTAGAAGCGAAGTGAAGGGCTCGGCAGTATCCCTGCGTAACTTGGACTGCCAGCGCGATCTGAGTGGAACACTAGTGGGACCATCCGGGACAGAGCAAGGGACAGGACGGTGGTGCATCGAAAGGAGACACTCCTGGAGATCGCGACCTCTGTTCACCCTAGTCTGAGAACGGTGACGCTTCCCTAAACCCGCGCAGCTGAACTCTTGGCGAGTCTAAGACGCTACGAGTAGTGGTCGATTCTACACAGCCGAGACGAGCAACGCCAAGCATCTTCAGGGGGCTTCAAGGATCTTCAGGGAGCTTCAGAGATCGTCGAGGGAGCTACAGAACCGGAGCACTCAGTCAACGAGGAGAGCACCAAGTCATCAAGGCGACCAGGAATCATCGACGACCACGAGTGTCCATATCAAGATCACTGTACTATCACCCCGCAATAAACTCACTAAGAACCCGTGAAGTCTGTGCTTTCTCACTGATCTACTGGGCGGTCACGTTTATATAAATTTGGTGGGACGAACACACAACCATACTGAGCTAGCCGCACGAATCTCGTAGCGAGCAGACATAAATAATCAGTTCGTTACATCTGGCGCCCAAAACGTGATTGTCCCAGCAGTGAAAGCAACATAAAGCAGAATGGGAAAGAAGTGGATTTACCGCCTCAAGACAGAGGATTTTGCCTACGTCGCAGAGAGGCTAAACATCACTCTGGAAGGAAGAACAGACGACAAAAGAAAGGTATTGTCAGAATACTATTCTGAGACGGAGAACGACCCGGAACTGGTCGGGATCTGGGTCGAGCTGGAGGCAGCATACACCGAGAAAACAGCCCCAAGCATCACATTGACTCCCGCCGAAGGGGAAGATCTATTGGCAAGCCTGAGCATCGACAACATGCAAAAGGAGGCACAAAAGAGGGAGCCAAGCCAGGAGAGGAAAAATACAGAGTTCGCACAGAAAACAGCAGCACCGGTACGGACTCCGACACCCAGCCAACCAGATTATGCAAAGGTTGCGAAACAAGTCCGCGAATGGTCGTTTAAGTTCGACGGAATTGAGAAACCGTTCGAGTTTCTGGAGCGAGTGGAGTGGTCCGCGAATACATACGGCCTGGATTTGGATATGATTCCCCGCGCCATGCCAGAACTACTGAAGGGGAGGGCATTGAAATGGTTCATCTCCAACAACAAACAGTGGCAAACCTGGGCGGAATTCATCCAGAGCTTTAACACATACTTCCTGCCGAGAGACTTCTTCTCCACACTTGCGGACAAAGTCAAGCAGAGGAAGCAAGGCTACGGGGAGACGTTTAAGGACTACATGATCGACATACAGGCAATGATGAGGCCACTTAATTATTCGACGACAGAGGCCCTCACCATCATCCGCCAGAACTGCACACCGAACCTAAAGATCGCCCTCAGAGCATACACAGTGGCAGACCTGGATACACTCATGGACCTAGCCGACGAGTTTGAGGAACTGGAGAAGGAACGGGAGACATTTGCCCAGGAGAATAAATTCGCCAGGGCAAAACCAGCAGCTCAGGCACAAACGATGTGTAGACGGTGCGAGGACACTGGCGACCAGGAACCCCGTGGGAACAGTCAATGGACACCGCCCCTACAAGACCACCGACAACAGGCAACCAACCCACCGTATGAACACCAGCGGCCGCCGACACAACACCAACAGAGGCAGCCAACAAACCCCTTGTGGAGGCCACCAATCACAACGCAGAGACCACGGGAGAGTACCCACATCACAGACCCCCAGGAGGCCTGCCGAAAGTGCGGCGGTCACGGGCACTGGGAACGCGGCTGTCGAAACCAGCGCCTGTTGTTCTGTTGGGTGTGCGGCAAAGTGGGCATCAGGAGCGTCGAGTGCTGCCAAAGAGCGGGAAATGGTCAGCGATCTCAGCCGCAGAGAGGCGGGCGGGGATCGCAAAATGCTTCCTCTCCAAACTAACTGGCAAGCTGATCGAGGAGGAGCAGCAGTTGTCCGCAGCGGTAACGATAGGTGGAGACACGTATAAAGCCACAATCGACACCGGGGCAACAGCGAGCTTCATAAGCGAGGAACTGGCGGACAATCTGGCTGCTCTCGGGCAGATCACAAGGACAAGACGGCAAGTTAGGTTGGCAGACGGGAGAAGCGGCGAAATCAGTGCACAGCTGGAGGTAGAAATCGCATTCGGAAACAAGCGATTGACCATGAGCCTGCTGATACTACCAGGGGTAGTGGATTCGTTGGTGTTAGGATGGAATTTCCTCACGCAAGTCGGAACCGAAATAAAGTGCGCCGGACACGAGATCACAATACCGGCCAGGAACCGACACAATGGGTGGCTCGAGGAAAAGCTATCGGTGGCAGTCGTTCAACACACAAGCGAGGATAACGACACAGCGAAATTCCTGGAGGAACAGCTAGCCGACTTCAACACCATGACGGGAACGTCGAACATGGCCGAGCATCTGATCACGATGAAAGACGACAAACCAATCAAGCAACGATACTACCCCAAGAACCCAAAAGTTCAAGGGGAGATCAATGCTAAGGTATAGCTTCTCGAAATGGGGTATATAGAGCACTCAAAGAGCCCATACAGCTCCCCCATCGTGATGGTGAAGAAGAAGACGGGCAAATGGAGACTCTGTGTCGATTTCAGGCAGATCAACGCAAAGTCGATAAAGGATGCCTACCCAATGCCGCGCATAAATTATATCCTCGACCAACTGCGAGAAGCGAGGTACATCAGCAGTTTGGACCTGAAGGATGGGTACTGGCAAATCCCACTGGAGGAAAGCAGCAGGCAATACACGGCTTTCACGGTGCCCGGAAAAGGTTTGTTCCAGTGGAAGGTCATGCCTTTCGGTCTCCATTCGGCATCCGCGACTTTTCAACGAGTCTTGGACCAAGTAATTGGTCCGGAAATGTCACCCCACGCTTTCGCCTACCAGGACGACATAATAGTGATCGGACGCACGCTAGAAGAACACAAAGCGAACCTGAGAGAAGTGTTTCGGCGGCTAAAAGAAGCAAATCTGAGGCTAAACCCGGAAAAATGCCAATTCTTCAAGAAGGAACTGTTGTATTTAGGCCATCGAGTGACTAGCGAAGGAATAGGCACGGATCCGGAAAAGGTAGCAGCCATCGCCGAACTAGAACCACCATCCACAGTAAGAGAACTCCGACAGTACCTGGGCGTAGCATCATGGTACCGCCGATTCGTACCTGATTTCGCAAAAATAGTCAAACCACTCAATGATTTGCTACGCAAAGGCAACAAGTGGGTATGGACACCGGAACATCAGATGGCGTTTGAAGAGGTTAAGGCAAGGCTCGTTGCAGACCCCGTACTAGCATGCCCGGACTTCGACAAACCGTTCACCCTGCAAACGGACGCGAGCGACTACGGCATCGGGGCAATACTAACCCAGGAGACGGAGAATGGCGAAAAGGTAATCTCCTACTCAAGCAGAACGCTCAACGGCGCCGAGAAGAATTACTCGACGACGGAAAAGGAGTGCTTGGCAATCGTCTGGGCGATCCGGAAGCTAAAGCCATATCTGGAAGGTTCCCACTTTAAGGTAATAACCGACCATATGGCCCTGAAGTGGCTAAACAGCATTGAGAGCCCTTCAGGAAGGATCGCCAGATGGGCCCTGGAGTTACAGCAGTAAGACTTCAAGATATCGTACCGGAAAGGACAGCTCAACGTGGTGGCGGATGCCCTGTCAAGACAGCCACTACCAGAAACGCTTCGAGGGATCAAAGAGACATCGGCAGCGGAAGCTTCTGCAGCATGCAGCTGGACTCAAGGAATGCGCGAGAAGATTAGGACCCAACCGCAAAAGTACCCGGACTACGTGATGGAAGGTGACACCCTATACAGGAACATACCACACAGAGCAGGCAGCGGGGATGTCGCAACATGGAAGATGTGCGTCCCTAAAGCTCTAAGGGAAACAGTCCTAAATGAGAACCACGACTCACCTTCAGCGGGCCACGTTGGAAGCCGAAGGACGATTGCACGTCTGGCAGCACGATATTACTGGCCAGGTATGCACAGAGATGCCCGAGCCCATGAAAATGCGAGACATGTATGAGATTCAAGCCGAATCAAATGCAAGCGGCTGGCAAAATGCTAACGCAGGTGCCAGAGGAACCATGGGCAACGGTATGTGCGGACTTCGTCGGACCCCTGCCGCGTTCAAAGCACGGCAACCAAATGGCTCCCAGGTACGACGGGCCATACCAGGTCGTGGATTTCGTTTCACCTGTAATATGCAAGGTAACCCATGTGAACACAAAGAAAGAGCGGACCATACATGTGAGCGAGCTTAAACAACAATAAACACAAGATACAAACAAGCAACGGCATCAGACGGAAACTACAGACTAGTAACAACAAAGAAAGAAATACTAGAAGAAACCCCAAGGACTATCCAAGGATACTACGAAGACATCCAAGGACTATCCAAGGATACTACAAGAAACCCCAAGGACTATCCAAGGATACTACAAAGAAATCCAAGGACTATCCAAGGATATTACAAGAAACCTCCAAGGACTATCCAAGGATACTACAAAGAAATCCAAGGACTATCCAATGATACTACAAGAAACCTCCAAGGATACTACAAAGACCTCCAAGGACTATCCAAGGATACTACAAAGACATCCAAGGACTATCCAAGGATACTACAAAGACATCCAAGGACTATCCAAGGATACTACAAAGACATCCAAGGACTATCCAAAGATACTACAAGAAACCTCCAAGGACTATCCAAGGATACTACAAAGACCTCCAAGGACTATCCAAGGATACTACAAAGACATTCAAGGACTATCCAAGGATACTACAAGAAACCTACAAGGACTATCCAAGGATACTACAAGAAACCTCCAAGGACTATCCAAGGATACTACGAGAAACCCCAAGGACTATCCAAGGATACTACAAGAAACCTCCAAGGACTATCCAAGGATGCTACAAAACTCCAAAAATACTACGAAACTCCAAAGTTACTACGACACTCCAAGGATACTACAAGATAATTCCAAGGATGCTAAAGGAAACTACAAGAAATTCCGAATGGGAAACTCGTCAGGAAAGTGAACCAAAGCACCCAAAGTCTCGTTTGGAACTGACCAGAGCACACGTTTCAAATATCTGCCGAAGGAAGGGAGAAGACGGCACAGAAAACTGTACCGTATTGTCCCCATAGAATAAGGAAGGCGAAGGAAATAGCGGTATCGGAGAAAAAGGAAGACACGAAACCGAGTTATCGTTAAAGGGAGCACGGCTCCAGTTGGATAATCTAAAATCAGCAAGCAAAATGAGCACACGTGTTACGAGGAGTGAAGCGCGTCGCACCCTGGCGACCAACCACCTCGCCGAAGGATCCAGCCCGGGGCAAGGGCGGTCAACATCCCGGCCTACCCTAACTCCGCGGCGGATCCCGAAGAGAGGTGTCCCGGATCCGGTCGTGAGCTCCGACAGTGACGTGCAGGTGGTGGACGACGAGGTCGACGAGCGAAGGAGTTGGCGGATCCGGAGGGCGGTTCAGCGCGGCGATGAACGAATCCCGACAGGCTCGGCAGAAGTGGAGTGGGCAAGCGTCGAACCTTCCCAGGACTCGGCGAAGCCCAAGGAGGCAGTTGAGGAGTCACCCCAGGCCGCACCGGCGAACGGCGTTGGCGAAGGTGAGGCAGGAGGCCAACCGCCTCAGCCCACCAGTTATGTCGACTTCATCATCAAGGCGACGCTGGAGAACCATCAACGGTGCGAGGAGCGGCGCCGGAGCGAGGAACAGCGGCGGAAGCTAATGGAGGAGTCGCCCGAATGGCAGGCCCAACTGAGGGAGGTACCCACCCACGCCGCGGTACATTCCCGAGCCACGCACCCAGCCGCTCGAAGTGGCATTGGAATGGGCACCATCGCCGCCGCGGTGGCTGCCCGAAGTGCCGCCGACGCCGCGGTACGAGGGGTCACCCAGGTGGAGGCCCGCACGACCACCCACGCCGCGTTTCGAGCCGACGCAGCAGCTGCAGCCCGAGCCATCACAGCAGCGGCACCCCGAGCCACCGCAGCCGCAGCAGCCCGAGATGCCGCCGCCGCCACAACCCGAGCCACCACGGTCGAATCCCGGGGAGCATCATGTCCGCACGGATATCCCGGCGGCGCACGTGAGCCACAGTGCGCGCACGTTCGTGGTCGACGGTGTACGGTGGCGGCAGTAGACGATCACGTGGACATGGCCGGAGGGACCCGCGGAGGACGCGACTGCAGGGGAGGAACCGAGGGTCCGAGGCAGACCCGAGGCAGCGGTGACGCAGGACCCGGGATCGACGACGCCGGCAGCCGCAACACCGGATTCATGGAAGCCGCCAACGCCGAGCACCGGGCCAGCGACACCCGCGTCACCGTGCTCGGGAGCAGCCGCAGACAACGCGACGAGGGAGGACGAGCCGCTAGAGAGGGGTCCATGGGTGTGGCCGGAACCGCTGGCCGGTCAGCGGCCACCATGGAAGCGGCAACATTCCGCGCCGGAGGCCGTCGGAGAGGTCGCGAGGCCGAAATTGATGCGGCAGACGTCGGCACCCGAAGGTCAGCGGTGGCGCGAGATCGAGAAGGACGAGTGGCCCGAAGGAATCGCGGAGGTACAGGCGGTAAAGGAGGCACGCATCCTGGGAGGCAGGCGAAGCGTGCGAGTAAGGATCGGCCGACGCACGTTCCGCGTAAGGTTGGGTCTCGCGGGGATGAGGCTGTTCGAGGAGCAGCGCTGAACAAATTAAAAATAAGGAAACCAAAAAAAACACGAGCACGAAGATCGGCGTAGGGCTGGGCGTACCACGGCTAAAAACAGGAAAAGATTGAAGGGGCTTACATATGTAGTTAAACAGCATCTGAAACCAAAAGAAAAGGAGTTAGCTGGGGAAGAATAAGAGTAAACAAACCAGCACTTACCTGTTGCTTCGATTGGCGAAGCTAATTCGAATTCCACTCGGAACTCGATGTCAACGTTGTCAGCCAAGAGCAACTAGCCGAGGGCGAATGAAGGGCGAAGGAGCCTGGAAAGGAGAGAGAAGGATGAGAGAAAAGAAAAGGATAAAGAAAATTGAAGAAACTTACCTAGAAATATGCAAAATCACCATGGACTAGGGACGGGGGCGCCTCGATAAGGCGGTCGATTGGCACTGGACGATAGTGCGATCGATGGGCACAAGCTAAATGAAAAAATCATGGTGAATATCGCAGCGAACAAGTCCGCCGCCCCAGCGATATCGATATCTCATGGAAATCGAGATCATGGGGAGTTCCACTGGGTTATCGATATCGGATGCCAAAAAAACAGCGCGTAGAAACTCTCGGAGTTGGAGGCGTCAAGGAAGCGTCGAGGGAGCAACGATGGAGCAACGAGGGAGCGCCGTGAGAATCAGCAGAAGCACCGCAAGGACTCAATGGCTAGAATACACTAGGAAACGACGGAGAGTAGGAACGAGTCTTCTTAAAAACTTCCCGAAGTAAGGGGGGAATGTGACGAGTTGAATAACTTCCCACAAATAAAAGCAGCAATAATTGCGGATGGCCGGCCGCTTACCAGTTACGGCGAATTAGCGTAGTAGCGGCGCGGCGAAGAGAGAATGGAGAGAGACTCACAAATAGAGAGTGTGGAGACCGAGGAGCGGAGAAAGAGAGTTTGGAGACCGAGAAGTGTAGAATGAGAGTTTGGAGACTTCGAGGTTGAGAGAGAGAACTCTCACAAAGAGAGTTTGGAGAGTCATGGCGGAGAGTGAGAGAGTGGAGACTTGGCGAGCAGAGCCAGAGTGCCGTGTGCAAAAGGGAAATAACGGAACTGCACCGGACTTTGGACTCTGCCGTGAACTTTGGACCAAGAGGGCAAGTTCCACATCTCAGCAACGGAGCCACACACATGAGTGCCACATGCACCATACAAATCAGCGGGACTGCAGCAACACGCAGAACTACAAGTTAAGGCCGTACGTGAAGGACAAGTGGGTCAAACAGGAACCACGGACGTTGGACCCGGAGTGGAGAGATGCCGCGGGCAGAGCGCAAGGGGACACAACGGTACCCGGAAGCCCTATAAAAAGCCGCCGGGCGCTGGCAGCTGGATCAGTCGATCACGAAGAGTCAATCTATCAAGATCAGTCCAGATAATCCAAGTGAACAAGTCAGCTAATACAGTGAACAACCAGTGAACAACAACAAGTCGAGTCGCCGGAAGCAACGCCGTGGGAACCTACAAGGATCAAGATCGCTACGTCGAGACGTTCGGGATTGGATCACCAGGAATCTCCGAATTGAGACACAGGTAGCTGAGGTCCAGAGGGTGTCACACGGCTGGATCAAGGCGATCCGTTTTCATTCCTGCCCGAACTAAATCCTCGCATCTAGCCAGGAGCGTCAAGCCTGCGACAGGAAATCGTGAACTTGGGAGATACCTATCAGCCAGAAGGGAGATCGGTCGATCGTCTGTGGTCTCGTGTGGAGAACTCCAGGAGAGCCCTACGGTTTGAGTCGTGCAGTCCCGGAGCGGCGTGTGTCTGAACCCCTAGAGAAACGAGCCAGAAGGGAGATCGTTCAATCGTCTGTGGTCTCGAGTGGAGGACTCCAGGAGAGCCCTACGGTTGAGTCGTGTAGTCCCGGATCGGCGTACGACCAAGACCCCGTGTACCAGAAGCCACGCTACGTCAAGCCACGCAGCCACACCCCACGACAGATCGAGCTACGAGGAAACGTCAAGGACGATAAACCAAAGGGTGAAGCTAGGGCGGAACGTTCGTTTGCACTAGGCGTAGAAGCGAAGTGAAGCGCTCGGCAGTATCCCTGCGTAACTTGGACTGCCAGCGCGATCTGAGTGGAACACTAGTGGGACCAGCCGGGACAGAGCAAGGGACAGGCGGTGGTGCATCGAAAGGAGACACTCCTGGAGATCGCGGCCTCTGTTCACCCTAGTCTGAGAACGGTGACGCTTCCCTAAACCCGCGCAGCTGATCTCCTGGCGAGTCTAAGGCGCTACGAGTAGTGGTCGATTCTACGCAGCAGAGACGAGCAGCGCCGAGCATCTCCAGGGAGCTTCAAGGATCTACAGGGAGCTTCAGAGATCGTCGAGGGAGCTACAGAACCGGATCACTCAGTCCACGAGGAGAGCACCGAGTCATCAAGGCGACTAGGAGGCGTCGACGACCACGAGCGGCCGTATCAAGATCACTGTACTGTTACACCCGTAATAAACCCACTAAGAACCCGTGAATTCTGTGCTTTCTCACTGATCTACTGGGCGGTCACGTTTATATAAATTTGGTGGGACGAACACACAACTATACTGAGCTAGCCGCACGAATCTCGTAGCGAGCAGACATAAATAATCAGTTCGTTACAATTAATACAGCTCTCACAGAGGTTGTGCCAACTTGCACGGTACATCAACAGAAAGGGCATGTTTTTAAGTAATTTCTGCATTAATTTCAGCGAAATCAAACCCACAGATTTCGAGATTTCAAGTCATTTTAATTATGGCTTTTCCCACGCGGTCACACTGTCCAGCCAGCGAGATAGCGTACGGAGCCATGACATAAACCATCAATATGTTAATGTTTTCTATGCAAACTTTAAGTAATTAATACAGCTCTCACAGAGGTTGTGCCAACTTGCACGGTACATCAACAGAAAGGGCATGTTTTTAAGTAATTTCTGCATAAATTTCAGCAAAATCAAACCCACTGATTTAGAGATTTACAGTCATTTTAATTGTGGCTGACCAGCCAGCGAGACAGCGAGTATAGCCAAGACAACAACAAAAAAAGGTTATTATATCGATATATTATCAACTAGCAACTTTTTAGCGGCCTTTTCGAAAAAATTATATATTTTTATAGCAAATTTTCAATTAATATGTATGCACCCCATAATTGGACTTGCCCTCCTGATCATTATACCCGTTACACGTAGAGTAAAAGGGTATATTGTATTCGTGCAAAAGTATGTAACAACTAGAAGGAAGCGTTTCCGACCCCATAAAGTATATATATTCTTGATCACTAGCCGAGTCGATCTAGCCATGTCCGTCTGTCCGTCTGTCTGTCTGTCTGGATGAACGCTGAGATCTCGAAAACTATAAAAGCTAGAAGATTGGCATTTTGCATGCAGATTCTAGGAGTTCCTACGCAGCGCAAGTTTGTTTTAAAAAAGTCCCACGCCCCCTCTAACGCCCACAATCGCTTATATACGATTTTAAAAATTTAAATATTCCGGAAAAGTAAAAATGCAGTTTTATTGTGTTTGTCAATACCTATCGAAATGTAGAAGAAATTTTTCAAATCGGACCATTCGTTAAAAAGTTATGCGTGATCAAAGTTTCTATCTCCATCTCCCTCGCACTCCTTTTACCTGAGTAACGGGTATCTGATAGTCGGGGCACCCGACTATAACGTTCTCTCTTGTTATACCCGTTACTCGTAGAGTAAAAGGGTATATTGTATTCGTGCAAAAGTATGTAACAGGAAGAAGGAAGCGTTTCCGACCCCATAAAGTATATATATTCTTGATCAGGATCACTAGCCGAGTCGATCTAGCCATGTCCGTCTGTCCGTCTGTCCGTCTGTCCGTCCGTCCGTCTGTCTGTATGAACGCTGAGATTTCGGAAACTATAAAAGCTAGAAGGATTTCACACACATATTCTTGGGCTTCCTACGCAGCGCAAGTTTGTTTCATCGAGGTGCCACGCCCCCCCTAACGCCCACAATCGCCATATTTCGCGATTTTCAAATGTGTCTGGAGGCCACATCTTTTAAGATTTTAAAAATATATAAACGCAATTTTATAGTGTTTATTAATACCTATCGAAATGTAGAAGACATTTTTCAAATCGGACCATTCATTAAAAAGTTATACGCAATCCAATTGTCAAAAATTGTTTATATATCTATCTCCCTCGCACTACCTTTAGCCCCAATAGATAGTCGGGACACCAACCCGAGTACAGCGTTCGCACTCCCTTTAGCTGAGTGACGGGTATTAGATAGTCGGGACACCAACCCGACTATAGCGTTCTCTCTTGTTTTAAAGTATAATTCATCAAAATCGATCCCTAGGTTTGGTAGAAATTAACAGTTTACTGATTTTGGAAAAATGTAATAATATTTTAAAATATTTTTTTAGCTTCACTTAACTTTGTTTTACTTCTCTTCTTCTATCTATCTTCTATATCTGTTGACTTCCAAAGTGAACGGTTGTGTTTTTTCGCGCTCCGAATTTTTATCTGTTTTCGTGTTTACCTTTAGACGGTTTTAATTAAAACTTAAATATTCGGTCCCTAACTTGATTTATCATAGTACTTATTATATTTCGCGAGTGAATTTACTCTATTCTGTGCACAATCTCATTAAAACAATTCCCAATTTTAATATTGTGTTCTGTGTTTTTTGTTTTTGTGATTTCTTTTGCCTTTCCTTTGTGCGGTGTCCGTAAAAGCTTCAGTGCAGTTTGTGTTGTTGTTTTCTGCATTCGCATTAACTGCATTACGCTCCCGCTCTCCCGCACTCTAGCATTCTCTCTCTACTTTTCCCTCTTTCGAAATTTTAAGCGTTCGGAGTCGGTGCTCTTGCGGTACTTTTAACTGCTCGTTTGCAAATTTCGGTCGCTACATTTCTGTTTGATACAGTGGGCAAAATATTTACAATTATGGATACCTTTGTCTGCTCTATTAATAATTGCCATCAATTAATCAGAGCTGATCAGTCAAAACTGACCTGTTGGCTGTGTGAAAAAATGGCTCATACCAAGTGTGCCGGCTATACTGGCCGAACCAGTGATGACCTTGCTAAGGGTCACAATTTACTTTATTGTTGTGATCCTTGTCTTCTAGTTGCGCAAGAGATGAGATCTTTTATGCGCCAAACCAAAGGCGGCTTAAAGAGTTTAATCAATAGTTTTGGTGTTGCTAGAGATAGTTTTCGCCGAGCGGATGATTTACTCTCAGCGCTGAACTCTCAATTTAATAGCCCTAAGCTAATTGACGAGTCTCCAAAGCGCAAAAAGGCCACTGGTGGTAGGCAGCCTAAGGAAAACACCCCGCAACCCCCTGCAAGTAATAAACAGAGCTCCACGACGGATCAGCTGTCGACCGTAGCAAATCCCCAAATGCTGCTACGATCAGCTGCTAAAAAAGATTTGGATCAATTGGAATCCGTATCATCCGTAGTAGACCCCCCTGTTGTTCCGCCCATTTCTAATAACTTGTCACCTCCAGGGATTGTTGAGTCCGGTCTACCGGCACAAGTTGGCGCTGCAGAAACTCAATCTGCAGTACCAAAACCTCTTTCAGTGGTTCAACCCAAAAAACAAATATTTATTTCTCGTCTTTCACCTGACCAAACGGCATCCGAAGTGTTGGACTATATACAACACAAAACAAATGCCAAAAACATTAAAGTGGAAAAGTTTAATTTCACTTATGCGAGGGACACCTCATCTTTTAAGATCTTTGTTCCGAACGATCTCTTTTCAACCATTTGCTCAGAAGCATTCTGGCCAGATCTTATGGTGGTAAAGGAGTTCGAAACTAGGAATACAAATAAAAGAAAAAGACCCGTGCAGACTAGACTCCCCAATCAAGGCCAGAGTAGTGCGGCATCTTCATCTTCATCTTCTACCCTATCTTCGTCTTCAAAAAACTGAAAACTAGCTTAATTCTTTCCTATCAGAACACTAGAGGCTTGCGCAGTAAGTTATCTAAATTGTATTCGGATAGTCTTTCTTTTGCTTCCCATATTATTGTATTTACAGAGACCTGGCTAAAAGAGGAGATCTTAAACTCCGAAATTTTTCCTGGTAAGTACACTACCTATAGGCATGACCGTCCATCCAGACGAGGCGGTGGTGTTTTAATTGCCGTGAACTCAACTCTCACGTCAGAAGTGGTCAAATTTGAAGAATTCTATAATATAGAGTTCATATGTGTAAGGCTGTCGTTTCCCGGTAGTTTTATATATATCACCTGCTCGTATATACCGCCTGCATCTGAATTTCCAGACTACTTAAATCATCTTTTTGCTATACAGTCAGTGTCGAACAAACTGACCGATAGAGACCAACTTTTAGTTCTAGGAGATTTTAATATCCCGGGAACATCGTGGTCAACAGATGAACATTCAAATGTTTTACTTCCACTAGCCCAACATGACTTTATTGAAGGCTTGCTAGATATATCATTGTCTCAAGTTAACAATATTAAAAATTCACTAGGTCGTTTATTAGACCTATGTTTCGTATCAAATCCGGACCGCGTATTTCTATCCAAGATAGCACCTCTTACTCAACCTGAAGATCCATATCATCCGGCGTTTGAGGTTTCCATCGACACTGGTACTGTGCTAGATGCAAAATCAGCGAAGTCTACTAAGCGACTACTTTGTTTTCGTAAGGCCGACTTTCGTTTGCTAAACTCTTATTTATCTGCCTTTGATTGGTCCGATCTTTACTCATGTCATAATATGGATGATGCTATAAATATTTTTTTATTCAACATTAAATTCGTTTTTTAATTCTTGTGTTCCGTTGTACTATCCGTCAGTCTCCACCAAACCACCTTGGTTCAGTAAAGAGCTGACACACCTAAGAAACGTAAAGTCCAGACTCTATAGGAAATATAAAGATACCGGTTCTCAATCTATTTTTTCTAGATACTTAAGCGCTCGGTCTAGTTTTACCGTGCTTAACGCTCTGTGTTACAAAAATTATTTGAACCGTTGTAAGATCCAATTCTCTCAGGATCCGAAACAGTTCTTCAATTTTGTTAACACTAAGCGTAAATCCACAAATTATCCTTCCTCGCTATCTTTTGAAAACATGACAGCAACAACTGATCAGGCTATAGCCGATCTATTTGCTCAGTTTTTTCAAACGACATATTCTCCTTCATCTCACTGTACACGTCCTTATTCTTACACTGTATCCAAGTCGAACTTAATATTTTGTCCCACATTAAACGAAAGCGCCCTTTTAATTGATCTCCAAAAAGTCAAGCCCGTCTATTCACCTGGTCCTGATGGAATTCCCGGCTGCGTGCTTAGATATTGCGCAGAAGCCTTTGCAAACCCCTTCTCAAATTGTTTACCTTATCATTAGAAACGTCTCAATTTCCTTCTACGTGGAAAGAATCGTTTGTGATTCCCCTCCACAAGAAAGGTAATAAATTGGAAGCAAACAATTATAGAGGCATATCTAAATTGTCAGCTATCCCGAAGCTTTTTGAAAATATTATTACACCTCATTTGCAGCACCTATGTAGGTCAGTTATATCTCCATGTCAACATGGTTTTATGAAACGTAGATCAACAATTACTAACCTTTTGGAGCTCACGTCATTTGTGATAAAGGGATTCAAAAACAACTTTCAAACAGACGTCATCTACACTGACTTTAGTAAAGCATTTGACTCCGTAAATCACCTACTTCTGGTTAGAAAACTCGATTTAATTGGGTTCCCAGTTGATCTTTTGAGATGGATCTCAAATTATTTAAAAGGCAGAACGCAAAGGGTACTTTTTAAAAATTCTCTTTCTTGTACACTCCAGGTTACCTCGGGTGTCCCACAAGGGAGTCACTTGGGGCCGCTACTTTTTACTTTATTCATAAACGACCTTCCATCAGTTATAAGTCACTCTCGTGTACTTATGTACGCTGATGATGTGAAATTATGCCTGCAGTACAAGGATACTTTTTGCCAGTCTGATTTACAATCCGATTTAAATAGTTTCCAAACATGGTGCTCCAACAATTCGCTGAATTTAAATGGCTCTAAGTGTAAGGTGATGACTTTTTGTCGTGGTACTCCTCAATATGCGATTTACACGCTGAGTGAGAGCACTCTGGACAGATTAGACCTAGTCAATGATCTTGGTGTTCTTTTGGACCCAAGACTAAAGTTCACTGATCACATTTCATCCATGGTAAATAAATCTAGGGGTGTGCTTGGCTTTATTAAAAGGTGGTCTAAGGAATTTGATGATCCTTATATTACTAAGACCTTATTCATCTCGCTCGTCCGGCCGATACTTGAGTATGGATCACCCGTCTGGAGTCCCCAATACGGAATTCATATAGACCGTATCGAATCCGTACAAAAGAACTTTTTACTTTTTGCCTTAAGGCGCCTAAACTGGGATGCAAACCGCATTTTACCTTCTTATTCTAGTAGATTACTCCTAATTAACTTACCCTCCCTATCCAACCGTAGAACGATGCTTGGAACTGTCTTCATTTATAACCTTATTCGAGGTGAAATTGATAGCCCCGACTTGGTTGGACGACTTAACTTTTTTGTTCCAAGTAGATTAACTAGAAATTACATTCCCTTAATTTTAAACCACTGTAGATCTAACTATGACATGCATGAACCTTTCAGAGTACTATGTTCTGACTATAATAGACTTTATCCTATTATATCAAATTCTGACTCTCTGCCTCTTCTAAAACGATTAATATTAAATTTCCTAGCACAGAATTAGATCCTACTTTTATTTCCTCGTACTATATCTTTATTTTCTACATCGCGTCTATCATCTCGCGAATCGTGCCGTACGATACACGGCAGCGCCCCTCGGTCGGTTGGGCGGGAGGTGTGGCCGTGGGACTCCGCGCGAAAAAAAAAAAAAAAAAAAAAAAAAAAAAAAGTAAAGGGGATAGCTGCTTTCTGCAGTGTGGCAACTCTATAACCGCAACAAAAAAACGTATTACATTTTTCCAAAATGACCAAAGTGACCGCGTGGGAAAAGCCATTTTAAAGTCATTTTAATATGACTTGCAGAAATTACTTAAAAACATGCCCTTTCTGTTGATGTACCGTGCAAGTTGGCACAACCTCTGTGAGAGCTGTATTAATTACTTAAAGTTTGCATAGAAAATGTATGGATATTTACATGGTTGATGTCATGGCTGTAAGGTGTCTCGCTGGCGCAGTCAGCGGGAAACGGCCAATTTAAAAATTTGACCATTTAACCCCCACACTGTACATCAATTTTCTCGAAAACTGTGGCTTTAATTTTCATGGAATTTTCACAAAACGTTCTTAGGAGGATCCCCAATCTGCCCATTTACCGTTCATGTTGGCACAACCTCTATGAGTGGAGCCCCAGACAAATTAATTTTTGGCCCCCTTTCTTGTATGGTAAAAATCCGAGGTTGGTTCACTGTTAGGCGTTTTACTCAAAAGAGACAAGAAGCTTGAGTTAACGCTTAATAACCTGGTTTAGCGTGCATATTGGCACAACCTCTGTGAGGGGAGCAGTTAACCAAATGGTGGATACCCGATTTTTCGAAAGCATTTTTGAAACACTTGCAGACCTCGGATTTGGCCCCAACCTATATAAATCGATAGATATTTTAATTCTAAACAGTTTTGCATCAAACATTTTTCAATTCGGCCCCCAAATAGCGAGAAAAAAATAAAAATGGCCCCAATGTTCAAAATTCCACCGTTCCACTTTCGTTGCTAACTGGTCGACATATGGTTAACATATGAGATTCTTTTGGAGTACTTAAACTTTATACTTTCATATGCTTCTGACTCCTAGATATCCTGTCCTGGGCGTACTGGAAAAACTTCTGGGTTATTCTGTCGAAATCGGCATCTTCCAGGGAAAATCTTTCTTTAAATCTCGCCGTATAAAAACGATTTTGTAATATTGTACATTGTAATATAATTATTCGTATAAAAATACTTACTACGGATTGCTAGAGTAGAATTATTGAATTATTGGCAAGTAAATAAGCACATCAGTAAAAAGAAGGCTGCGGAAAGATGAAGAATAATATTTAATTTATTTCTAGTCTTTTTTGTTGTAAAGGCGTTTAAACTCACTCTTTGGGTCACAGCACAATTAAACACTCAATAAGAGTTTATTACTGATTTTGTTTATTTTATAAAACACTTTTAAACAATTTCGGTTTTAATACGACTGCACTCTGCAAGTTTCTTATCACAAAAGAACACACGCACAAAAGAAACGCAAAGAAACGAACGATTCCGTGTGCCGAGAAACTGCGCATCAGTCAGATTCCATGGAAACAAGAACAGAAGTGATACAAAAACGGTAAAGCCTCGCAAAACTATCGCAAACGAGCTCAAAAGTGAATGAAAACTGGACATAAGGCTGAAAAATATGTCGCCCGGTTTTTGTTTACTAAACGCTCTTTTTCGACTCCGTTTGCGAACATTTAACGAGACTTCAGTTAAATCTCGCGGATTTCTATCGTTTCTTAGTCCGTTTACGAACATTTTGCGATAGTTTCGCTTTACTATCGCGCCTTGGTCAACTGGGATATTACAATATAGTCAAAGGAAGCCTTAGTCCATATTACAATATAGTTAAAAGGAGCTTTAGAACATATTACAATATGGTCAAAGGGAGCCTTAGACCCTATTACTATATGGTCAAAGGAAGCCTTAGACCATATTACGCTATGGTCAAAGGGAGCCTTAGACCACATAACAATATGTCCTTAGGGAGCCTTAGACCATATTACAATATGGTCAAAGGGAGCCTTAGACCATATTACAACATGTCCTAAGGGAGCCTTAGACTATATTACAATATGGTCAAAGGGAGCGTTAGACCATATTACAATATGGTCAAAGGGAGCCTTAAAACATATTAAAATATGGTCAAAGGGAACCTTAGACCATATTACAATATAGTTAAAAGGAGCTTTAGAACATATTACTATATGGTCAAAGGGAGCCTTAGACCCTATTACTATATGGTCAAAGGAAGCCTTAGACCATATTACGCTATGGTCAAAGGGAGCCTTAGACCATATTATTGGGTTGGCAAGAAAGTCATGTCGCTTTTTTTCAATATTTTCAAAGATGATTTATTTATATCAGGACTTAAAATTAATCAATTATGTATTGGCCGTTTTGTTCGACCACTAATGACCATCTCTCGGGCAGCTGCATAATTCCGCGCTCGAAGAACTTTTGGTCTTTTCCAGCAAAGAATCGAGACAAGTGGTTTTCGACAGCCTCATCTGAATCAAAGTTTTTACCATTCAAAGAGTTTTGAAGAGAGCGAAACAAATGGTAATCTGAAGGTGCTAAGTCCGGACTATAAGGTGGATGTGGTAGCACTTCTTAATTCAGCTCCGTTAATTTTTGCCGAGTGACCAAAGATGTGTGGGGCCTAGCGTTGTCATGGCGAAAGACTATACCCTTGCGATTAGCTAGTGCCGGCTCCTTTTCTTTAATTTTTTCCGCCAAATTGGATAGCTGGCGACAGTACACATCTGAATTGATTGATGGTTTCATTCCGTCTCGGCAGCTCAAAGTGCACTACACCCTTCCAATTCCACCAAACAGACAGCATAACTTTCCTCTGATGGATATCGGCCTTTGATGTGGCTTGTGCTGGCTCATCTTTCTTGCTCCATGATCTTTTTCGTGGGACATTATTGTAAACAACCCACTTTTCGTCGCCAGTAATGATCCGCTTCAAAAAAGGATCGTTTTTAATCCGTTGCAGCAGAGAATGGCAGATATTGATACGCTTAGTTAGGTCAATTTCCTTTAAGTTATGCGGAACCCAAACATCGATCTTGTTTACGTAGCCAAGTTTCTTCAAATGGTTTTCAACCGTTGTATGCGACACACTGAGCTTCTCTGACATCTCCCGCGTTGAATAACGCCGGTTTTCATCCAGCAAAGCCTGAATTTGTTCGTCAAAAACGGCCGATGGTCGACCAGAACGTGGGGCGTCTTTAACTCCAAAATCTCCAAGCCTGAATTTGGCAACCAGCTCTGACATTGGCGATCACTCATGGCATCTTTACCATACACTTCGCACAATTTTTCGCGGGCTTCGACCGCTTTTTTTCCTTTTCGGAAATAAAAAAGCAAAATATGCCGAAAATGCTCACTTTGATCCTTCATGTAGCTTCCACAAATGTTATCGAATAATTACCAAATTTTCATCGATAGTACCTAAGACAATAAGCTTTAAAACGATACTAAAAAGTGTGACCCTGGTGCTCGACTAGTCGTAAATAAGTTAGATTAAAAATGATTACTAAAAAAACGACATGACTTTCTTGCCCACCCAATATTATAACATGGTCAAAGGGAGCCTTAGACCATATTACAATATGGTCAAAGGGAACCTTAGAACAAATTACAATATGGTCAAAGGGAGCCTTAGACCATATTACAATATGGTCAAAGGGAGCCTTAAAACATATTAAAATATGGTCAAAGGGAACCTTAGAACAAATTACAATATGGTCAAAGAGAGCCTTAGACCATATTACAATATAGTCAAATGGAGCCTTAGTCCATATTACAATATACTCAAAAGGAGCCTTAGACCATATTACAATATGGTCAAAGGGAGCCTTAGAACATATTAAAATACGGTCAAAGGGAGCCTTAGACCATATTACAATATGGTCAAAGGAGCCTTAGAACATATTACAATATGGTCAAAAGGAGCCTTAGACCATATTACAATATGTCCTAGGGAGCCTTAGACTATATAACAATATGGTCGAAGGGAGCCTTAGACCATATTACAATATGGTCAAATGGAGCCTTAGTCCATATTACAATATAGTCAAAAGGAGCCTTAGACCATATTACAATATGGTCAAAGGGAGCCTTAGAACATATTAAAATATGGTCAAAGGGAGCCTTAGACCATATTACAATATGGTCAAAGGAGCCTTAGAACATATTACAATATGGTCAAAAGGAGCCTTAGACCCTATTACAATATGGTCAAAGGGAGCCTTAGACCATCCCAGTTGACCAAATGTTCGTTAGCGATATCGCAAACGATAGTTACGCGAAACTTAAACGGAAAACGAATATCGCCTCGGATCCGAAAACGATAAAAAAACGAATCACTGGTCATGGCGGAGAGTGAGAGAGTGGAGACTTGGCGAGCAGAGCCAGAGTGCCGTGTGCAAAAGGGAAATAACGGAACTGCACCGGACTTTGGACTCTGCCGTGAACTTTGAACCAAGAGGGCAAGTGCCACATCTCAGCAACGGAGCCACACACATGAGTGCCACATGCACCATACAAATCAGCGGGACTGCAGCAACACGCAGAACTACAAGTTAAGGCCGTACGTGAAGGACAAGTGGGTCAAACAGGAACCACGGACGTTGGACCCGGAGTGGAGAGATGCCGCGGGCAGAGCGCAAGGGGACATAACGGTACCCGGAAGCCCTATATAAAGCCGCCGGGCGCTGGCAGCTGGATCAGTCGATCACGAAGAGTCAATCTATCAAGATCAGTCCAGATAATCCAAGTGAACAAGTCAGCCAATACAGTGAACAACCAGTGAACAACAACAAGTCGAGTCGCCGGAAGCAACGCCGTGGGAACCTACAAGGATCAAGAACGCTACGTCGAGACGTTCGGGATTGGATCACCAGGAATCTCCGAATTGAGACACAGGTAGCTGAGGTCCAGAGGGCGTCACACGGCTGGATCAAGGCGATCCGTTTTCATTCCTGCCCGAACTAAATCCTCGCATCTAGCCTGGAGCGTCAAGCCTGCGACAGGAAATCGTGAACTTGGGAGATACCTATCAGCCAGAAGGGAGATCGGTCGATCGTCTGTGGTCTTGAGTGGAGAACTCCAGGAGAGCCCTACGGTTTGAGTCGTGCAGTCCCGGAGCGGCGTGTGTCTGAACCCCTAGAGAAACGAGCCAGAAGGGAGATCGTTCAATCGTCTGTGGTCTCGAGTGGAGGACTCCAGGAGAGCCCTACGGTTGAGTCGTGTAGTCCCGGATCGGCGTACGACCAAGACCCCGTGTACCAGAAGCCACGCTACGTCAAGCCACGCAGCCACACCCCACGACAGATCGAGCTACGAGGAAACGTCAAGGACGATAAACCAAAGGGTGAAGCTAGGGCGGAACGTTCGTTTGCACTAGGCGTAGAAGCGAAGTGAAGCGCTCGGCAGTATCCCTGCGTAACTTGGACTGCCAGCGCGATCTGAGTGGAACACTAGTGGGACCATCCGGGACAGAGCAAGGGACAGGCGGTGGTGCATCGAAAGGAGACACTCCTGGAGATCGCGGCCTCTGTTCACCCTAGTCTGAGAACGGTGACGCTTCCCTAAACCCGCGCAGCTGATCTCCTGGCGAGTCTAAGGCGCTACGAGTAGTGGTCGATTCTATGCAGCAAAGACGAGCAGCGCCGAACATCTCCAGGGAGCTTCAGGGATCTACAGGGAGCTACAGAACCGGATCACTCAGTCCACGAGGAGAGCACCGAGTCATCAAGGCGACTAGGAGGCGTCGACGACCACGAGCGGCCGTATCAAGATCACTGTACTGTTACACCCGTAATAAACCCACTAAGAACCCGTGAATTCTGTGCTTTCTCACTGATCTACTGGGCGGTCACGTTTATATAAATTTGGTGGGACGAACACACAACTATACTGAGCTAGCCGCACGAATCTCGTAGCGAGCAGACATAAATAATCAGTTCGTTACAATTAATACAGCTCTCACAGAGGTTGTGCCAACTTGCACGGTACATCAACAGAAAGGGCATGTTTTTAAGTAATTTCTGCATTAATTTCAGCGAAATCAAACCCACAGATTTCGAGATTTCAAGTCATTTTAATTATGGCTTTTCCCACGCGGTCACACTGTCCAGCCAGCGAGAAAGCGTACGGAGCCATGACATAAACCATCAATATGTTAATGTTTTCTATGCAAACTTTAAGTAATTAATACAGCTCTCACAGAGGTTGTGCCAACTTGCACGGTACATCAACAGAAAGGGCATGTTTTTAAGTAATTTCTGCATAAATTTCAGCAAAATCAAACCCACAGATTTAGAGATTTACAGTCATTTTAATTGTGGCTGACCAGCCAACGAGACAGCGAGTATAGCCAAGACAACAACAAAAAAAGGTTATTATATCGATATATTATCAACTAGCAACTTTTTAGCGGCCTTTTCGAAAAAATTATATATTTTTATAGCAAATTTTCAATTAATATGTATGCACCCCATAATTGGACTTGCCCTCCTGATCATTATACCCGTTACACGTAGAGTAAAAGGGTATATTGTATTCGTGCAAAAGTATGTAACAGCTAGAAGGAAGCGTTTCCGACCCCATAAAGTATATATATTCTTGATCACTAGCCGAGTCGATCTAGCCATGCCCGTCTGTCCGTCTGTCTGTCTGTCTGGATGAACGCTGAGATCTCGAAAACTATAAAAGCTAGAAGATTGGCATTTTGCATGCAGATTCTAGGAGTTCCTACGCAGCGCAAGTTTGTTTTAAAAAAGTCCCACGCCCCCTCTAACGCCCACAATCGCTTATATACGATTTTAAAAATTTAAATATTCCGGAAAAGTAAAAATGCAGTTTTATTGTGTTTGTCAATACCTATCGAAATGTAGAAGAAATTTTTCAAATCGGACCATTCGTTAAAAAGTTATGCGTGATCAAAGTTTCTATCTCCATCTCCCTCGCACTCCTTTTACCTGATTAACGGGTATCTGATAGTCGGGGCACCCGACTATAACGTTCTCTCTTGTTTTAAAGTATAATTCATCAAAATCGATCCCGAGGTTTGGTAGAAATTAACAGTTTACTGATTTTGGAAAAATTTAATAATATTTTAAAATATTTTTTTTAGCTTCACTTAACTTTTGTGAGGAGTTGAATAACTCCCCACAAATAAATGCAGCAATAATTGCGGATGGCCGGCCGCTTACCAGTTACGGCGAATTACCGTAGTAGCGGCGCGGCGAAGAGAGAATGGAGAGAAACTCACTAAGTGAGAGTTTGGAGATCAAGCAGCGGAGAGAGAGTGTTTGGAGACTTCGAGGTAGAGAGAGAGAACTCTGACAAGAGAGTTTGGAGAGTCATGGCGGAGAATGAGAGAGTGGAGACTTCGCGGGCAGAGCCAGAGTACCGGGTGTGCAAAAGGAAATAACGGAACTGCACCGGACTTTGGACTCTGCCGTGGACTTTGGACCAGGAGGACAAGTGCCACATCTCAGCAACGGAGCGGCACACAGGCGTGCCACATGCAACAACAGAATCAGCGGGACGGCAGCAGCATGCAGAACAACAATTTAAGGCTGTGCGTGAAGGACAAGTGGGTCAAACAGGGACTGCGGACTTTGGACCCGGAGTGGAGAGATGCCGCGGGCAGAACGCAAGAGAGACATAACGGTACCCGGAGGCCCTATATAAAGCCGCCGGGCGCTGGCAGCAGGATCAGTCGATCACGAAGAGTCAATCTATCAAGATCAGTCCAGATAATTCAAAGGGAGCAAGTCAGCCAGTACAGTGAACTACAAGTGAACAACAACAAGTCGAATCGCCGGAAGCAGCGCCGTGGGAGCCTACAAGGAGCAAGATCGCTACGTCGAGACGTTCGGGATTGGATCACCAGGAATCTCCGAATTGAGACACAGGTAGCTGAGGTCCAGAGGGTGTCACACGGCTAGGTCAAGGCGATCCGTTGCATTCCTGTCTCAACTTAATCCTCGCATCTAGCCTGGAGCGTCGAACAGAGGTTGAGCGGTGAAAGCCTGCGACAGTAAATCGTGAGCTTGGGAAGAAACCTATCGGCCAGAAGGGAGATCGGTCAATCGTCTGTGGTCTCGAGTGGAGAACTCCAGGAGAGCCCTACGGTTTGAGTCGTGTAGTCCCGGAGCGGCGTGTGTGAACCCAGAGTGAAGCGAGCCAGAAGGGAGATCGGTCAATCGTCTGTGGTCTCGAGTGGAAAACTCCAGGAGAGCCCTACGGTTGAGTCGTGTAGTCCCGGATCGGCGTACGACCAAGACCCCGAGTACCAGAAGCCACGCTACGTCAAGCCAAGCAGCCACACACCACGACAGATCGAGCTACGAGGAAACGTCAGGGACGGTAAGCCAAAGGGTGAAGCTAGGGCGGAACGTTCGTTTGCACTAGGCGTAGAAGCGAAGTGGAGCGCTCGGCAGTATCCCTGCGTAACTTGGACTGCCAGCGCGATCTGAGTGGAACACTAGTGGGACCATCCGGGACAGAGCAAGGGACAGGCGGTGGTGCATCAAAAGGAGACATTCCTGGAGATCGCGGCCTCTGTGACGCTTCCCTAAACCCGCGCAGCTGATCTCCTGGCGAGTTCAAGGCGCTACGAGTAGTGGTCGATTCTACGCAGCAGAGACGAGCAGCGCCGAGCATCTTCAGGGAGCTTCAAGGATCTTCAGGGAGCTTCAAGGATCTTCAGGGAGCTTCAGAGATCGTCGAGGGAGCTACAGAACCGGAGCCCTCAGTCAACGAGGAGAGCACCGAGTCATCAAGGCGACCAGGAGTCGTCGACGGCCACGAACGGCCATATCAAGATCACTGTACTGTTACACCCGTAATAAACCCACTAAGAACCCGTGAATTCTGTGCTTTCTCACTGATCTACTGGGCGGTCACGTTTATATAAATTTGGTGGGACGAACACACAACCTTACTGAGCTAGCCGCACGAATCTCGTAGCGAGCAGACCTAAAGAATCAGTTCGTTACATCTGGCGCCCAAAACGTGATTGTCCCAGCAGTGAAAGCAACATAACGCAGAATGGGGAAGAAGTGGATTTACCGCCTCAAGACAGAGGATTTTGCCTACGTCGCAGAGAGGCTACACATCGCTCTAGAAGGAAGAACAGACGACAAAAGGAAGGCATTGTCAGAATACTATTCTGAGACGGAGAACGACCCAAAACTTGCCGGGATCTGGGTCGAGCTGGAGGCAGCATACACCGAGAAAACAGCCCCAAGCATCACATTGACTCCGGCCGAAGGGGAAGACCTATTGGCAAGCCTGAGCATCGACAACATGCAACAGGAGGCACAGAAGAGAGAGCCAAGTCCGCAGAAGAAAAATACAGAGGTCGCACAAAAAACGGGAGCACCGGTACTGACTCCGACTCCGACACCCAGCCAGCCAGATTATGCGAAGGTTGCGAAACAAGTCCGCGAATGGTCGTTTAAGTTTGACGGCATAGAGAAGCCGTTCGAGTTTCTGGAACAAGTAGAGTGGTCCGCAAACACATACGGCCTGGATTTGGATATGATTCCCCGCGCCATGCCAGAATTGCTTAAAGGGAGGGCACTGAAATGGTTCATCTCCAACAACAAACAGTGGCAAACCTGGGCGGAATTCATCCAAAGTTTCAACACATACTTCCTGCCGAGAGATTTTTTTTCCACACTTTCGGACAAAGTCAAGCAGAGGAAGCAAGGCTACGGGGAGGCGTTCAAGGACTACATGATAGACATACAGGCAATGATGAGGCCACTTAATTATTCGTCGACAGAGTCCCTCAACATCATCCGGCAGAACTGCACACCGAGTCTAAAGATCGTTCTCAGAGCATACACAGTGGCGGACCTGGATACACTCATGGACCTAGCCGACGAGTTTGAGGAACTGGAGAAGGAACGGGAGATGTTTGCCCAGGAGAACAAATTCGCTAGGGCAAAACCAGCAGCTCAGGCGCAAATCACGTGCAGACGGTGCGAGGACACTGGCGACCAGGAACCTCGCGGAAACGGTCAATGGACCCCGCCCCTACAAAACCACCGGCAGCAAGCAACCAACCCACCATATGAACACCAGCAATACGCACCATTACAACACCAACAGAGGCAGCAAACAAACCCCGTGTGGAGGCCACCAATCACCACGCAGAGGTCACGGGAGAGTACCCACATCACAGACCCCCAGGAGGCCTGCCGAAAGTGCGGCGGCCACGGGCACTGGGAACGCGGCTGTCGAAACCAGCGCTTGTTGTTCTGCTGGGTGTGCGGCAAAGTGGGTATCAGGAGCGTAGAGTGCTGCCAAAGAACGGGAAATGGGCAGCGATCTCAACCGCAGAGAGGCGGGCGGGGATCGCAAAATGCTTCCTCTCCAAACTAACTGGCAAGCTGATCGAGGAGGAGCAGCAGTTGTCCGCAGCGGTAATGATTGGTGGAGGCACGTATAAAGCCACAATCGACACCGGGGCAACAGCGAGCTTCATAAGCGAGGAACTGGCGGACAATCTGGCTGCCCTTGGAAAGATCACAAGGACAAGGCGGCAAGTTAGGTTGGCAGACGGGAGATGCGGCGGAATCAGTGCACAGCTGGAGGTAGAAATCGCATTCGGAAACAAGCGATTGACCATGAGCCTGCTGATACTACCAGGGGTAGTGGATTCGTTGGTGTTAGGATGGAATTTCCTCACGCAAGTCGGAACCGAAATAAAGTGCGCCGGACACGAGATCACAATACCGGCCAGGAACCGACACAATGGGTGGCTCGAGGAAAAGCTATCGGTGGCAGTCGTTCAACACACAAGCGAGGATAACGACACAGCGGAATTCCTAGAGGCACAGCTAGCCGACTTCAACACCATGACGGGAACGTCGAACATGGCAGAGCATCGGATTACGATGAAAGACGACAAGCCGATCAAGCAACGATACTACCCCAAGAACCCAAAAGTTCAAGGGGAGATCAATGCGAAGGTGGATGAGCTTCTCGGAATGGGGTATATAGAGCACTCGAAGAGCCCATACAGCTCCCCCATCGTGATGGTAAAGAAGAAGACAGGCAAATGGAGACTCTGTGTCGATTTCAGGCAGATCAACGCAAAGTCGATAAAGGATGCCTACCCAATGCCGCGCATAAATTATATCCTCGACCAACTGCGAGAAGCGAGGTACATCAGCAGTTTGGACCTGAAGGATGGGTATTGGCAAATCCCGCTGGAGGAAAGCAGCAGGCAATACACGGCTTTCACGGTGCCCGGAAAAGGTTTGTTCCAGTGGAGGGTTATGCCTTTCGGTCTCCATTCGGCATCCGCGACTTTTCAACGAGTTTTGGACCAAGTAATTGGTCCGGAAATGTCACCCCACGCTTTCGCCTACCAGGACGACATAATAGTGATCGGACGCACGCTAGAAGAACACAAAGCGAACCTGAGGGAAGTGTTCCGGCGGCTAAAAGAAGCAAATCTGAGGCTAAATCCAGACAAATGCCAATTCTTCAAGAAGGAACTGTTGTATCTAGGCCATCGAGTGACCAGCGAAGGAATAGGCACGGACCCGGAAAAGGTAGCAGCCATCGCCGAACTAGAACCACCATCCACAGTAAGAGAACTCCGACAGTACCTGGGCGTAGCTTCGTGGTACCGCCGATTCGTACCTGATTTCGCGAAAATAGTCAAACCACTCAACGATTTGCTACGCAAGGGCAACAAGTGGGTGTGGACACCAGAACATCAGATGGCATTCGAAGAGGTCAAAGCAAGACTCGTTGCAGATCCCGTACTGGCATGCCCGGACTTCGACAAACCGTTCACCCTGCAAACGGACGCGAGCGACTACGGCATCGGAGCAATACTGACCCAGGAAACGGAGAAAGGCGAAAAGGTAATCTCTTACTCAAGCCGAACGCTCAACGGCGCTGAGAAGAATTACTCGACGACCGAGAAAGAATGCTTGGCAATCGTCTGGGCGATCCGGAAGCTAAAGCCATATCTGGAAGGTTACCACTTTAAGGTAGTAACCGACCATATGGCCCTGAAGTGGCTAAACAGCATTGAGAGCCCTTCAGGAAGGATCGCCAGATGGGCCCTCGAATTACAGCAGTACGACTTCGAGATATCGTATCGGAAAGGACAGCTCAACGTGGTGGCGGATGCTCTGTCAAGACAGCCACTACCAGAAACGCTTCGAGGGATCAAGGAGACATCGGCGGCCGAAGCATCTGCAGCATGCAGCTGGACTCAAGGAATGCGCGAGAAGATTAGGACCCAACCGCTAAAGTACCCGGACTACGTGATGGAAGGCGACACCCTATACAGGAACATACCACACAGAGCAGGCAGCGAGGATGTCGCAACGTGGAAGATGTGCGTCCCTAAAACTCTAAGGGAAACGGTGCTAAAAGAGAACCACGACTCACCTTCAGCGGGCCACGTCGGAAGCCGAAGGACGATTGCACGTCTGGCAGCACGATATTACTGGCCAGGTATGCACAGAGATGCCCGAGCCCATGTGAGAAAATGCGAGATATGCATGAGATTCAAGCCGAATCAAATGCAAGCGGCTGGCAAAATGTTAACGCAGGTGCCAGAGGAACCATGGGCAACGGTATGTGCAGACTTCGTCGGACCCCTGCCGCGTTCAAAGCACGGCAACCAAATGCTGCTGGTACTGATAGACCGGTTCTCCAAGTGGACTGAGTTAGTACCACTGCGCAGCGCGACGGCCGAATCACTAAAGAAAGCTTTCAGAGAACGGATAATCGCAAGGTATGGGGTCCCGAAGGTGGTCATAACGGACAACGGAGTACAATTTGCTAGCCGAATCTTCAAGGGCTTCCTAGCCGATATGGGTATCAAACAACAGTTCACAGCTCCATACACCCCGCAAGAGAACCCGACCGAGCGAGCGAATAGGACTGTAAAAACGATGATCGCGCAGTTCGCAGGGCAGGACCAGAGAAATTGGGACGAGAAATGGCCGGAAATCATGCTTGCAGTAAACACCAGCGTTTCGGAATCCACTGGCTACACCCCGGCATTTCTTACGCAAGGCAGAGAGCCCAGACTACCGAGCGCCCTATATGATCGAGAAAACTTGGGGACCGGACGAGCTACCGAAACCCCGGACGAAAACGCCAACAAACTCAGAGAGATTTTCGAGATCGTGAGGCGAAATCTGGAAAGAGCCTCCCAGGATCAAGCCAGGCACTATAATCTAAGGAGAAGGCAATGGACACCAGCGGTGGGCGACGTCGTGTGGGCCAAAGAACACCATTTATCGAAAGCGGCCGAAGGATTTGCAGCAAAGCTGGCCCCTAGATACGACGGGCCATTCCAGGTCGTGGATTTTGTTTCGCCTGTAATATGCAAAATACGCCATGTAAACACAAAGAAAGAGCGGACCATACATGTAAGCGAGCTTAAACAACAAGAAAAACAAGAAACAAGCGAGCCACCGCAACAGGCAGAAACAACAAACGAGCAACAGCATTGAAAGTTATCCAAGGATACTACAAGAGACCTCCAAGGACTATCCAAGGATACTACAAGATACCTCCAAGGACTATCCAAGGATACTACAAGATACCTCCAAGGACTATCCAAGGATACTACAAGAGACCTCCAAGGACTATCCAAGGATACTACAAGATACCTCCAAGGACTATCCAAGGATACTACAAGATACCTCCAAGGACTATCCAAGGATACTACAAGATACCTCCAAGGACTATCCAAGGATACTACAAGATATCTCCAAGGACTATCCAAGGATACTACAAGATAACTCCAAGGACTATCCAAGGATACTACAGGACACCTCTAAGGATACTTCCAAGGATGCTAAAGGAAACTACAAAAAAATGCCAAATGGGAAACTCGTCAGGAAAACGAACCAAAGCACCCAAAGTCTCGTTTGGAACTGACCAGAGCACACGTTTCAAATATCTGCCGAAGGAAGGGAGAAGACGGAACAGAAAACTGTACCGTATTGTCCGCATAGAGTAAGGAAGGCGAAGGAAATAGCGGTATCGGAGAAAAGGGAGACGCGAAACCGAGGTATCGTTAAAGGGAGCGCGGCTCCAGTTTGACAATCTAAAATCAGCAAGCAAAATGAGCACACGTATCACGAGGAGTGAAGCCCGTCGCGTCCTGGCGACCAACAACCCCGCCGAAGGATCCAGCCCGGGGCAAGGGCGGTCAACATCCCGGCCCACCCAAACTCCGCGGCGGATCCCGAAGAGAGGTGTCCCGGATCCGGTCGTGAGCTCCGACAGCGACGTCCAGGTGATGGACGAAGAGCCGGGCAAGCAGAGGAGATGGCGGATCCGGAGGGCGATTGACCGCAGCAACGGCTGTATCCCGACGGGCACTGCAGAGGTGGAGTGGGCTAGCGAGGAGCCACCCCAGGACCAGCCGACGATCGGGGACCAGGCCGAGATGGCCAGCGAGGAGCCACCCCAGGACCAGCCGACGATCGGGGACCAGGCCGAGATGGCCAGCGAGGAACCACCCCAGGCCACAGCAGCGCCGGGCGAGCAGGGACCCATGCAGCCCCGGGACCTGCCGAAACCCAGCGACTATGTCGGCTACATCGTAGCGGCGACGCTGGAGAACCACCGACGGTGTGAGGAGCGACGGCAACTGGAGAACTCGTCGGAATGGCAGGCCCAATTACGGGCGGCCGAGGAGGAGGAGCAGCAGCTGTGGGAGAATCCGGGTTACCCTCCGACGCCGAGGTACGTGCCCGAGCCCCGCATCCAGCCGCTCGAAGTGGCAATGGACTGGGCACCATCTCCGCCGCGGTGGCTGCCTGAGATTCCGCCGACGCCGCGGTATGAGGGGTCACCCAAGTGGAGGCCCGCACGACCACCCACGCCTCGTTTCGAACCGACGCAGCAGCAGCAACCCGAACCGACGCCGCTGACACCGCAACCCGAGACGCCGCAGCCACCACAACCCGAGTCGCCACAACCGCAGCAGCAACAATCGAGCCCGGTGGATCACCACATCCGCACGGACATTCCGGCGGCGCATGTGAGCCACAGCTCACGAACGTTTGTGGTAGATGGACAGCGGTGGCGGCAGCAAACAATCACGTGGACGTGGCCGGAAGGACCCGCTGAGGATGCGACGGCAACGGAGGAGCCACGGATCTGGGAGGACGCGAACGCGGCGGAGGAGCCACGGATCTACGAGGAGGCACCGCGCGTGAGCCCAAGGGATCCGAGGGTCCGAGGCAGACCAGAGGCAGCGATGACGCAGAACCCGGGATCGACGACGCCGGCACCCGCAACACCGGATTCCTGGAAGCCGCCGACGCCCAGCACCGGGCCGGCGACACCCGCGTCACCGTGCTCGGGAGCAGCCGCGGACAACGCGACGAAGGAGGACGATCCGCTCGAGAAGGGCCCGTGGATTTGGCCGGAACCGCTGGCATGTCGACGGCCGCCGCTCAAGAGGCAGCATTCCGCGCCGGAGGCCGTCGAAGAGGTCGTGAGGCCGAAGCTGATGCGGCAGACGTCGGCGCCCGAAGGACAGCGGTGGCGCGAGCTCGAGAAGGACGAGTGGCCCGAAGGAATCGCGGCGGTGCAGGCGGTGAGAGAGGCACGCATCCTGGGAGGCAGGCGAAGCGTGCTCGTGAGGGTCGACCGACGCGCGTTCCGCGTAAGGCTGGGTCCCGCGGGCATGAGGCTGTTTGAGGAGCAGCGGCCGTAAATAAATAAACAAAAAAAAGGCACAAACACGAAACGGCGTATATCGGGGGTAGCACGGCTGAAACCAGGGAAAGAGGAAAGGAGCATACATAGTTTAATCGGCATCTGAAATGGAAAAGAAAGGGAATTAGCTGAGGACAAATGAAAGTAAACAAACCAATGCTTACCTGTTGCTTCGATTGGCGAAGCTAATTCGAATTGCACTCAGAACTCGATGTCGACGTTGCCAGCCAAGAGCAACTAGCCGGGGGCGAATGAAGGGCGAAGGAGCCTGGAAAGGAGGAAAGGATGAGAGGAAAGAAAAGGATAAAGAAAATGGAAGAAACTTACCTAGAAATCTGCAAAATCACCATGTACTAGGGACGGGGGCGCCTCGATAAGGCGGTCGATTGGCACTAGACAATAGTGCAATCGATGGGCACAAGCTAAATGGAAATATCATGGTGAATATCGCTGCGATCAGGTGGCAACGCAACACCTGCAATATCGATAGCCGATGATATCGACAGGTTATGAATATCGGTTCCGAGCGGAACCAGATCAAAGATCGTCGCGGGAAATTCAAACTGCGGGCCCGCTGGCATATCGATAGTCGATGGTTATCGATGCCCAGTGTGGCCAGATGGAGGATCGGCGCGGGAAGTTCAAAATTGCTGCGGAGGTGCCGACTTGCGCCGTAGAAACTCTCGGAGTTGAAAGCGTCGAGGGAGCAACGATGGAGCAACGAGGGAGCGCCGGGGGAATCAGCAGAAGCAACGCAAGGACTCAATGGCTAGGATACACGAGGAAATGAGAGTAGCAACGAGTTTTCTTAAAAATTTCCCGAAGTAAGGGGGGAATGTGAGGAGTTGAATAACTCCCCACAAATAAATGCAGCAATAATTACGGATGGCCGGCCGCTTACCAGTTACGGCGAATTACCGTAGTAGCGGCGCGGCGAAGAGAGAATGGAGAGAAACTCACTAAGTGAGAGTTTGGAGATCAAGCAGCGGAGAGAGAGTGTTTGGAGACTTCAAGGTAGAGAGAGAGAACTCTGACAAGAGAGTTTGGAGAGTCATGGCGGAGAATGAGAGAGTGGAGACTTCGCGGGCAGAGCCAGAGTACCGGGTGTGCAAAAGGAAATAACGGAACTGCACCGGACTTTGGACTCTGCCGTGGACTTTGGACCAGGAGGACAAGTGCCACATCTCAGCAACGGAGCGGCACACAGGCGTGCCACATGCAACAACAGAATCAGCGGGACGGCAGCAGCATGCAGAACAACAATTTAAGGCTGTGCGTGAAGGACAAGTGGGTCAAACAGGGACTGCGGACTTTGGACCCGGAGTGGAGAGATGCCGCGGGCAGAACGCAAGAGAGACATAACGGTACCCGGAGGCCCTATATAAAGCCGCCGGGCGCTGGCAGCAGGATCAGTCGATCACGAAGAATCAGTCTATCAAGATCAGTCCAGATAATTCAAAGGGAGCAAGTCAGCCAGTACAGTGAACTACAAGTGAACAACAACAAGTCGAATCGCCGGAAGCAGCGCCGTGGGAGCCTACAAGGAGCAAGATCGCTACGTCGAGACGTTCGGGATTGGATCACCAGGAATCTCCGAATTGAGACACAGGTAGCTGAGGTCCAGAGGGTGTCACACGGCTAGGTCAAGGCGATCCGTTGCATTCCTGTCTCAACTTAATCCTCGCATCTAGCCTGGAGCGTCGAACAGAGGTTGAGCGGTGAAAGCCTGCGACAGTAAATCGTGAGCTTGGGAAGAAACCTATCGGCCAGAAGGGAGATCGGTCAATCGTCTGTGGTCTCGAGTGGAGAACTCCAGGAGAGCCCTACGGTTTGAGTCGTGTAGTCCCGGAGCGGCGTGTGTGAACCCAGAGTGAAGCGAGCCAGAAGGGAGATCGGTCAATCGTCTGTGGTCTCGAGTGGAAAACTCCAGGATAGCCCTACGGTTGAGTCGTGTAGTCCCGGATCGGCGTACGACCAAGACCCCGAGTACCAGAAGCCACGCTACGTCAAGCCAAGCAGCCACACACCACGACAGATCGAGCTACGAGGAAACGTCAGGGACGGTAAGCCAAAGGGTGAAGCTAGGGCGGAACGTTCGTTTGCACTAGGCGTAGAAGCGAAGTGGAGCGCTCGGCAGTATCCCTGCGTAACTTGGACTGCCAGCGCGATCTGAGTGGAACACTAGTGGGACCATCCGGGACAGAGCAAGGGACAGGCGGTGGTGCATCAAAAGGAGACATTCCTGGAGATCGCGGCCTCTGTTCACCCTAGTCTGGGAACGGTGACGCTTCCCTAAACCCGCGCAGCTGATCTCCTGGCGAGTTCAAGGCGCTACGAGTAGTGGTCGATTCTACGCAGCAGAAACGAGCAGCGCCGAGCATCTTCAGGGAGCTTCAAGGATCTTCAGGGAGCTTCAAGGATCTTCAGGGAGCTTCAGAGATCGTCGAGGGAGCTACAGAACCGGAGCCCTCAGTCAACGAGGAGAGCACCGAGTCATCAAGGCGACCAGGAGTCGTCGACGGCCACGAACGGCCATATCAAGATCACTGTACTGTTACACCCGTAATAAACCCACTAAGAACCCGTGAATTCTGTGCTTTCTCACTGATCTACTGGGCGGTCACGTTTATATAAATTTGGTGGGACGAACACACAACCTTACTGAGCTAGCCGCACGAATCTCGTAGCGAGCAGACCTAAAGAATCAGTTCGTTACACTTTGTTTTACTTCTCTTCTTCTATCTATCTTCGAAAGTAAAGGGGATAGCTGCTTTCTGCAGTGTGGCAACTCTACAACCGCAACAAAAAAACGTATTACATTTTTCCAAAATGACCAAAGTGACCGCGTGGGAAAAGCCATTTTAAAGTCATTTTAATATGACTTGCAGAAATTACTTAAAAACATGCCCTTTCTGTTGATGTACCGTGCAAGTTGGCACAACCTCTGTGAGAGCTGTATTAATTACTTAAAGTTTGCATAGAAAATGTATGGATATTTACATGGTTGATGTCATGGCGGTAAGGTGTCTCGCTGGCGCAGTCAGCGGGAAACGGCCAATTTCAAAATTGGACCATTTAACCTCCACACTGTAAATCAATTTTCTCGAAAACTGTGGCTTTAATTTTCATGAAATTTTCACAAAACGTTCTTAGGAAGATCCCCAATCTGCCCATTTACCGTTCATGTTGGCACAACCTCTATGAGTGGAGCCCCAGACAATTTAATTTTTGGCCCCCTTTCTTGTATGGTAAAAATCCGAGGTTGGTTCACTGTTAGGCGTTTTACTCAAAAGAGACAAGAAGCTTGAGTTAACGCTTAATAACCTGGTTTAGCGTGCATATTGGCACAACCTCTGTGAGGGGAGCAGTTAACCAAATGGTGGATACCCGATTTTTCGAAAGCATTTTTGAAACACTTGCAGACCTCGGATTTGGCCCCAACCTATATAAATCGATAGATATTTTAATTCTAAACAGTTTTGCATCAAACATTTTTCAATTCGGCCCCCAAATAGCGAGAAAAAAATAAAAAAAATAAAAATGGCCCCAATGTTCCAAATTCCACCGTTCCACTTTCGTTGCTAACTGGTCGACATATGGTTAACATATGAGATTCTTTTGGAGTACTTAAACTTTATACTTTCATATGCTTCTGACTCCTAGATATCCTGTCCTGGGCGTACTGGAAAAACTTCTGGGTTATTCTGTCGAAATCGGCATCTTCCAGGGAAAATCTTTCTTTAAATCTCGCCGTATAAAAACGATTTTGTAATATTGTACATTGTAATATAATTATTCGTATAAAAATACTTACTACGGATTGCTAGAGTAGAATTATTGAATTAATGGCAAGTAAGTAAGCACATCAGTAAAAAGAAGGCTGCGGAAAGAAGAAGAATAATATTTAATTTATTTCTAGTCTTTTTTGTTGTAAAGGCGTTTAAACTCACTCTTTGGGTCACAGCACAATTAAACACTCAATTAGAGTTTAATTACTGATTTTGTTTATTTTATAAAACACTTTTAAACAATTTCTGGTTTATTACGACTGCACTCTGCAAGTTTCTTATCACAAAAGAACACACGCACAAAAGAAACGCAAAGAAACGAACGATTCCGTGTGCCGAGAAACTGCGCATCAGTCAGATTCCATGGAAACAAGAACAGAAGTGATACAAAAACGGTAAAGCCTCGCAAAACTATCGCAAACGAGCTCAAAAGTGAATGAAAACTGGACATAAGGCTGAAAAATATTTCGCCCGGTTTTTGTTTACTAAACGCTCTTTTTCGACTCCGTTTGCGAACATTTAACAAGACTTCAGTTAAATATCGCGGATTTCTATCGTTTCTTAGTCCGTTTACGAACATTTTGCGATAGTTTCGCTTTACTATCGCGCCTTGGTCAACTGGGATATTACAATATAGTCAAAGGAAGCCTTAGACCATATTACAATATAGTTAAAAGGAGCTTTAGAACATATTACAATATGGTCAAAGGGAGCCTTAGACCCTATTACTATATGGTCAAAGGTAGCCTTAGACAATATTACGCTATGGTCAAAGGGAGCCTTAGACCACATAACAATATGTCCTTAGGGAGCCTTAGACCATATTACAATATGGTCAAAGGGAGCCTTAGACCATATTACAACATGTCCTAAGGGAGCCTTAGACTATATTACAATATGGTCAAAGGGAGCCTTAGACCATATTACAATATGGTCAAAGGGAGCCTTAAAACAAGGTTCCCTTTGACCATATTACAATATAGTTAAAAGGAGCTTTAGAACATATTACTATATGGTCAAAGGGAGCCTTAGACCCTATTACTATATGGTCAAAGGTAGCCTTAGACCATATTACGCTATGGTCAAAGGGAGCCTTAGACCACATAAGAATATGTCCTTAGGGAGCCTTAGACCATATTACAATATGGTCAAAGGGAGCCTTAGACCATATTACAACATGTCCTAAGAGAGCCTTAGACTATATTACAATATGGTCAAAGGGAGCCTTAGACCATATTACAATATGGTCAAAGGGAGCCTTAAAACAAGGTTCCCTTTGACCATATTACAATATAGTTAAAAGGAGCCTTAGACCATATTACGCTATGGTCAAAGGGAGCCTTAGACCATATTATTGGGTTGGCAAGAAAGTCATGTCGCTTTTTTTCAATATTTTCAAAGATGATTTATTTATATCAGGACTTATAATTAATCAATTATGTATTGGCCGTTTTGTTCGACCACTAATGACCATCTCTCGGGCAGCTGCATAATTCCGCGCTCGAAGAACTTTTGGTCTTTTCCAGCAAAGAATCGAGACAAGTGGTTTTCGACAGCCTCATCTGAATCAAAGTTTTTACCATTCAAAGAGTTTTGAAGAGAGCGAAACAAATGGTAATCTGAAGGTGCTAAGTCCGGACTATAAGGTGGATGTGGTAGCACTCCCAATTCAGCTCCGTTAATTTTTGCCGAGTGACCAAAGATGTGTGGGGCCTAGCGTTGTCATGGCGAAAGACTATACCCTTGCGATTAGCTAGTGCCGGCTCCTTTTCTTTAATTTTTTCCGCCAAATTGGATAGCTGGCGACAGTACACATCTGAATTGATTGATGGTTTCATTCCGTCTCGGCAGCTCAAAGTGCACTACACCCTTCCAATTCCACCAAACAGACAGCATAACTTTCCTCTGATGGATATCGGCCTTTGATGTGGCTTGTGCTGGCTCATCTTTCTTGCTCCATGATCTTTTTCGTGGGACATTATTGTAAACAACCCACTTTTCGTCGCCAGTAATGATCCGCTTCAAAAAAGGATCGTTTTTAATCCGTTGCAGCAGAGAATGGCAGATATTGATACGCTTAGTTAGCGTGCATATTGGCACAACCTCTGTGAGGGGAGCAGTTAACCAAATAGTGGATACCCGATTTTTCGAAAGCATTTTTGAAACACTTGCAGACCTCGGATTTGGCCCCAACCTATATAAATCGATAGATATTTTAATTCTAAACAGTTTTGCATCAAACATTTTTCAATTCGGCCCCCAAATAGCGAGAAAAAAATAAAAAAAATAAAAATGGCCCCAATGTTCCATATTCCACCGTTCCACTTTCGTTGCTAACTGGTCGACATATGGTTAACATATGAGATTCTTTTGGAGTACTTAAACTTTATACTTTCATATGCTTCTGACTCCTAGATATCCTGTCCTGGGCGTACTGGAAAAACTTCTGGGTTATTCTGTCGAAATCGGCATCTTCCAGGGAAAATCTTTCTTTAAATCTCGCCGTATAAAAACGATTTTGTAATATTGTACATTGTAATATAATTATTCGTATAAAAATACTTACTACGGATTGCTAGAGTAGAATTATTGAATTAATGGCAAGTAAATAAGCACATCAGTAAAAAGAAGACTGCGGAAAGAAGAAGAATAATATTTAATATATTTCTAGTCTTTTTTGTTGTAAAGGCGTTTAAACTCACTCTTTGGGTCACAGCACAATTAAACACTCAATAAGAGTTTATTACTGATTTTGTTTATTTTATAAAACACTTTTAAACAATTTCGGGTTTAATACGACTGCACTCTGCAAGTTTCTTATCACAAAAGAACACACGCACAAAAGAAACGCAAAGAAACGAACGATTCCGTGTGCCGAGAAACTGCGCATCAGTCAGATTTCATGGAAACAAGAACAGAAGTGATACAAAAACGGTAAAGCCTCGCAAAACTATCGCAAACGAGCTCAAAAGTGAATGAAAACTAGACATAAGGCTGAAAAATATGTCGCCCGGTTTTTGTTTACTAAACGCTCTTTTTCGACTCCGTTTGCGAACATTTAACGAGACTTCAGTTAAATCTCGCGGATTTCTATCGTTTCTTAGTCCGTTTACGAACATTTTGCGATAGTTTCGCTTTACTATCGCGCCTTGGTCAACTGGGATATTACAATCAAAGGGAGCCTTAGACCATATTACAACATGTCCTAAGGGAGCCTTAGACTATATTACAATATGGTCAAAGAGAGCCTTAGACCATATTACAATATAGTTAAAAGGAGCTTTAGAACATATTACTATATGGTCAAAGGGAGCCTTAGACCCTATTACTATATGGTGTAACGCAGTTCTCTGGCCGGGGTAGAATCTCAGTCGGGGCCTAGGAACCTATACAAGAAATTTATATAGAAGGGTGGGACCTGTAGTAGGAATTTATATGGAAGGGCCGTAAGGCGCCCGGATACGAGTGCTCTTCGACGGGGTAGTCGATCGTAAAAGGGTGTTTCCGCACGGATTCTAACCGCCGAGGATACCCCTGCGCGCGAGAGTCGTTAGTTAAACCGATCTGGACACGAGGGGACGACAGGGCATCTATTAGAGCGCCACCTAGCGACCTGCGGTGGGAATAGGGCCGACCACACTGCTTGGTGTGAAACCCAGAGGATCCCGTTTGTGGCGCCCCTGGTGATGGAATGAGGTACTCAGTGGGTGATCGCACTGCTTGGTGGGGAACTTGGATGAGACCCGTCAGTGGTGCCCTCTGGTGGCGGGGCGAGATACTAGAAAGGACGATCGCACTGCTTGGTAGTGAACTTGGATGATACCCGTCAATAACGCCCCCTGGTGGCGACACTGAAAGGACGATCGCGCTGCTTGGCAGTGGACTCGGATGATTCCGATTGGAGTTGGCTGCGGGGCTACGGGAGGGGTACTCCGCCGGGCGTGAACGGCGGCGTGGATCTGCTCCTGGTGAGCTTGGGGTCTACGGGGGTCGGCCACTCCGGATATACTCGGAGAATACAGGTTTCTACACTCCGGGTATTCTCGGAGTCTACTAGGGTTCTACGCTCCGGATATTCTCGGAGATTACTACGGTTCTACGCTCCGGATATTCTCGGAGATTACTATGGTTCTACGCTCCGGATATTCTCGGAGATTACTACGGTTCTACGCTCCGGATATTCTCGGAGACCTAAGGGGGGAGGGGGTTCTACACTCCGGCTAGGCTCAGAGTCTACGAGGATTCTAAGGAGGGAACTCTCGGCCGAAATACGTCGTGGGGATGTGAAAACCAAACACGCGCCGTAGATCAGGGTCGAGAACGGGTGGGGTTAGAAGAGGAAGAGTGTACCAGTAAAGAAATAACACGTGGAGTTTTAGTTCTTCGATTTCAGTGCTATATTTGATAGTTATTATGGCTGCAGCCCTCACAATCACTGTTTCTTGCTTACGTGTAACTCTGGTGGCGGTGTAGTGGAGATGCGGGGCACTACGAATGAGGGGGGTACGGCGTCTGGCGTAGGTTCTCGGCTTGCAAGGCTATCTCTATGTCTCGGCGCTTGTGTGTCGGAGGGGTTCTCGAGCACACGTCCACTCGCGGCGAAAGGTCGAAACGAAAGAGAGCGAGTCAGATTCCTAGAGATCGCACTTCAGCTCGCGTCGTGTTCCCTGAACTAGTTCCCTGTTATCGATGGTGATATCGATCGCCCACCTCACGAGTGCGATAGCGGGTTAAGGGGGTTCCGCACGTGGTGTGTGTCTCGGCTTCAAATTTAAACACCAGCTGACTTAGTTTCCTTAATTACTATTATTTCAATTCCTGACATGGGGACTTCGTGTCCAAACTTATAGCTACTTACACTTATAGCTACTTACAAAACTAAATACTACTAGGGGTGACTCCGATAATCCTCGGCACGATTTACAAGATTTGTACGCCCTTGGTTTAGGGCGTTACATCCCCTCCTTACTTCGGGGGGAGGAAGGAAATATTTCCCGCGCCGTTCGGTTTCAGGTTGACCTGATAGGAGCCCTCCTCGGTCGGGACCCTGAAGCGTTGTCGTGCGATGCGGGCTGCAGGACGTCGGACGGAGATAGCCTGCCAGACGGTGGCCGGGACTTGGCCGTCGGTGGTGTTACATGTCCACCCCGCCGGAAGCGGGTGGCGCTCGCCACCGGGGGATGAACAGCTTTCGGTGGCCAAGTGATCCATAGTTGGGGCTGTCGTTGTGGTCGGCGGGGTGTCGACCTGGTTCGAGAGCCATTCGTGTGGCGGCTCCCAGCACAGCCTCTCCATTTCGGGCGAGATTTGCCCTAGCAAGAGGTCAAGGGTCGTGGGCGACATTCCCATCACGGTGTCCGATGGAGTGGAGACTGCTGTCGTGGGGAGGGGAAAGTCATGGGTGACTGCCTCGGTGTCCGGTTCTTGTCCGCCAAGGTCGAGTGTGGGCTGGGCCGCCGTGTCGGAGGGTGTATCGGTTGGTGGTGGCGGATCCGGTACCAGGGCGAGCGTGGGCTCCTTTCGTCGAAACCGTTGCCCGGTGCTCTCTTCGTCGTCGCTGGATTCTGATTCCCACTCCATGGCCTTGCCCGTAGGGTAGCGTCGTGGACCGGACCCCTCCTGTGTGGTGGATGTCCCGATGGAAAAGGACGTCGACGGCCCGCGAGAGAGCGTGGTGGATGGTCCGATAGAAACGGTCGTAGTCGGACCGCGAGAAAGCGTCGCGGTCGGTCCACGAGGGAGCGAGGTGGGCGGCGCTGGTCTCATCTCTTCGTCCTGCGAGCAGGTCAGATCCACCGGGGATTCCGTCGGGAATCCAAAGTCTTCGGCTCTGTTGGTCTCATCAAGCCCCATAATACACAGGTGTACGGGGGACGGCGGGAAGGTCACGATGGGGTCATCGGGTGGCCGATATGGTGCCTCTACTTGGATCGTTTCCCAGCTGGTCCTCATAAGGTAGATCCAGGACCCCTGGTGGTACCCGTAGCGGTCTTCGCCCGTGTAGACATAGTGGGCCGCGCCTTCCCCGTGGTCGTCTTCGTCCTCCCGGCTGCTTACCGAGTACGCGTTCGTGGCATCAGAGTCGCTGACATCTTCGACATAGGGTTCTTGTTCGTCCCGTCCTTCCTCATCGTCACTGGGGTAGGGGTTCGGGTGATCCCGGTAGTCTCCGCTGCGACCGCAAGGGTTATACTCCCTGCTGCTCTCCGCTGACCCGGCTGGACTCGGGTAGCACTCATATGGAGTCGGGTAGATCCGATGTCCGGCCGCGTCCGTGTAGTGCGGCGAGACTCCCCCGGCTCGAGGTGGTGTCGGCATCGAATCGTTCTCGGAGTCGCTGGGTTCCGGAGCGCAGTTCGACGCTGCCCGGCGGGATGATGTCCGAGCACAGGATCCGGGAGAGGATGGGGTCGCTCTTCCCGAGACTCCTGGCTGGCGCCTACCCGTCGGGCATGACCGGGTGGATCTCTCGGCGTACGCCGTTCCTGGGCGTAGCCGAGGATCCCGAGTGGCCGTCGACTGGCGGTTGCCTTGAACGCTGGGTTCCTGCTCCTCGTCGCTGTCGCCGGACGACAGTACGATGGTCTCCATCTCTGCCCGTCAGTTCTGTGGAAGAAACAACTAAACTAGCTTAATTCTATTGATGCTTAGCAAGAGGGATAACTGGGCTGCAGCGAAAGAATCTCCTAACTTCATTCTTAAGGTCTTACTGGCTTATGACAAATTTAAACTTAGCGGGGACACAAAGGAAGGTTAGGGTACTTATGATCACCCCTCGTTGCTAATGGCGGTCGGTTGGTTCGGACTCTGGGACTGTCCGGGTTGGTCGCCGGTGTCCTCTCTGGGAGTTTCGCTGTCTTCATCCTTGGGGTTACCTGTGGAAGAAGAAAAGAACGCTTTTAAGTCTCCAATATTAGCAAGTCGCCCCTTCCGCTGGCCAGGTAGGCGGATTCGGACGACGTTGGGTGAGGGAAAAGCGACGACTTTATACGGTCCGTCAAACTTCGGGGCGAGCTTTGCTGCGAACCCTTCTGCTGCTTTAGACAGATGATGTTGTCGCACGAGGACCAGTGATCCCATTTCGGGCTTCCAGGTTCGACGACGCAGGTTATAATGTCTCCCCTGTTCTCGGCTGGCTTTTTGGAGATTGTTTTGTACGATCTGGAAGATCTCCTTCAGGCGTTCCGCTTTCTCCGATGGGCTCGAGGGCGTCGTTGCTGTTCCGGGGGTTACGCTGTCGTACCAGGATCCGGGTAGCCGTGGTTCTCTAGCTTGTAGGAGAAAGGCTGGGCTATACCCGGTCGATTCCGAGACACTTGTGTTGATCGCGAGTGAGAGTTCCGGTAGCAACATATCCCAGGTGTTCTGCCCATTCTCCACGTACTGGGCGATCATAGTCTTCACCGTGCGATTCGCGCGCTCTGTCGGATTCTCTCGCGGGCAGTATGGGGCAGTGAATTGAGGTTCCACTCCCGTTTCCTTGAGGAAGTCTTTGAACGCCTTGCTGGTGAACTGTGAGCCATTATCGCACACCAGTTTCCTCGGGGCTCCGAAGTGGCCGATGATCCGTTCGCGGAAGGCTCGTATCAAAGTCGCCGTGCTTGCTCTGCGTAGGGGTATTAACTCGACCCATTTGGTAAATATGTCGAAGAAGACGAGGAGCATGGTATTCCCCTCTTTGGAGCGGGGCAAAGGTCCGACGAAATCTGCACACAGAACGCCAAAGGGTTCGCTGACCTGTCTCGTTAACATCTTTCCGGCCTGTTGTCGCTGTTCTGACTTGTATTTCTGGCACGGGATACATTGTCGCACGTGTCGTCGCACGTCGCGGAACATCCCCGGCCAGTAGTACTTCTGCGAGATCCTGATGATGGTTTTCCTAATGCCAAGATGTCCGGCGGTGGGGGCATCATGACATTCATGTAGGATTCGATCCCGATGTTCGGCTGCTATGCACAGCTTCCAGGGCACGTAGTCCTGGTCGTCTGGACGGTGGCCGAGATGGCGATATAGTTCTCCGTTTTCAATGATGAATATCGATTTAGCGTCGCTTGTGAACGGTTGTGTTTACCTTTGTGCTCTGAGTTTTTGATTTATTTTTGTGATTTATTCGCAAGTGTTTTGTGTTAGCTTACTAACAAAGTTTTGCCTAACAATCGCGTTAGTGTTTTAAATAGATCTCCCTGTTAACGGGTATGTGGTTTTAGTTATTTTAACAATTTCCATTAGATTCGTTTAATATCTTGGCTTTGTTGGTGTTATTTGCACTCTCTAAATTTGCTCTTGTATTCTTTCTCTTTCTCTCTCTCTCTTTTCCGCTCTATTATAACTGTAATTTCGTTCTCTCGGAACCTGCCAAATTTTTTGTAGACTCTTGGGTGCTTTTCTCATAGTCTCTCTCTCACTTGCTTTACATTGTAACTGTTCGTGCGTTTAGTTGTTGGTGCCCCACAAGCCACGCTCAGTCGATTTGAACACTTTTCTCTCGCGCTCTCTTGCTCTCGACTTAATTCGCGATCTCGCGCTCTTATACTCTCGTGTTTTTGTGTTTTTGCGGTATTGGAATTTTGATCCCAGTGCCAAATTTACTAGAGGTATTTTCACATTTTCATATTTTTATTTTTTTTACTCTTTTTAATTTACCTTGTTTCTTATAATGGCTCTCGCCTGTTCTAAGAAAAATTGTACTCTTTCGACGACACCTAAAGACCCTTTTATTTTCTGTTGGCTCTGCGAAGGGATGATGCACGTTAAATGTGCAGGTTTTACCGGCAGAGTAAAAGACTACATTGAACTGCGTACTGGTCTCATGTGGACATGTGAGTCCTGCAGGGGATTGACATCTGAGATGGGCAGCTTTATGGGGCAGACTCGAGACGGCCTATTGAACCTTTCACGAGTTTTTAAACAGCTTAATGACGGGTTCAATTCCGTTTGTGAACAATTTAATAATAAAAAATTATTAACCGAGTCGCCCAAACGCAAAAAAGCTAGCTCAACGACAGTAAATGCGAGCGTTAAATCCACCTTAAATCCAAACTTGGTAGCTGCTGCAGTTTCTGGTGACACAGGGGTAAGTGAACCACCTGTGCCAATGGATACTGCTAGTTCCGGTGTAGTCCCTGTCCCTGTAGTCCCTGTCCCTGTAGTCCCTGTATCTGAAAGTCAGGCTTCAGAGCCGGCTGAATCAACTAATTCGGTTCAGGCTGCTGCTGGGGGGCGTAAAAATCTCTCAGCTGTACCCAGAGATACAGTAGGTGCCGCTTCTGGCTCTCAGCTGAGTGAGGTTCAGACTGCTGCTGGGGGGCGTAAGAAACTCTCAGTTGTTCCACATAGGAAGCAACTATTTGTTTCAAGATTTACGCCTGATACCACATCTGAGGATGTTTTGGAATTTATTCGTGAAAAATTCCCATCCGAGGATATTGCGGTAGAACAATTTCGATTTTCATACGCCCGTAGGATATCGTCTTTCAAAATTTTTGCTCCGCCTGATGTGTTTAAAGAACTGCTTTCTGAAAGCTTCTGGCTTAATGATGATCTGGTTATAAAAGAATTTGTTCCTAATAAACCGAGAACAAATAACAGGCCTTCCACGGTGCCAAAAAACTGAAAGGTTTATTCTTGGCTTATCAAAATGTTAGAGGACTTAACATGAAGCTACCCAAGCTTTATGCTGACTCCTCGGCATTTACGGACGATATCTTAGCTTTTACAGAAACTTGGCTGAAACCAGAGATAACAGACTCTGAAATTCTTGCAAATAATTTTAATACCTACAGAACTGATCGCCTTCCCCGTAGGGGGGCGGCGTTCTAATTGCCGTTACTTCTACCCTAAATTCTGAGAGAATTAACTCTCATGTCCCTAGTGACATTGAATTTGTTTGTGTGAAAGTTACCCTCCAATCCTTATCTATTTTTATTACATGTTCCTATATTCCCCCTGGCTCTGACCTTATAATTAATGAGCAACATCTATCTGCTATTAAATCTATTCTATCCTTTTTTTCCAATAAAGACCTTTTCATTGTTTTGGGTGACTTTAATCTCCCTGATATATCTTGGTCCCCCCCTTCTGACTCACTTGTCGCTTTACCTTTATCCACCCATGATTTTGTGGATGGCCTTTTAGAATTATCGTTACAGCAAGTTAGCTTTATACGAAATTCATTAAATAGACAATTAGATCTTGTGTTTGTTTCAGAGCCGTCTGAAGTCACAGTATCTAGAATTGACGCTCTTGTGGTACCAGAAGACCGATACCACCCAACTATGGAATTGACAATTTGCCTCCCCTACCTTGATACCACCTCTCCTTTAGTTTCTCCAACTAAAATGAGATGCTTTCGGAAATGTGACTATAATAAACTTAACGAAATGATTTCGCAGTACGATTGGACAGATCTTTATAACTGTATGGACATCGAAAGTGCCACTGAACTGTTCTATAGCGTTCTAAACACTTTTTTTAATGAATGCGTTCCTAATAGGCTTCCTCCAAAGCCGAACAGACCCCCTTGGTTTACAAATGCGCTTCAACGACTTAAAAATCTTAAATCAAACACTTATAAAAAGTATAAAAAATCGGGTAAGCCATCCGATTTTTCGAAATATGTGGTGGCTCGATCTGATTTTAATGTTCTTAACAGTCATTGCTATTCCATGTATTTAAATCGTTGTAAATTTGAATTTACAAATGATCCGAAGCAGTTTTATAACTTTGTCAACGCAAAGCGTAAGTCATCAGCTTTGCCTTCATCGGTTCGATTTAACTCAATGGAGGCATCGACTGACTCTGAAATTGCAGATTTATTTTCCGACTTTTTCCAAACTACTTATAGCTCTTCTTCATGGTCAGAATCAAACAACCGTAATCCCTTAAATAGGGCAAACTGTATTTTTTCACCTATAATTACCGAAAGTTCTCTCTTAAGAGATTTAACAACAACAACGCCAACTTATTCTCCCGGTCCTGATGGACTCCCCGGGTGTGTGCTTAAGTTTTGTGCCTCAACCATTTGGAAACCGATTCTTAAACTTTTTCATTTGTCTATTTCATCATCAGTTTTTCCAACTATCTGGAAGGACTCTTTCATTATTCCACTCCACAAAAAGGGTGCGAAGGTGGATGCCCAGAATTATAGAGGTATTTCTAAATTGTCGGCAATTCCAAAAGCCTTTGAACGTATTATCACTTCTCATTTGCAACATTTATGTTCCTCGCTAATATCACCGTGTCAGCATGGTTTCGTTAAGCGAAGATCGACTACCACCAACCTACTTGAATTGTCATCTATTGTAATTAATGGATTTAACAATAAAATGCAGACCGACGTTATATATACAGATTTCAGTAAAGCCTTTGACTCCGTTAACCACTCTCTTCTTTTATTCAAACTAGACTTGCTTGGGTTTCCATGTAATCTTTTAACTTGGATTTCAAGTTATTTGAATGGGAGGACTCAGAGGGTTATATTTAAGAACGCTGTTTCTAAAATGATCCGCGTGACATCTGGAGTGCCCCAGGGTAGTCATCTAGGCCCTTTGCTGTTTACTTTGTTTATTAACGATCTTCCCTCTATCATAACAAATTCTCGCGTACTAATGTATGCTGATGATGTTAAGCTTTGTTTGACATACAATAATATTGAGTCTGGTTTCGGCTTACAATCAGACATTGATAACTTTCAAGTATGGTGTGAGTATAACCTCTTAAATTTGAACTGCCTGAAATGTAACGTAATGACCTTTCATAGGGGTACTCCTACGTTTATAAGTTATTTGCTTCAGAACTTGCCACTTGACCGTATATATTCAGTAAATGATTTAGGCGTTCTTCTGGACCCGAAGCTTAAATTTGACTGCCACATAATGCTGACTGTCAACAAAGCTATGAGTGTTTTTGGGTTTATAAAGCGTTGGTCAAAAGAATTTGACGACCCTTATATAACCAAATTACTATTTACCTCCCTTGTCCGACCTATATTGGAATATTGTTCTTCGGTTTGGAGCCCACAATACCAAGTGCACATTGACCGTATAGAGTCGGTACAAAAAAAATTTCTTCTTTTTGCTCTTCGTAGTTTGAACTGGGATCAAAACGTAAGGCTACCTTCCTACCAAAGTAGATTCCTATTGATTAATTTACCTACACTTGAAAACCGTAGAATAATGCTTGGTACTATTTTTATGCAAAATCTTATAAGAGGTGATATTGATTCTGTTGAACTGGTAAACCGTTTAACTTTTAATGTTCCCGTTAGACTAACACGAAATTATTACCCTCTTAATTTGCCTCGATGTACATCAAATTTCACTCTGCATGAGCCTTTTCGTGTTCTATGTAATAATTATAACAATCTTTATCATTTAATTTGTACTTCTACATCTATCCCTGTATTAAAAACTAAAATTTTATCTCATTTGCTTCAATCTTAGTTCATAATCTTTATAATTTTTATATGTCCCGTCTCTAATTGTTTTATGTATTTTCCTCGCGAACTCGCATTTTTGCCCTAATTGATAAAGGGTCCCGCGCGTAACAAGCACGTGCTTGGTATCGTTGGGCCACTTGTTTGTACTGCTCGTAGTGCATCAACGTCCATCATATATAAATCGGGAAACTTTTGTGGGTCGTCCCGAACGTCCTTCATCTTTCTTTGCAGCCACTTGCACTGGTGCTCGCCGTCCGTGAGTCTCTGTAAGTGCTCTAGTGGTTGCCGGGAGAGAGCATCGGCTACCACGTTATACTTCCCGCGCCGGTAATGTACATCGTATTGATATTGCTGGAGCTCTAAGGCCCATCTGGCAATCCTTCCGGTGGGGTTCTCGATCTGGTCCAGCCATTTCAAGGCCAGGTGGTCGGTGATTACGTCGAACCTGTAGCCTTCGAGGTAGCATCGCAGTTTCCGTATTCCCCAGACGATGGCCAAACATTCCTTTTCTGTGGGCGAATAATTCAACTCCGCGGCATCGAGCTTGCGGCTGACGTAGGCAATGACTCGCTCCTGGCCGTCGATTTCCTGGGTTAGCACTCCCCCGAGTCCGTAGTTACTGGCGTCAGTTTGGAGCGTCATCTTGACGGAGAAATCTGGGCACGCCAGCACTGGTGCGTCTGTCAACAAACCTTTCAGGAGATCGAATGCATTCTGCTGCTCCGATTCCCACTTCCACCGTTGGTTTTTCCTTAGCAGGTTCGTCATGGGTTGAACCACCGAGGCAAAGTTGGGCACGAACCGTCGATACCATGAGGCCATCCCGAGGCATCTCCTTAGCTCCCGTAAGCTAGTGGGAGGGCTTAGGTTTCGCACGGCGGCTACCTTGTCCGGGTCGGTGTGGATACCCTGGTCACTGATCACATGTCCAAGGTAGGCAAGTTTTCTCTTGAAGAAGGAGCACTTTTCCTGGTTGATGCGCAGGTTAGCTCTCCTCAATCGTTCGAAAACTTTGTCCATGTGTTCCCCTAGGCTGGCCCCAATGACAATAATGTCATCGAGGTAGGCGAACGCGTATGGGTCGAGGTCTGGTCCGATCACGCTATCTAGGGCTCGCTGAAAAGTTGCCGGGGCCGAATGCAGCCCGAAAGGCATGACGCGCCATTGAAATAGGCCGCGTCCGGGTACCGTAAGGGCGGTACATGGACGGCTATCTTTGGCCACTGGTATCTGCCAGTACCCGTTGCGCAGATCCAGGGTCGAAATGTATCTCGCGTTTCTCAGTCGTTCTAAGATGTGGTTAATGCGCGGCAACGGGTACGCGTCCGGAATCGATTTTGCGTTTAGTTGCCGGTAGTCCACGCACATGCGCCACTGGCCGGTTTTCTTCCGGACCAAGACCAACGGAGCACTGTGCGGACTACGCGACGGTTCGATACATTCCTGCTCCAGCAACGCGTCTACTTGCTCGTCTATGATCCTTTGCATGGCAGGGTTCTTTGGGAAATAGCGTTGTTTAATCGGCCGGTCGTCCCTCATGGTGATCCGGTGTTCCGCTATGTTTGCTACCCCCGCCATTCCTTCAAATCGCGCTAGCTGTTCGCTAAGGAACGCTTGGACCTGCGGATTAGTCTCGCAGCCCTCCTGATTGAGTACTTGATTTCCCTGGGATACAGTGCCCGTATCGGATGTTCCTCGTGGATTCTCGGCGTGTTCCTCCCGGTGTTTTCTGTCGTGGTCCTCGGTTGCCATGCTGGTGTTTCCTCCTGTGGTGCTGTTTGCGTCTTTTCCCTTGCATGCTGTGGCGTAATGCGTTTCCCGTACTCTATGCTGCCCTTCGGGCGCATCCCCGTCATGCTGTGTCCCTGTTTCGTGGTTGGCTATGCCTAGCCGAGGTTCCATTCGAAAAGGGATCTTTTTCCGGGCTATGGCGGAGTCAACCAAGGGCTCCAGGTGAAAGGGGCTATTCACGGCAGGCGCCGGTTGTACACGTTCCTGTTGCTTGGGAGCTGTAGTGGCTGTATCCCTATGGGGTTTTCCCACCAACCGTCGTGGGGCTGCCACGGGGTTTTCCTGGAGCTGCGTTGTAACAGAAGAAGCTGCCGCGCACACCGCGTTCGGTGCGCCGCTTCTCTCGAGAGGCTCCTGGAGTTGCGTTGTATCAGGAGAAGCTGCCGCGCACACCGCGTTCGGTGCGCCGCTTCTCGCTACGGGGTTTTCCTGGGTGTCCGTTGATGGATGTACGTTGGCTGTGCTGGGCGTAGCTTCGGGGCTGGGTGGTCCTCGCGATCGGAGTCGAGGTGGTGCTTCTGGGGGATTGCCTTGATCGTCAGGCCGTGGTTCATGGTACCTAATCGTCTGACCTTCTCTGGGTCTTTGGCGGGACAGCGTGAGGCTTGCCGTACCGCATCGGAGGGTAGTGCCGATAGAAGCGAGGAAATCCATCCCTAGGATTAAAGGTTCCAGCATGGCGGGCATTACTAGAAGGGGGACCTGAATTGTCTTCCGGGCGAGCGTCACGTCCGCAAGGAGTAACCTCGTTACTTCGACTCGAGACGTGTCAGCGAGATTAATCTGGGTGCGAATCTCCCTAAACTGGTGTGGCTGACCGACTACGTCGGCGATGTCCTGACTAATGAAACTCCTCGATGCCCCGGTGTCGATGGTGGCTAACCGTACGTGTCCGCCAAGTCCGACTTCCGCGGCGATCCTTCCTCTCTCTACCCTAAGCGGTACGTTTACTGTCAGTTCTCCGGTGGATTGGGTCCCGACGAATTCCGCCGGTCGAGGGGACCCATCCCGTTTCCCGGTTGTTGACTTCGACAGCATTCGACTGTGCGGACGTCCCGTCGTCCGCAGTCCCAACAGAAATACTGTCGAGGATTCCGGCAGTCACGGCTGAAGTGTCCCGGTGCTCCACAATTTCGGCAAGCATCCCGCACATCGGTTCGTCGTTCGGGTGCGGTCACCCGGTTAACCCTAGCTGGCGGGGCAGTTCTGGGCTCTGGAGATGTACGAGGTGGGCTCCGCAGGGGGGCTCTCTCAGCGAACGTAGGTTGGGTCTGACCTTGTGAAGGGGGGCGGTACGCTGTCGGATTTTTGGTGGCGGGATTATAGTTGTTCCTCCCGAGGCTCCGCTTCTGAACGGCCTCGAACTCGGTGGCCAATTGGGCTAATTCCCCAATGGTCCGGACCTCGCTGCGTCGGATATACATCTGGTATTCCGGCGCGACATTTTCGTATAGCCTATCCAGCTCTTGGTCTTCGTTGTAGCCCGCATGGCGCATGAGGACTCGAAGATCTAGCATAAAGTCTTTAAATGTTTCCCCTTCCAACTGCTCACGACTCCGAATCTGGTCGTCCAAGCGCTGGAGGTATCGGGGTGGGAGGAAAAACTCGAGGAATTCGCGTCGAAATGTTTTCCAGTCAGCCCCTTGGAGGCTTGTTTGGAACCATTTGTCTGCTCTGCTCGTCAGCAGCTCTGCCATGGCTCGAGGAAGGAGTCCTAGGTCTATACCGTAAGATAAGGCCCGACTTTCGACCTGCTCGATGAAGGCTAAGGGGTCTGAATATCCGTCAAATTGGAGGCCCCATTTACGAATTCGTTCGGGGACGCAAACAATCTCGCGGCGATTCCGGTCATGGCTCGGCTCCATGAAAGTTTCTTGGTTACTTCCGACCGGAGAGGGGACAGTAATCGTGAGGCTAGGGGTAATTCGAGCTTGGTCTACGGGGGAGACACCTGGGGTTGCTCCGGCGCTTATGTTCGGGGCGGGGCCGCTGAGGCCGGTTTTGTCTTCCCCCAAAGGTGCGGGGCTCGGGGCACGTGATGAGTATTGTCTTCCTAGGTCGGCTAGCCGAGCCCACACCTCTTGGGTTTGTTCCGAGTCTCTAACTAGGGTAACAAAGTTTCGCCGCAAGTCGTCGACGACTCCCTCGGCGGAGAACCCGAATTCGTCAGCAAAGGCTAGTAATTCGGCCTTCAAGCGGGAATAAATCCACCGCGAGGGGACCCCGGGATTGTGAAATAAGTGTGGAACGGACTCACCGGCAATTTTCTGGTCAGGGTCCATGTTTGCAGCGAGTCTTTGATGCGTTGTCTTGGAATAATGTCTTCGCTTGTTGGAGTCTTTACTGGGCTTCTTGTGCAATATGTTTGTATTTTCACAGACACTCGATCGCGTGGACTGTACGGGATCGCGAGTAAGCTCGTGGGCTTGATACCGGGCGCGTTCACTAGTTCGTCGAGGTTATTTTCCCCGGTCGAGACACTTTTGTTTTAGTTTTCGATTGTTTTCGCGGAAACCTTTAGGCTACGTCACTCACTCGGGGCCTACGCACTCCCCATATAGGTGGTAGTTTTCCTGGTCTTTCTCCCTATCAGGTCCCTGCTCGGGCGCCACTTGTAACGCAGTTCTCTGGCCGGGGTAGAATCTCAGTCGGGGCCAAGGAACCTATACAAGAAATTTATATAGAAGGGTGGGACCTGTAGTAGGAATTTATATTGAAGGGCCGTAAGGCGCCCGGATACGAGTGCTCTTCGACGGGGTAGTCGATCGTAAAAGGGTGTTTCCGCACGGATTCTAACCGCCGAGTATACCCCTGCGCGCGAGAGTCGTTAGTTAAACTGATCTGGACACGAGGGGACGACAGGGCATCTATTAGAGCGCCACCTAGCGACCTGCGGTGGGAATAGGGCCGACCACACTGCTTGGTGTGAAACCCAGAGGATCCCGTTTGTGGCGCCCCTGGTGATGGAATGAGGTACTCAGTGGGTGATCGCACTGCTTGGTGGTGCCCTCTGGTGGCGGGGCGAGATACTAGAAAGGACGATCGCACTGCTTGGTAGTGAACTTGGATGATACCCGTCAATAACGCCCCCTGGTGGCAGAGCGCGACACTGAAAGGACGATCGCGCTGCTTGGCAGTGGACTCGGATGATTCCGATTGGAGTTGGCTGCGGGGCTACGGGAGGGGTACTCCGCCGGGCGTGAACGGCGGCGTGGATCTGCTCCTGGTGAGCTTGGGGTCTACGGGGGTCGGCCACTCCGGATATACTCGGAGAATACAGGTTTCTACACTCCGGGTATTCTCGGAGTCTACTAGGGTTCTACGCTCCGGATATTCTCGGAGATTACTACGGTTCTACGCTCCGGATATTCTCGGAGATTCCTATGGTTCTACGCTCTGGATATTCTCGGAGATTACTATGGTTCTACGCTCCGGATATTCTCGGAGACCTAAGGGGGGAGGGGGGTTCTACACTCCGGCTAGGCTCAGAGTCTACGAGGATTCTAAGGAGGGAACTCTCGGCCGAAATACGTCGTGGGGATGTGAAAACCAAACACGCGCCGTAGATCAGGGTCGAGAACGGGTGGGGTTAGAAGAGGAAGAGTGTACCAGTAAAGAAATAACACGCGGAGTTTTAGTTCTTCGATTTCAGTGCTATATTTGATAGTTATTATGGCTGCAGCCCTCACAATCACTGTTTCTTGCTTACGTGTAACTCTGGTGGCGGTGTAGTGGAGATGCGGGGCACTACGAATGAGGGGGTACGGCGTCTGGCGTAGGTTCTCGGCTTGCAAGGCTATCTCTATGTCTCGGCGCTTGTGTGTCGGAGGGGTTCTCGAGCACACGTCCACTCGCGGCGAAAGGTCGAAACGAAAGAGAGCGAGTCAGATTCCTAGAGATCGCACTTCAGCTCGCGTCGTGTTCCCTGAACTAGTTCCCTGTTATCGATGGTGATATCGATCGCCCACCTCACGAGTGCGATAGCGGGTTAAGGGGGTTCCGCACGTGGTGTGTGTCTCGGCTTCAAATTTAAACACCAGCTGACTTAGTTTCCTTAATTACTATTATTTCAATTCCTGACATGGGGACTTCGTGTCCAAACTTATAGCTACTTACACTTATAGCTACTTACAAAACTAAATACTACTAGGGGTGACTCCGATAATCCTCGGCACGATTTACAAGATTTGTACGCCCTTGGTTTAGGGCGTTACAATGGTCAAAGGAAGCCTTAGACCATATTACGCTATGGTCAAAGGGAGCCTTAGACCATATTATTGGGTTGGCAAGAAAGTCATGTCGCTTTTTTTCAATATTTTCAAAGATGATTTATTTATATCAGGACTTATAATTAATCAATTATGTCTTGGCCGTTTTGTTCGACCACTAATGACCATCTCTCGGGCAGCTGCATAATTCCGCGCTCGAAGAACTTTTGGTCTTTTCCAGCAAAGAATCGAGACAAGTGGTTTTCGACAGCCTCATCTGAATCAAAGTTTTTACCATTCAAAGAGTTTTGAAGAGAGCGAAACAAATGGTAATCTGAAGGTGCTAAGTCCGGACTATAAGGTGGATGTGGTAGCACTCCCAATTCAGCTCCGTTAATTTTTGCGGAGTGACCAAAGATGTGTGGGGCCTAGCGTTGTCATGGCGAAAGACTATACCCTTGCGATTAGCTAGTGCCGGCTCCTTTTCTTTAATTTTTTCCGCCAAATTGGATAGCTGGCGACAGTACACATCTGAATTGATTGATGGTTTCATTCCGTCTCGGCAGCTCAAAGTGCACTACACCCTTCCAATTCCACCAAACAGACAGCATAACTTTCCTCTGATGGATATCGGCCTTTGATGTGGCTTGTGCTGGCTCATCTTTCTTGCTCCATGATCTTTTTCGTGGGACATTATTGTAAACAACCCACTTTTCGTCGCCAGTAATGATCCGCTTCAAAAAAGGATCGTTTTTAATCCGTTGCAGCAGAGAATGGCAGATATTGATACGCTTAGTTAGCGTGCATATTGGCACAACCTCTGTGAGGGGAGCAGTTAACCAAATGGTGGATACCCGATTTTTCGAAAGCATTTTTGAAACACTTGCAGACCTCGGATTTGGCCCCAACCTATATAAATCGATAGATATTTTAATTCTAAACAGTTTTGCATCAAACATTTTTCAATTCGGCCCCCAAATAGCGAGAAAAAAATAAAAAAAATAAAAATGGCCCCAATGTTCCATATTCCACCGTTCCACTTTCGTTGCTAACTGGTCGACATATGGTTAACATATGAGATTCTTTTGGAGTACTTAAACTTTATACTTTCATATGCTTCTGACTCCTAGATATCCTGTCCTGGGGGTACTGGAAAAACTTCTGGGTTATTCTGTCGAAATCGGCATCTTCCAGGGAAAATCTTTCTTTAAATCTCGCCGTATAAAAACGATTTTGTAATATTGTACATTGTAATATAATTATTCGTATAAAAATACTTACTACGGATTGCTAGAGTAGAATTATTGAATTAATGGCAAGTAAATAAGCACATCAGTAAAAAGAAGGCTGCGGAAAGAAGAAGAATAATATTTAATTTATTTCTAGTCTTTTTTGTTGTAAAGGCGTTTAAACTCACTCTTTGGGTCACAGCACAATTAAACACTCAATAAGAGTTTATTACTGATTTTGTTTATTTTATAAAACACTTTTAAACAATTTCGGGTTTAATACGACTGCACTCTGCAAGTTTCTTATCACAAAAGAACACACGCACAAAAGAAACGCAAAGAAACGAACGATTCCGTGTGCCGAGAAACTGCGCATCAGTCAGATTCCATGGAAGCAAGAACAGAAGTGATACAAAAACGGTAAAGCCTCGCAAAACTATCGCAAACGAGCTCAAAAGTGAATGAAAACTGGACATAAGGCTGAAAAATATGTCGCCCGGTTTTTGTTTACTAAACGCTCTTTTTCGACTCCGTTTGCGAACATTTAACGAGACTTCAGTAAAATCTCGCGGATTTCTATCGTTTCTTAGTCCGTTTACGAACATTTTGCGATAGTTTCGCTTTACTATCGCGCCTTGGTCAACTGGGATATTACAATATAGTCAAAGGAAGCCTTAGACCATATTACAATATAGTTAAAAGGAGCTTTAGAACATATTACAATATGGTCAAAGGGGCCTTAGAACATATTACAATATGGTCAAAGGGGCCTTAGAACATATTACAATATGGTTAAAGGGCGCCCTAGAACATATTACAATATGGTCAAAGGGCGCCTTAGAACATTTTACAATATGGTCAAAGGGGCCTTAGAACATATTACAATATGGTCAAAGGGGCCTTTCTTAGTCCGTTTACGAACATTTTGCGATAGTTTCGCTTTACTATCGCGCCTTGGTCAACTGGGATATTACAATATAGTCAAAGGAAGCCTTAGACCATATTACAATATAGTTAAAAGGAGCTTTAGAACATATTACAATATGGTCAAAGGGAGCCTTAGACCCTATTACTATATGGTCAAAGGAAGCCTTAGACCATATTACGCTATGGTCAAAGGGAGCCTTAGACCACATAACAATATGTCCTTAGGGAGCCTTAGACCATATTACAACATGTCCTAAGGGAGCCTTAGACTATATTACAATATGGTCAAAGGGAGCCTTAGACCATATTACAATATGGTCAAAGGGAGCCTTAAAACATATTAAAATATGGTCAAAGGGAACCTTAGACCATATTACAATATAGTTAAAAGGAGCTTTAGAAAATATTACTATATGGTCAAAGGGAGCCTTAGACCCTATTACTATATGGTCAAAGGAAGCCTTAGACCATATTACGCTATGGTCAAAGGGAGCCTTAGACCATATTATTGGGTTGGCAAGAAAGTCATGTCGCTTTTTTTCAATATTTTCAAAGATGATTTATTTATATCAGGACTTATAATTAATCAATTATGTATTGGCCGTTTTGTTCGACCACTAATGACCATCTCTCGGGCAGCTGCATAATTCCGCGCTCGAAGAACTTTTGGTCTTTTACAGCAAAGAATCGAGACAAGTGGTTTTCGACAGCCTCATCTGAATCAAAGTTTTTACCATTCAAAGAGTTTTGAAGAGAGCGAAACAAATGGTAATCTGAAGGTGCTAAGTCCGGACTATAAGGTGGATGTGGTAGCACTTCCCAATTTAGCTCCGTTAATTTTTGCCGAGGGACCAAAGATGTGTGGGGCCTAGCGTTGTCATGGCGAAAGACTATACCCTTGCGATTAGCTAGTGCCGGCTCCTTTTCTTTAATTTTTTCCGCCAAATTGGATAGCTGGCGACAGTACACATCTGAATTGATTGATGGTTTCATTCCGTCTCGGCAGCTCAAAGTGCACTACACCCTTCCAATTCCACCAAACAGACAGCATAACTTTCCTCTGATGGATATCGGCCTTTGATGTGGCTTGTGCTGGCTCATCTTTCTTGCTCCATGATCTTTTTCGTGGGACATTATTGTAAACAACCCACTTTTCGTCGCCAGTAATGATCCGCTTCAAAAAAGGATCGTTTTTAATCCGTTGCAGCAGATAATGGCAGATATTGATACGCTTAGTTAGGTCAATTTCCTTTAAGTTATGCGGAACCCAAACATCGATCTTGTTTACGTAGCCAAGTTTCTTCAAATGGTTTTCAACCGTTGTATGCGACACACTGAGCTTCTCTGACATCTCCCGCGTTGAATAACGCCGGTTTTCATCCAGCAAAGCCTGAATTTGTTCGTCAAAAAAGGCCGATGGTCGACCAGAACGAGGGGCGTCTTTAACTCCAAAATCTCCAAGCCTGAATTTGGCAACCAGCTCTGACATTGGACATCACTCATGGCATCTTTACCATACACTTCGCACAATTTTTCGCGAGCTTCGACCGCTTTTTTTCCTTTTCGGAAATAAAAAAGCAAAATATGCCGAAAATGCTCACTTTGATCCTTCATGTTTAATTTGCTATAGCTTCCACAAATGTTATCGAATAATTACCAAATTTTCATCGATAGTACCTAAGACAATAAGCTTTAAAACGATACTAAAAAGTGTGACCCTGGTGCTCGACTAGTCGTAAATAAGTTAGATTAAAAATGATTACTAAAAAAACGACATGACTTTCTTGCCCACCCAATATTATAACATGGTCAAAGGGAGCCTTAGACCATATTACAATATGGTCAAAGGGAACCTTAGAACAAATTACAATATGGTCAAAGGGAGCCTTAGACCATATTACAATATGGTCAAAGGGAGCCTTAAAACATATTAAAATATGGTCAAAGGGAACCTTAGAACAAATTACAATATGGTCAAAGAGAGCCTTAGACCATATTACAATATAGTCAAATGGAGCCTTAGTCCATATTACAATATAGTCAAAAGGAGCCTTAGACCATATTACAATATGGTCAAAGGGAGCCTTAGAACATATTAAAATACGGTCAAAGGGAGCCTTAGACCATATTACAATATGGTCAAAGGAGCCTTAGAACATATTACAATATGGTTAAAAGGAGCCTTAGACCATATTACAATATGTCCTAGGGAGCCTTAGACTATATAACAATATGGTCGAAGGGAGCCTTAGACCATATTACAATATGGTCAAATGGAGCCTTAGTCCATATTACAATATAGTCAAAAGGAGCCTTAGACCATATAACAATATGGTCAAAGGGAGCCTTAGAACATATTAAAATATGGTCAAAGGGAGCCTTAAACCATATTACAATATGGTCAAAGGAGCCTTAGAACATATTACAATATGGTCAAAAGGAGCCTTAGACCCTATTACAATATGGTCAAAGGGAGCCTTAGACCATCCCAGTTGACCAAATTAGCGATATCGCAAACGATAGTTACGCGAAACTTAAACGGAAAACGACTATCGCCTCGGATCCGAAAACGATAAAAAAACGAATCACTGGTCATGGCGAAGAGTGAGAGAGTGGAGACTTGGCGAGCAGAGCCAGAGTGCCGTGTGCAAAAAGAAAATAACGGAACTGCACCGGACTTTGGACTCTGCCGTGAACTTTGGACCAAGAGGGCAAGTGCCACATCTCAGCAACGGAGCCACACACATGAGTGCCACCTGCACCATACAAATCAGCGGGACTGCAGCAACACGCAGAACTACAAGTTAAGGCCGTACGTGAAGGACAAGTGGGTCAAACAGGAACCACGGACGTTGGACCCGGAGTGGAGAGATGCCGCGGGCAGAGCGCAAGGGGACATAACGGTACCCGGAAGCCCTATATAAAGCCGCCGGGCGCTGGCAGCTGGATCAGTCGATCACGAAGAGTCAATCTATCAAGATCAGTCCAGATAATCCAAGTGAACAAGTCAGCCAATACAGTGAACAACCAGTGAACAACAACAAGTCGAGTCGCCGGAAGCAACGCCGTGGGAACCTACAAGGATCAAGATCGCTACGTCGAGACGTTCGGGATTGGATCACCAGGAATCTCCGAATTGAGACACAGGTAGCTGAGGTCCAGAGGGCGTCACACGGCTGGATCAAGGCGATCCGTTTTCATTCCTGCCCGAACTAAATCCTCGCATCTAGCCTGGAGCGTCAAGCCTGCGACAGGAAATCGTGAAGGGAGATCGGTCGATCGTCTGTGGTCTTGAGTGGAGAACTCCAGGAGAGCCCTACGGTTTGAGTCGTGCAGTCCCGGAGCGGCGTGTGTCTGAACCCCTAGAGAAACGAGCCAGAAGGGAGATCGGTCAATCGTCTGTGGTCTCGAGTGGAGGACTCCAGGAGAGCCCTACGGTTGAGTCGTGTAGTCCCGGATCGGCGTACGACCAAGACCCCGTGTACCAGAAGCCACGCTACGTCAAGCCACGCAGCCACACCCCACGACAGATCGAGCTACGAGGAAACGTCAAGGACGATAAACCAAAGGGTGAAGCTAGGGCGGAACGTTCGTTTGCACTAGGCGTAGAAGCGAAGTGAAGCGCTCGGCAGTATCCCTGCGTAACTTGGACTGCCAGCGCGATCTGAGTGGAACACTAGTGGGACCATCCGGGACAGAGCAAGGGACAGGCGGTGGTGCATCGAAAGGAGACACTCCTGGAGATCGCGGCCTCTGTTCACCCTAGTCTGAGAACGGTGACGCTTCCCTAAACCCGCGCAGCTGATCTCCTGGCGAGTCTAAGGCGCTACGAGTAGTGGTCGATTCTATGCAGCAAAGACGAGCAGCGCCGAGCATCTTCAGGAAGCTTCAAGGATCTACAGGGAGCTACAGAACCGGATCACTCAGTCCACGAGGAGAGCACCGAGTCATCAAGGCGACTAGGAGGCGTCGACGACCACGAGCGGCCGTATCAAGATCACTGTACTGTTACACCCGTAATAAACCCACTAAGAACCCGTGAATTCTGTGCTTTCTCACTGATCTACTGGGCGGTCACGTTTATATAAATTTGGTGGGACGAACACACAACTATACTGAGCTAGCCGCACGAATCTCGTAGCGAGAAGACATAAATAATCAGTTCGTTACAATTAATACAGCTCTCACAGAGGTTGTGCCAACTTGCACGGTACATCAAGAGAAAGGGCATGTTTTTAAGTAATTTCTGCATTAATTTCAGAGAAATCAAACCCACAGATTTCAAGATTTCAAGTCATTTTAATTATGGCTTTTCCCACGCGGTCACACTGTCCAGCCAGCGAGATAGCGTACGGAGCCATGACATAAACCATCAATATGTTAATGTTTTCTATGCAAACTTTAAGTAATTAATACAGCTCTCACAGAGGTTGTGCCAACTTGCACGGTACATCAACAGAAAGGGCATGTTTTTAAGTAATTTCTGCATAAATTTCAGCAAAATCAAACCCACAGATTTAGAGATTTACAGTCATTTTAATCGAGGCAGCGAGTATAGCCAAGACAACAATAAAAAAAGGTTATTATATCGATATATTGACCATATTGTAATATGTTCTAAGAACATATTGTAATATGTTCTAAGGCCCCTTTGACCATATTGTAATATGTTCTAAGGCCCCTTTGACCATATTGTAATATGTTCTAAGGCGCCCTTTGACCATATTGTAATATGTTCTAAGGCACCTTCGACCATATTGTAATATGTTCTAATACCCCTTTGACCATATTGTAATATGTTCTAAGGCCCCTTTGACCATATTGTAATATGTTCTTAGGCCCCTTCGACCATATTGTAATATGTTCTAAGGCGCCCTTTAACCATATTGTAATATGTTCTAAGGCCCCTTTGACCATATTGTAATATGGGCTAAGGCCCTGTTTACGCCGCTCTCCCCTCTCTTAATTTGCCCGCTCTTCCCTCGTCTGCGAATGCCTACTCGCCCGCACTAGATGCTCGCGATTCCAGACTCTCCCGCACTGGACGCTCTCTTCCAGGCTCTCCCGCTTTCCCAATCCCGGGATCTCTCCACAGCGCTCTGAAGCACAGCGCTCATTAGTTTTAAGTTTAGTTCTCTTTGTAAATTACATGAAATACAACGCCCGGCCGGTCCGCGCAATAAACCGAAAAAGTCCAGCGTTCTCATTTTTTTCCTATCGTCGCGATCGTAGAGTGCTTTTGTCTCTCCCCCACAGCTTGCCACCGGCTATTTGCAACAGCCGCAACGCCTCCGGAAGCTGCCTTCAACCATAAGAAGATTTGCGACGCCCCCCACGTTCATTTTTGATCCATTCGAGCCGAATTGCTCCACCAGATAAGTGCCATTTATTATTTTTTATTAACTGCCGGTCGACAGTCAGCCATCCGAAAACATAATTCGTTTGACTTTCTGTTCGATCTGTCTCAAATCCAAGTCCGATTTAATCCGACAACGGCAGTTAGTAAATTATTCCAATTCCGTCTTTTATTTCTTCGTCTCCTTTTACGTGCGGCCATATTGCCTATTGTCCAATTCCCTTTCTTGTGCATATTGATGTACAAGTTTCATATTCACATTTGGCCGTACATCCAGTAAAAATACATCCAAAATTAAATCGAAGAAATTACAAAATAATAATCCAAATTAAAGTGTGCAAATAAAAAGTCAAGCGTACAGTGAGAAAGAAAAGTCAGTGAACAGTGAAAAATAAATTAAATTGAAAAATTAAATTCAATTAATTTCCCACAAAAAGGGAACCGAAAAATTAAGTGTTCCGCCAATTTAGGCCCACAAACACTGATACTTATTTTTTTTACTGTATATCCGCTGTGACAAATATTTGCATACATAATTCAAAATCCAAATACAGTCCACAATAAATCGAAAATTCACAACACATACCCGCCGGCAAAATTTAAAATAAAAATTTTCCGCCATATATATTACCGATATACTCCACATCTTATATACATATTTATTACGTATATTATACATACCACATATATTACATCCATATATTACATCCATATATTACATCCATATATTACATCCATATATTACATCCATATATTACACATATATTTTTTGCTACAAATACACACCATCCCGAGCATCGAAGTATTTCCGTCGGCCATCCATAAATATATATATTAAATAAACTCCCAAAGCCGACGTGAAATAACTTTTGAGTCTCAGTGTGTTTTTATTTTATTTTCCTATTCAACATACATTCACACATACATACATGCGAATTCCCGAAATTCCCGCGCATTCCAGCATTTCTCATACACAGCCCGCAAAAGGGGCTTTATGCACGAGATCATTTTTGGGCATTTGTGTTATCCAATGTTCCAAGTGCTCTTTATTCCGAGCCATTCCAAATAAACAAAAATAAATACCAAGCTCAATTCTAATAAACTTAAATAATACTGAGAGTTAAAAAATTAAAATTAAATTTACAAAAAAAAACCCTCATCACTAGAGTTCCAAAAAAAATTAAATCAAATACTGTCGAAATCCCAGAAACCAGTGGAATCAATTTATTAACATTGCTCCCGATTTGCGTCCGAATTAATTAGTTACCGCGTCCATTCCAGTATTTTTTATTTAACTATTGAGTTTTGGTATATCCACATATTTCTACTTGATTTATTTTCTTTTTGGGGAGAAAAAAAAGAAAATTTCCAAAAAATACCATCCGCATACCACTGCAAAGTATTTTTGTTTGTCTCCGAATAGTTTTTTAAATAGGAAAAAAATACGACCAATCTCCATACACTGCCGGGGACATCCAATCCCATCCTAATTCGGCCATCCACCCCTCATAAAATACTAAACGAAAAATACTTCATCAAGAACAATATTTTTCAGTATTTTATTTTTTGGTATTTTTGGTATTTTTTTCCATTCTTGTTCCATCATTCCACCAAAAGCCTGGTGAATATTTTCACAATAATTGCGCCACGCATATCGACTGTTTTAGTAGGTCGAGACCCTATTTCCACCAGTCCATAAGTGGGTCCGTAATTTCTTCTCTGATTTTTGTCCGAAATATCAGCGCGTCCATTCAATCCTAACAGCATCCTAGTTTGGTATGTCCAGGGAAAGTTCTAACAAACTATCCCCTGTTCCATCACCGAAGATACCAAAAATCTCTGTAAGGACGCCCACACCTACAAAGGTAAAGACGCCAATTCCCAAAAGAGCTCCTTCTCCCATCGAAAGATTCACGCGAGCCAGCACAAAAATGGTTGCAACGGCTGCCGAACTCGCCTTAAACCAATTTATTGAAGTCTCGGATCGACTTTCCGAATTGGAATCGCGAATAAATATTCCCGCGGCGGTCCCTCCTACGTTGTCCGTCCTCAATATTCGCCGAGAAGAAATTAAAGAGGTATGGGTCCGCATCAAAAAAGAGTACGATGCATGTACCGCGTGCCTTGTAGCAGCCGGAGAAAGTGCAGCTGACAGCTTGCCAGTTCTCAAGGCTAAGTATGGTTACTGCTACAGCGCGTACGAAAGGTGCGGCGCCCAAATAGCTGACCAAATAGCGCAGACTCCGCAAAATCCGCAAGCTACCTCCACTCCAGATACTCCTCAGACATACATTCCGTCAGGCTGCCACCTTCCGCCGTGCGATACCGAGGTTTTTACCGGCGATTATCTTCGTTGGCCAACCTTCAGGGATCTATTCACGGCAATTTACATCAACAATCCTAGACTCACTCCTGTCGAGAAATTATTCCATCTTAATGCTAAGACGAGGGGCGACGCTCACAATATAGTTGCAAATTCACCACTTACTAACGATGGCTTTCGCTCAGCGTGGGATAACCTCACTGAGCGTTTCGAAAACAAGCGATTGTTAGTAAACAGTCAATTGAAGATACTCTTCAATGTGCCGTCCGTCACGCAGGAGTCTGGGGCAGCTTTGAAAGAACTTCAAAGTACCATCCAGGGGTGCCTTACGGCGTTAGAAATGTCCGGTATTCAGGTCGAAACTTGGGATTGCCTCTTGGTGTATATGTGCTCATCCAAACTCCCAAAGCTTACGCTTTCCCTATGGGAGCAGTCCCTTCATAACAAAGCCGAGATCCCTACGTGGCATGAGCTGAACGTTTTCCTAACGGAGCGTCACAGGACACTAGAAGCCATAGATGATGTTCGACCATCAGGTTCTAGTCAGGCTCAGCCCAGGGTATCCACATCCAACTCGGCGTCTCGGAGAATAAATTCTTATGAGACAAGGGTAACGCCTCGACAACCTAGAGGGTGCGATCTCTGTAATAGAGAAAACCATCCAATACGCACATGCGCCCAGTTTCTCCGGATGACGGTCGACCAACGCATCGCCTATATCAAACGGAAACAGCTGTGTTTGAACTGCTTTGCGCGGACACATCAGCTGCGCGACTGCGAAAGCGCACATAATTGCTTCACGTGCCGCGGCCGCCATCACACCCTCCTACACCGAGGCACCCCATCCCCAGCGCGCGCAAATCCAACGCCAACGCCCAGATCCAGACCGAATACTCCCGGTCCCTCGGCTGCCAGTGGCACGCAGCCAACACTTCAAAATTATTTTGCGGCGGGCTCTAGGTCAGTCCTCCTAGGCACCGCCATGATTAATATATGCTATCAGGGTTCCAACTACCAAGCGCGAGCCTTAATAGACTCCGGATCTGAGGCGACCTTCATTACTGAGCGCCTTTTCAACCTGATTAAGCTGCCGTTCCAGGTTATCCAAGCACAGGTCTCAGGGCTTAATCAAACGGTCTCCGCTGAGACTAAAAAGCTATGCCAATTTACGATTCGTTCTCCGACCCGGCCTAGTTTGCAGTTAAACACCACTGCCTACGTGCTTCCGCAAATAGCCGGAAATCTTCCCTCATGTCCGCTTCCGCAACATTTCCTGCGAGATCTTCCCGAACTTCCACTAGCGGATCCAAAGTTTTATGAGAGCGCACAAATAGATCTTTTAATCGGGGCCGATATACTTCCTTCCATTCTACTAAGCGGCACCCGAGCGAACATCTGTGGCTCTCTTCTCGGTCAAGAGACCATTTTCGGCTGGATTCTAACAGGACCAGTACCCGCTCCGAGGCAAGATAGAATTTCATCCTTTTCTACGCATGTTGCACACACGTACGAAGCGTCTCTCGATAAACTCCTCACCAAATTCTGGGAGGTGGAGGATCTGCCAGTAAAGGTGGCAAGAGAATCCGACGTGATCTGTGAGGATAATTTCCTTCGGACCACCACAAAAGACGATACCGGCAGGTATGTCGTGAGTCTTCCGTTTCGAGATCCTGAGAACATGAAATGCTCCCTAGGACATTCCAGATCCCTGGCGTTGGCTCAATTCTTAAGAAACGAGCAGCGGCTAAAAAGGGACAGTACACTAAAATCCAAGTACGACTCAGTGATTCAAGAATATCTCGACCTCAACCACATGAGAGAAGTCCATCCTACCCACGATTCAGCATGTTATTACCTTCCACACCACGCGGTGTTAAAACCGGAGAGTACGACCACCAAACTCCGAGTGGTATTTAATGCCTCCAGCCCTTCAGACAATGGGATCAGCTTAAATGATATCCTTCATGCTGGCCCGGTCTAAGGTCCTACAGTCCGATCTAACCATCCAGATCCTGAAGTGGCGATATTTCCGTTTTGTGTACAGTGCGGATATCGAGAAAATGTACCGGCAAATCTGGGTAGATCCGAAGCAGACAGCGTTCCAACGTATCTTATTCCGCAATAGAGAAGGATACATTCGCGACTTTGAGCTAAAAACTGTCACGTTTGGGGTCAATTGTGCACCGTTTCTGGCAATTCGGGTCCTGCAACAGCTGGCGACCGACGTGCAACTAACCCATCCAAGGGCGAGTAAAGTTATTCGTGGTTGCATGTACGTCGATGATGTCCTTTCGGGAGCTGACTCTGCAGAAGAGGCTCACCTTACCATTCGCGAGTTGCAGAGTGCCCTCGATTCGGCTGGTTTTCCATTAAGAAAGTGGACCTCCAACCATAAAGAAGTTCTGGCCCATATCGAGACCAATCATCTTTTAAACGCCGAGTTCCTCGAGATAGATACGGAAAGCACGGCGAAAACTCTCGGAGTCCGTTGGAAAGCAACATCCGATGAGTTTTTCTTCGCCCCTCCAGACCTTTCTAACGAAGCAACACTCACGAAACGACATGTTCTTTCCCAAATTGCCAAGCTGTTTGATCCAGCAGGCTGGCTCGCTCCTTTCGTGGTCTGCGCCAAGATTTTCATGCAGGAGATCTGGCTTCATGACCTAGGGTGGGATGATGAACTCCCAATTGAACTGTGCCAAAAGTGGCGTGATTTTCTCCAAAGTTACTCGGTCCTAGATCTAGTCCGAATTCCCAGATGGGTTTCCTTCCGCCCAGAGTTTCGAGTAGAACATCATGGATTCTGTGACGCCTCTCAAAAAGCGTATGGTGCTGCGATCTATGTGCGCGTAGAAATTGGGCACACGACGCTAGTGCATCTCCTTACGGCCAAGACGCGCGTGGCGCCAGTCAAAACTGTGTCGCTTCCCAGGCTAGAGCTGTGTGGAGCTCTATTGTTGTCCGAGATGGCTGAATCCATCCTCCCCCATATGCCAATGCTGTCCTCAAAACTCTATTGTTGGACCGATTCCACGATTGTGCTTGCATGGCTAGCCAAACCAGCATGCCAATGGACAACGTTCGTTGCCAATCGGGTAACAAAGATTACCCAGTCCACAGAGGCAGCCAATTGGGCACATGTTCAATCCGAACACAATCCAGCTGACTTGGCCAGTCGGGGAGTGCCTCTACAAGAACTGGTCGACAACTCCCTTTGGTGGCATGGACCAACTTGGTTGTCGAAGCCACGAGATCAGTGGCCTTCCCAAAGCACCGACTTACAGGTGACCGAAGTGGAAAGGCGTCCTGTCAAGGCCCATGTGGCGTCCATCCCGACAGAAGACATCCTTGATCGCTTTTCCAAGTTAGATAGAGCTTTAAGGGTCCTTGCGTATGTCTACCGTTTTGTCCAGCGATGTAAGAAACAGTCGCAGATGTCGGAAGTCCGTCTAGAAGCCCAAGAACTTGTCGCCGCTGAACGGCTCATGGTCATTAGCACTCAGCGCAGATATTTTTCTAATGAATATCGCTGCTTGAGTCAAAAGCGTCCTGTGTCCGCGACAAGTTCCATCCTCTCCTTAAACCCCTTTCTAGATCAGAAAGGGCTTATAAGGGCTTGCGGCCGCATAACGGCCTCCGAAAACTTGCGATATGACGAACGACATCCGATAATCCTCCCGTACGAATGTGCACTCTCCCGACTACTGGTGAACTTTACGCATCTCATAACGTTGCACGGAGGTAACCAGTTAGTCGTACGTCTCACCCGGTCAAAATACTGGGTTCCGAGAATAAAGAACTTGGTAAAGGCCGTGATTAACTCTTGCAAGGTCTGCGTTATTCATAAGAAGCGCTTACAAGTTCAAATGATGGGAAGTTTTCCGAAAGAGCGAGTGTCTTTTTCCCGGCCATTCACGTACACAGGGATGGACTACGCTGGCCCTTTCGACATCAAAAATTACACAGGCAGAGCTTGCCTAATTACAAAAGGGTATGTGTTGGTTTTCGTGTGTTTCTCTACAAAGGCCATCCATCTAGAGCCTACATCCGATCTGACGACCGAGAAATTTCTCGCCGCTTTCGCTCGGTTCGTATCCAGAAGAGGTTGTCCCCGTCAAGTCCAGTCCGACAATGGGAAAACCTTTGTCGGCGCTGCCACTCTCCTTTCGCGAGATTTTCTCCAAGCCGTAAAAGAGTCTGTGACTGATGCGTATAGTCATCAGCAGCTCAACTGGCAATTCATTCCTCCAGGGGCACCCCATATGGGAGGCCTGTGGGAAGCTGGTGTCAAAAGCTTCAAAACCTTGTTTTACAAGTCCACCGCTACTCGAAAGTACACGTTTGAAGAACTTTCAACCCTCCTAGCGAAAATTGAAGCTTGTCTAAATTCCAGACCGCTATCTCCTATGTCTGAAGATCCTACTGACCTCTTAGCGTTGACACCGGGGCATTTTCTAGTCGGCGGACCTCTTCTGTCCATAGTAGAACCCGAATTAAAAGGGGAATCCAAGTCCATTGTGAATCGGTGGCAACACTTAAAGGCGCTCCATCAGCAATTCCAAGCTCGATGGAAAGAGGAGTATCTCAAGGAGCTCCACAAGCGTAACAAGTGGCAGTCCCCGACCGCAAATCTCCGCGTTGGCGACATGGTAGTCGTCAAAGAAGACAATCTGCCCTCGAATGAGTGGCGCCTTGGCAGAATCGACTCTGTCTTTCCGGGGGCTGACGGCAATGTCCGGGTCGTCAGCATTCTCACGGCACGCGGGATTATTAAGCGTCCCGTGACCAAGGTGGTTCTTCTGCCAGGAGAACACTCCAACCGTCTTCCTCAACCAACATCCTCCGCATAATTCCCCAACCATCGCCATCTAATCACTTTCAAATCATCTCCATATGTTTTGTTTCTTTTTATCCATTACTCACTACCAGATCTCGTCATGGTTCCTCGTCCACGCAGCGCTCAGGCATTGGAGAGCAGACGTACTCGAGGTTTGAATTCCTACCGATGCCGAGTCTGCCGCGGAATCCATCCGCTTCGGAAGTGCCAGAGGTTTCTAAAGCTGAGCGCAGAGAAGCGGCTTCGAGCAGTGCTTGTCAATAAGTACTGCTCCAATTGTCTCGCTCACGAGCACTCCGACGTGAGTTGTCGCAGTGGCGACAAATGCAAGACGTGCAACGGAAAGCACCACACGCTCCTCCACATGTGCGAGCGCCCTCTGCCGTCGGCGACTCAGCAGCGTTCGCGCCGGCAGAATCCGCCAACTCGCCAAGCGCTGGCCCCGGCAAGGCGCTCGGCATCCGCCGCTTCTCAGCAGCGCTCGCGCCGGCAAGATCCGCCAACTCGCAGAGCGCTTGCCTCTCCTCCGCGCTCAGCCTCCTCGACCCCGGCACCGTCACTGGCGTCCATCCTCCAGCGGCACAGCGTAAATGTCCTGCCGACGGCCATGGTCACCTTGGAGACCGGGATGAAGAAGTTCGACACGGCCGCCCTCATCGACCCGTGTACGCCGACAAGTTGCATCGACGCATCCCTGGCGACTGCGTTCCGCTTGCCGACTACCACCGTCGGCGACGAGCGGATTTGTACGGCGACGATTCGGTCGAAGCGCGACGACGGCTTCAAGCTGGAGGTGGTCCTGAAGGTGGAGCCGAACGTCCGCATCCGCACCCCCATTCGAGAGCTCGCTGACACCGTGGTCAGCAAATACGGCGACCTCCCGTTGGCCGACGAGCGCTTCTGCTTGCCGGCAACCATATCGGTCGTCCTGGGTGCGGATGTCTACGCCAAGGTCATCCGACCTGGCTTCCACTTGGTCGACGAGGGACTCCCAGTGGCCCAGAGGACGGCTTTCGGGTGGATCCTGTCCGGTGCCTGCAACCAGTCCTAGACGACACGCGTGGCTTCGTTGCAACGCTAGCGATTGCAAGGGGGGCGGAATGTTTACGCCGCTCTCCCCTCTCTTAATTTGCCCGCTCTTCCCTCGTCTGCGAATGCCTACGCGCCCGCACTAGATGCTCGCGATTCCAGACTCTCCCGCACTGGACGCTCTCTTCCAGGCTCTCCCGCTTTCCCAATCCCGGGATCTCTCCACAGCGCTCTGAAGCACAGCGCTCATTAGTTTTAAGTTTAGTTCTCTTTGTAAATTACATGAAATACAACGCCCGGCCGGTCCGCGCAATAAACCGAAAAAGTCCAGCGTTCTCATTTTTTTCCTATCGTCGCGATAGGTCAAAAGGGCCCTAGAACATATTACAATATGGTCAAAGGGCGCCTTAGAACATATTACAATATGGTCAAAGGGCGCCTTAGAACATATTACAATATGGTCAAAGGGGCCTTAGAACATATTACAATATGGTCAAAGGGGCCTTAGAACATATTACAATATGGTCAAAGGGGCCTTAGAACATATTACAATATGGTTAAAGGGCGCCTTAGAACATATTACAATATGGTCAAAGGGCGCCTTAGAACATTTTACAATATGGTCAAAGGGGCCTTAGAACATATTACAATATGGTCAAAGGGGCCTTAGAACATATTACAATATAGTCAAAGGGGCCTTAGCCCATATTACAATATGGTCAAAGGGGCCTTAGAACATATTACAATATGGTCAAAGGGGCCTTAGAACATATTACAATATGGTCAAAGGGGCCTTAGAACATATTACAATATGGTTAAAGGGGCCTTAGAACATATTACAATATGGTCAAAGGGGCCTTAGAACATATTACAATATGGTCAAAGGGGCCTTAGAACATATTACAATATGGTCAAAGGGGCCTTAGAACATATTACAATATGGTCAAAGGGGCCTTAGAACATATTACAATATAGTCAAAGGGGCCTTAGCCCATATTACAATATGGTCAAAGGGGCCTTAGAACATATTACAATATGGTTAAAGGGCGCCTTAGAACATATTACAATATGGTCGAAGGGGCCTAAGAACATATTACAATATGGTCAAAGGGGCCTTAGAACATATTACAATATGGTCAAAGGGGTATTAGAACATATTACAATATGGTCGAAGGTGCCTTAGAACATATTACAATATGGTCAAAGGGCGCCTTAGAACATATTACAATATGGTCAAAGGGGCCTTAGAACATATTACAATATGGTCAAAGGGGCCTTAGAACATATTACAATATGTTCTTAGAACATATTACAATATGGTCAATATATCGATATAATAGCCTTTTTTTATTGTTGTCTTGGCTATACTCGCTGCCTCGATTAAAATGACTGTAAATCTCTAAATCTGTGGGTTTGATTTTGCTGAAATTTATGCAGAAATTACTTAAAAACATGCCCTTTCTGTTGATGTACCGTGCAAGTTGGCACAACCTCTGTGAGAGCTGTATTAATTACTTAAAGTTTGCATAGAAAACATTAACATATTGATGGTTTATGTCATGGCTCCGTACGCTATCTCGCTGGCTGGACAGTGTGACCGCGTGGGAAAAGCCATAATTAAAATGACTTGAAATCTCGAAATCTGTGGGTTTGATTTCTCTGAAATTAATGCAGAAATTACTTAAAAACATGCCCTTTCTCTTGATGTACCGTGCAAGTTGGCACAACCTCTGTGAGAGCTGTATTAATTGTAACGAACTGATTATTTATGTCTGCTCGCTACGAGATTCGTGCGGCTAGCTCAGTATAGTTGTGTGTTCGTCCCACCAAATTTATATAAACGTGACCGCCCAGTAGATCAGTGAGAAAGCACAGAATTCACGGGTTCTTAGTGGGTTTATTACGGGTGTAACAGTACAGTGATCTTGATACGGCCGCTCGTGGTCGTCGACGCCTCCTAGTCGCCTTGATGACTCGGTGCTCTCCTCGTGGACTGAGTGATCCGGTTCTGTAGCTCCCTGTAGATCCTTGAAGCTTCCTGGAGATGCTCGGCGCTGCTCGTCTTTGCTGCATAGAATCGACCACTACTCGTAGCGCCTTAGACTCGCCAGGAGATCAGCTGCGCGGGTTTAGGGAAGCGTCACCGTTCTCAGACTAGGGTGAACAGAGGCCGCGATCTCCAGGAGTGTCTCCTTTCGATGCACCACCGCCTGTCCCTTGCTCTGTCCCGGATGGTCCCACTAGTGTTCCACTCAGATCGCGCTGGCAGTCCAAGTTACGCAGGGATACTGCCGAGCGCTTCACTTCGCTTCTACGCCTAGTGCAAACGAACGTTCCGCCCTAGCTTCACCCTTTGGTTTATCGTCCTTGACGTTTCCTCGTAGCTCGATCTGTCGTGGGGTGTGGCTGCGTGGCTTGACGTAGCGTGGCTTCTGGTACACGGGGTCTTGGTCGTACGCCGATCCGGGACTACACGACTCAACCGTAGGGCTCTCCTGGAGTCCTCCACTCGAGACCACAGACGATTGACCGATCTCCCTTCTGGCTCGTTTCTCTAGGGGTTCAGACACACGCCGCTCCGGGACTGCACGACTCAAACCGTAGGGCTCTCCTGGAGTTCTCCACTCAAGACCACAGACGATCGACCGATCTCCCTTCACGATTTCCTGTCGCAGGCTTGACGCTCCAGGCTAGATGCGAGGATTTAGTTCGGGCAGGAATGAAAACGGATCGCCTTGATCCAGCCGTGTGACGCCCTCTGGACCTCAGCTACCTGTGTCTCAATTCGGAGATTCCTGGTGATCCAATCCCGAACGTCTCGACGTAGCGATCTTGATCCTTGTAGGTTCCCACGGCGTTGCTTCCGGCGACTCGACTTGTTGTTGTTCACTGGTTGTTCACTGTATTGGCTGACTTGTTCACTTGGATTATCTGGACTGATCTTGATAGATTGACTCTTCGTGATCGACTGATCCAGCTGCCAGCGCCCGGCGGCTTTATATAGGGCTTCCGGGTACCGTTATGTCCCCTTGCGCTCTGCCCGCGGCATCTCTCCACTCCGGGTCCAACGTCCGTGGTTCCTGTTTGACCCACTTGTCCTTCACGTACGGCCTTAACTTGTAGTTCTGCGTGTTGCTGCAGTCCCGCTGATTTGTATGGTGCATGTGGCACTCATGTGTGTGGCTCCGTTGCTGAGATGTGGCACTTGCCCTCTTGGTCCAAAGTTCACGGCAGAGTCCAAAGTCCGGTGCAGTTCCGTTATTTTCTTTTTGCACACGGCACTCTGGCTCTGCTCGCCAAGTCTCCACTCTCTCACTCTTCGCCATGACCAGTGATTCGTTTTTTTATCGTTTTCGGATCCGAGGCGATAGTCGTTTTCCGTTTAAGTTTCGCGTAACTATCGTTTGCGATATCGCTAATTTGGTAAACTGGGATGGTCTAAGGCTCCCTTTGACCATATTGTAATAGGCTCCCTTTGACCATATTGTAATATGGGCTAAGGCTCCTTTTGACTATATTGTAATATGGACTAAGGCTCCATTTGACTATATTGTAATATGGTCTAAGGCTCTCTTTGACCATATTGTAATTTGTTCTAAGGTTTCCTTTGACCATATTTTAATATGTTTTAAGGCTCCCTTTGACCATATTGTAATATGGTCTAAGGCTCCCTTTGACCATATTGTAATTTGTTCTAAGGTTCCCTTTGACCATATTGTAATATGGTCTAAGGCTCCCTTTGACCATGTTATAATATTGGGTGGGCAAGAAAGTCATGTCGTTTTTTTAGTAATCATTTTTAATCTAACTTATTTACGACTAGTCGAGCACCAGGGTCACACTTTTTAGTATCGTTTTAAAGCTTATTGTCTTAGGTACTATCGATGAAAATTTGGTAATTATTCGATAACATTTGTGGAAGCTATAGCAAATTAAACATGAAGGATCAAAGTGAGCATTTTCGGCATATTTTGCTTTTTTATTTCCGAAAAGGAAAAAAAGCGGTCGAAGCTCGCGAAAAATTGTGCGAAGTGTATGGTAAAGATGCCATGAGTGATGTCCAATGTCAGAGCTGGTTGCCAAATTCAGGCTTGGAGATTTTGGAGTTAAAGACGCCCCTCGTTCTGGTCGACCATCGGCCTTTTTTGACGAACAAATTCAGGCTTTGCTGGATGAAAACCGGCGTTATTCAACGCGGGAGATGTCAGAGAAGCTCAGTGTGTCGCATACAACGGTTGAAAACCATTTGAAGAAACTTGGCTACGTAAACAAGATCGATGTTTGGGTTCCGCATAACTTAAAGGAAATTGACCTAACTAAGCGTATCAATATCTGCCATTATCTGCTGCAACGGATTAAAAACGATCCTTTTTTGAAGCGGATCATTACTGGCGACGAAAAGTGGGTTGTTTACAATAATGTCCCACGAAAAAGATCATGGAGCAAGAAAGATGAGCCAGCACAAGCCACATCAAAGGCCGATATCCATCAGAGGAAAGTTATGCTGTCTGTTTGGTGGAATTGGAAGGGTGTAGTGCACTTTGAGCTGCCGAGACGGAATGAAACCATCAATCAATTCAGATGTGTACTGTCGCCAGCTATCCAATTTGGCGGAAAAAATTAAAGAAAAGGAGCCGGCACTAGCTAATCGCAAGGGTATAGTCTTTCGCCATGACAACGCTAGGCCCCACACATCTTTGGTCCCTCGGCAAAAATTAACGGAGCTAAATTGGGAAGTGCTACCACATCCACCTTATAGTCCGGACTTAGCACCTTCAGATTACCATTTGTTTCGCTCTCTTCAAAACTCTTTGAATGGTAAAAACTTTGATTCAGATGAGGCTGTCGAAAACCACTTGTCTCGATTCTTTGCTGTAAAAGACCAAAAGTTCTTCGAGCGCGGAATTATGCAGCTGCCCGAGAGATGGTCATTAGTGGTCGAACAAAACGGCCAATACATAATTGATTAATTATAAGTCCTGATATAAATAAATCATCTTTGAAAATATTGAAAAAAAGCGACATGACTTTCTTGCCAACCCAATAATATGGTCTAAGGCTCCCTTTGACCATAGCGTAATATGGTCTAAGGCTTCCTTTGACCATATAGTAATAGGGTCTAAGGCTCCCTTTGACCATATAGTAATATTTTCTAAAGCTCCTTTTAACTATATTGTAATATGGTCTAAGGTTCCCTTTGACCATATTTTAATATGTTTTAAGGCTCCCTTTGACCATATTGTAATATGGTCTAAGGCTCCCTTTGACCATATTGTAATATAGTCTAAGGCTCCCTTAGGACATGTTGTAATATGGTCTAAGGCTCCCTTTGACCATATTGTAATATGGTCTAAGGCTCCCTAAGGACATATTGTTATGTGGTCTAAGGCTCCCTTTGACCATAGCGTAATATGGTCTAAGGCTTCCTTTGACCATATAGTAATAGGGTCTAAGGCTCCCTTTGACCATATTGTAATATGTTCTAAAGCTCCTTTTAACTATATTGTAATATGGTCTAAGGCTTCCTTTGACTATATTGTAATATCCCAGTTGACCAAGGCGCGATAGTAAAGCGAAACTATCGCAAAATGTTCGTAAACGGACTAAGAAACGATAGAAATCCGCGAGATTTAACTGAAGTCTCGTTAAATGTTCGCAAACGGAGTCGAAAAAGAGCGTTTAGTAAACAAAAACCGGGCGACATATTTTTCAGCCTTATGTCCAGTTTTCATTCACTTTTGAGCTCGTTTGCGATAGTTTTGCGAGGCTTTACCGTTTTTGTATCACTTCTGTTCTTGTTTCCATGGAATCTGACTGATGCGCAGTTTCTCGGCACACGGAATCGTTCGTTTCTTTGCGTTTCTTTTGTGCGTGTGTTCTTTTGTGATAAGAAACTTGCAGAGTGCAGTCGTAATAAACCAGAAATTGTTTAAAAGTGTTTTATAAAATAAACAAAATCAGTAATTAAACTCTTATTGAGTGTTTAATTGTGCCGTGACCCAAAGAGTGAGTTTAAACGCCTTACAACAAAAAAGACTAGAAATAAATTCAATATTATTCTTCATCTTTCCCAGCCTTCGAATTTTACTGATGTGCTTATTTACTTGCCATTAATGCAATGATTGCTTAGCAATCCGTAGTAAGTATTTTTATACGAATAATTATATTACAATGTACAATATTACAAAATCGTTTTTTTATGAGTGATTGAAGAAAGATTTTCCTGGAAGATGCCGATTTCGACAGAATAACCCCAAAGTTTTCCAGTACGCCCAGGACAGGATATCTAGGAGTTCAAAGCATATGGAAGTATAAAGTTTAAGTACTCCAAAGAACCTCCGATGTTAACCATATGTCGACCAGTTAGCAACGAAAGTGGAACGGTGGAATTTGGAACACTGGGGCCATTTTTATATTTTAATTTTTCTCGCTATTTGGGGGCCGAATTGAAAAATGTTTGATGCAAAATTGTTTAGAATTAAAATATCTATCGATCTATATAGGTTGGGGCCAAATCAGAGGTCTGCAAGTGTTTCAAAAATGCATTCGAAAAATCGGGTATCCACCATTTGGTTAACTGCTCCCCTCACAGAGGTTGTGCCAATATGCACGCTAAACCAGGTTACTACGCGTTAATTCAAGCTTCTTGTCTGGAAGTTTCATCAAAATCAAACCCACAGATTTTGAGTAAAACGCCTAACAGTGAACCAACCTCGGATTTTTCCCATACAAAAAAGGGGGCCAAAAATTAATTTGTCTGGGGCTCCACTCATAGAGGTTGTGCCAACATGCACGGTAAATGGGCACATTGGGGATCCTCCTAAGAACGTTTTGTGAACATTTCATGAAAATTAAACCCACAGTTTTCGAGAAAATTGATTTACAGTGTGGGGGTTAAATAGTCAAATTTTGAAATTGGCCGTTTCCCGCTGACTTCGCCAGCGAGACACCTTACAGCCATGACATCAACCATGTAAATATCCATACATTTTCTATTCAAACTTTAAGTAATTAATACAGCTCTCACAGAGGTTGTACCAACTTGCACGGTATATCAATAGAAGGGGCATGTTTTTAAGTAATTTCTGCATTAATTTCGGCGAAATCAAACCCACAGATTTCGAGAAATCAAGTCATTTTAATTATGGCTTTTCCCACGCGGTCACACTGTCCAGCCAGCGAGACAGCGTGCGGAGCCGTGACATAAACCATCAAAATGTTAATGTTTTCTATGCAAACTTTAAGTAATTAATACAGCTCTCACAGAGGTTGTGCCAACTTTCACGGTACATCAATAGAAAGGGAATGTTTTTAAGTAATTTCTGCATTAATTTCGGCGAAATCAAACCCACAGATTTCGAGAAATCAAGTCATTTTAATTATGGCTTTTCCCACGCGGTCACACTGTCCAGCCAGCGAGACAGCGTTCGGAGCCGTGACATAAGCCATAAAAATGTTAATGTTTTCTATGCAAACTTTAAATAATTAATACAGCTCTCACAGAGGTTGTGCCAACTTGCACGGTATATCAATAGAAGGGGCATGTTTTTAAGTAATTTCTGCATTAATTTCAGCGAAATCAAACCCACAGATTTCGAGAAATCAAGTCATTTTAATTATGGCTTTTCCAGCGAGTATAGCCAAGACAACAACAAAAAATCGATATCGATATTTTATCAACTAGCAACTTTTTAGCGGCCTTTTCGAAAAAACTAACTAACTGGTCGACGCTATTTTGACGTACATAAAAATGTTGCACAGGTCCCAGGAATTAGAAAAATACACTATGCATCCAGTAACATAGAATTCGAAATTTTTGTGGGTGTCACAGCCTTTTCAACAAAAAACAAAATTAAATAAAATATACTAAACATGCAACAAAATTCGTAAGCCAACTTATTACTTAAAGAAAGTTTTATATTCTTTATCAGGTGTATTTTGATTAAATTTCTGCGTTTACCAGAAAAATTTAATTAAATTCTAACCACTTAGTCAAATAGCTTTCATAGAACGAGCTATATAAAAACTATGTTTCTATTAAAAAGAGGTAGATAAGGCTTAAATAATTTAACCAAACTTTACAGTAGGAACTTTAGTAACACGTAAAATATCTCTACAACATTTTAACAAAATAAAAAGTTGCAATTTTTTGTTAAGTAGCAACATGTCGCGTCCGTAATTGTCGCGTCCGTATTCTTGCACTATTTTTAGAAACAAAACCGCTGAATGTTTTGCCACCGAACTTGCTTTGATGTGTTCGGTTACTCAGCAGGAAAACTGGAAAAAAAAAGCCAAAAAAATACGCCCTCCAGTTTCGCAGGATTTAAGGTTTTTCTAAAGTTTTCAATATTGCAGTTCTATTTTTGTCGCGTCCGTATTTCACTTATTTTATTTTATTTCTAAGAACTGGCTGGACAGATAATCTTCCTTTTTTCACCATAAATACAAGAGCGTCTGAGCTATTCAAAAAAAAAAAATAAAAAGTTAAAAATGTATGCTGCGTCACTCTTATTTTTAAGGTTTAAGTTGAAAAAATGTCGCGTCCGTAAGGGCTAGTACTCAACCCAACAAAAAGTCGTCCAAAACAAAAAACTTCATATAAAAAAAAACGTCAAAAAATTTTGTTTCATATTAAGTTTTTTGTTTTGGACGACTTTTTGTTGGGTTGAGTACTAGCCCTCACCCTGGAAATGCCCATATGTAATAAATTAAAGTATTACAAATATTTTAATTTAAAAAAAAGTTAACTTGAAAACGTATAATAAATCCTTAAAATTACAAATTTGCTTATAAGGGTTAGGTAACTGCAAAAAATATTATTTATTTATACCGGTTTAGTAAATGTAGTTATTAGTTATCTTAAAGTTTAGATTTCATGTTCTGTATAAATAAATAAATTAATACATCAGAATTTTTAACATTTATTTGAATCATTATTTTAATACAGTAAACACCGTATGGTTTTATGAATATGCAGACTGTTTTATAAAAAGGCAATGTGCTTGTGCAACATAAAAGAAATAAAATAATATTTAAGTACCTAATTAAATATATGTATTAATTATTTCCACTGCTTAGAAAAACGATATTTATTTACATTCTTAAGAAGAACTGAAGAACGAAACACCCCTAATGAAAGAACCGCCGATGCCGTGGTCACCCTATGCAGCCGCCATTCGCGTTGCAACGCCACCATCTTGGCTCCAGACTACCTTGTATTTTTTTTGGCGTCGTCTTCGTCCAGCGAGCGTGTTCATTGAGAAATAAAGGCGGAGTATAGCCATCCAGGAGAAGATCAACGCCCCATTTGCGACAATGAGAGACTCGGCGGCACAAGCGAGTCCGGCGGCGGCGCCAGCGGCCACGCAGAAGTGGATCGTTTGCCGGGTTTGCCTGCAGCAGCCAAAGGAGCCCATGGCCAGCATTTTCAACGATGATTCCGAGAAGGACCTGACCAACATGATCCGCGAGTGCGGTGGAGTGCCCGTAAGTGTTTCCCATTACCCTGTCGTACCCACTTTCATCTCTGTAATCCCTCTGCAGATCAAGCAATTCGACCACTATCCGGACAAGATATGCGAAAAGTGCTTCAGGGTGCTGAAGATGGCATTCAAGTTCCGGGAGACCTGCCAGCGTTCCTACGGCCATCTGCGGCAGTTCGTGGGCCCCGTGGAGGTGGAGCAGCGAACGCCGGAGAAGAAGATCGCAGAACCAACCACCAAACAGGAGCAGGATCCCGAGGAGGAGCCGGAGCAGCAGCCGGAACATGAAGAGGACGAGGAGGAGGAGGAGGACCTGGACGAGAGCCAGTATGCCGAGGGCGAGGCGGAGGCAGAGGAGTCCGCTGTGGACCAAAGTGGCGTCTTCCACGACGAACTGGAGGAGGGCATAATTGTGGAACTTGAAAAGGATCGCATTGTGCACGTCAAGAGCGAGCAGGTCGAGGAGGACGGCATCATTGAGGAGGTGTACGACGTGTACGAGACGTACGAGGGCGACATCCTCACCGAGCAGGGCGCCTACGATCAGGAAATGGCCGATCAATCGCTCTCCGAACTATCAGCGGACATCGAATACTTGGAGCAGGTCGATCAGGATCAATTGACCGAAAGTGCGCACGAGGACGAGGCCGATGGTGATATGAACTCAACCGAGGAGGAGTTCCTGCCCACCAAAAGTGTTCGAGCCTCCATCAATGCCAGAGGGGCCACCAAGCGGAGAGCGAATCCCCGCAGATCAGCTACATCCACGACATCGGTAGCCGCCGCATCGGGAACCTCGAAGACAACAGCCCGCGGAAATCCACTTAAAGTCCGGCGGGGTAACAATGATGCGGCTGCCACCAAAATCGTCATCAATTCCGAGGAGGGCATCTCCATTGGCGAGGTGCTGGCGCGGAAGCATTCCGGCATCAAAACCAAGGGCGGCCACAAAATCCTCGTCGGCGACAAGAAGGAGTTCAAGTACATCTGCGACGTCTGTGGCAACATGTACCCCTCCCAGAGTCGCCTCACCGAGCACATCAAGGTCCACTCCGGTGTGAAGCCGCACGAGTGCGAGTAAGTTTTTCCTCCTTTCCCTTAAAAGCTGGTAAAGAAGATTATGAACTCACCATTTCCTACATATTCCGAGATACTCTGCTAAGTAAGCTCTTTTTAAACTGAATTTCATTTCAGGATCTGTGGGCACTGCTTCGCCCAGGCTCAGCAATTGGCGCGTCACATGAACACCCACACTGGAAATCGACCGTACAAGTGCAGCTACTGCCCGGCAGCCTTTGCGGATCTGTCCACTCGAAACAAGCACCACAGGTGAGTTGATTAACCGATATAGAATGTGGAATTAATTCTATAAAAACCTCCTGCAGGATCCACACCAACGAGCGTCCCTATGAGTGCGATGTGTGCCACAAAACATTCACGTACACCAACACCTTGAAGTTCCACAAGATGATTCATACGGGAGAGAAGCCGCATGTGTAAGTCCAACTTCTCTAGCACGAACTTTCACTATTTGAAACTCTTGTTTCCAATAAGGCTATGAATTTCAATTACTTCACTCTAGAATTGCTAATTTTACACTTCAATCTATTATTTAAAATTAAAGTAAAAGAGATTATTTCTAATTTTTAGTACTTTGGTTTTGTTCGAAAAAGAAATCAGATTTTAATTACTTATAAAGATTTAATTAAATAAAACCAAACAAAAAAAGTTTTTTATAAAAAGATTTTATAAAAAATTTTAATTTTTACAGTGGTAATCATTTTAGAAAAAGCTATACTATTTGAGAATCTTAAAATTCTATAATGAAAATTCTATAGTGGTAATTATTTTAGAAAAAGCTTAGCTATTTGAGAATCTTAAAATTCTAATATTGATTGCGTAGTATTTAATATCTAGCGTTCCATTCATTATTTATTAAGTGGCAAAGGTTATTAATTAGGAAGTAAGAGGATAAATTACATATTTTAAGTTATACAAGGATCATAAGCTATTCACAGGGATATTCAGTAGACTCAAAGGATTCCCAGTTCGATCAAATCATTGCTAATTAATTTATTAAATTTCCCCTTCTCCTTTAGTTGCGAAATTTGCGGCAAAGGATTCCCGCAGGCGTACAAGCTGCGCAACCACCGGATCATCCACGAGCGGCGCGGCCAGTCCACACGGGAAGCCGTCGGCGGTCTGCTGCCCTACGACACGGCCAACATTGTGGGCCTGGAGATGTAAATTTCGAGCGAGGTGGAGGACTCCTCCTCGTCGTCCCCAAAGCGACACTTTAAACATTAAACAGACACACGCGTGTAATTACACATCTAAGTATATTGATGAAATTTAAGCCTAGCCTAATTATGCGGAAATAAATTAAGTATAGCTGCGCAGATGGTCTTGGCGTCGGTCTCCTCCGGATAGAGCTGCAGCACGGCGTGCACCTGGTGCGGCGGAAAGAGGCTGCCCAGGTGATAGCGCAGCAATCGGCGCTGCTCCTCCCGCGGCAGCTGTTGCGAGGCGTGCAGTTCCTCGTTGATGCGCGAATCGGAGGCGGACAGATGGGCGAAGTTGTGAGCGGGCAGTGGCAGACCCAAACCCTGATCCGTGACCGGGGCGGATGGCGTGCGCGTCAGATACTGGTGGTGATAGTTGGAGCTGGAGTTGGACTGTTGATGCTGGAGCGGCTGCTGCTGGACCTGTTGTTGTTGCTGTTGCTGGAGGGGAGCACTGTAGGTGGGCACCAGGAGGCGGTAGGCGGGCGGCGGCTGTTGTCGCTGCAGCTTCTTGTGGCGATTTGGCTGGCTGGTTTCCATGGAGCCGGAGCCATCAGTTAGCTCCATTTGAGCCGAGAAACCCTGACACACCTGCTCGATGGTGTTGGACTTGGTGCGACCCAATGGCTCCCGGCTAATCAGTGAGTTGATCTTCACATTGTTATTATTGCCACCCGGACTGATTATCTGCTGACCAACACCACCACCATTCGTGTGCAGGGGAGCACTGTGCGAGGCCTGGAGCGGCAGACGCTGCAGCAGAGGACCGGGATGATGTCGAAACTTGCATTTCTGCCCATAGGTGCACTTCTTGCCGTACGGACACAACTGCTGGGCATCGGCCATCTTCTGTTGCGTCTGCGAGCACAGAAAGAGGTCCAGATTTGGACCCGATCTGCCCAGCGGATCGTCGGGCGGCATGAAGATGTCATTCACAAACGAGTACATCAACAGACGCTCCTGCACGACGCGCCGGAACTCGTTGCTCTCCAGGATCAGATCCCTGTAATTGTCGTTGGACACCACAATGCCATCGGTCTCCACGGCCAGCTTGAGTATGAAACGATCATCGTAGCAGGACACCCGCTTGCCGTCCAGATGACGCGATGGCGTGAACACCAAGAACCTCTCGTGCTCCAGCTCGTAGAGCAGCTCCTGGTCGGCGATGTTGTTGTTGGCCATCTCCTTGCGCCAGTTGGGGACGAAGGCGGTGATGTCGCGATGACCACGCTGCCGGAACCATTCGACACAGATGCGGATGCCGCGGCAGGAGAAGATCAGGTTGTTGCCATGCGACAGGGCAACATTGCTGCCATCGATGACGATGTGTCGCAGACCAAAGGCGGCGGAGGAGGAAGAGGAGACGGTGGTCGTGGTGGATGATGGATTGCCACCGCCTAAGATGTGGGCGGGTCGAGGTGCATCGGCCGTCAGCTTGATCAGCTCCGCCAGCAGCTCATTCTGCTTGGCCTCCGAGCCGAGACGCGTCAACGCCGAGTGGATGGACTGTTCGCTGTAGCCCAGCTTCTTGGCAAACTCCAGATTCTGGCGCTCTGTCGTCCGGCTGAGATTATCATCGTCGTCGGAGCAGCTCTCCTGCTTTCTCACTGGCAACTTGTTGCTGCTGCTGTGATGTTGTTGCTGTTGCTGCTGCTGGTGTTGCTGTTGTTGTTGCTGCTGTGGCTGATGTTTTTGCTGCTCCTGCACTTCACAGTTCATTTTGATGCGCATTTAACTGACCAGCGGCTGGCGTTCCTTCGGCTGTTCGCTTCTGGTGCTTTGCAACTCCGATTCGATGTATTTTTAGCTGTCTCTGCAGCAAGTTCCGTCTATTTACATTTACAGACTTCCGTGTTGTTGTTGTTGTTTTTGTTGGATGGCAGTGTGGCCGATGGCTGAGTGCCGATAAATACCTCCATGCTGTGCATTCAAAAGTTGGTCACATAGCGGTGTAATGATTTTCAAATTTTTCGAGCCATTTGTTTAATTTAGAAACTTTTTCAAGTGTTTGCCTAGGGAAATAATTTATAACTGTTCCATATAGGATTTTTAAAATTAAAAACTAACGGTAAACTTAAAAAATCTTTTTTTATGTACTTAATTTTAAATAGTTAATCTTTTTGAATTTATCCAATATTTTTTAACCTATATCTTAAAAATCCTTAAATTTTGTGTTCCTAGAATGTATTTTAGAACCAAAAATTTTAAATCTTAGAACTTTTTAATTAAAAAACATAAATATTTTTTTTAACTAATTTGTAGAATGGTAGAAACTATGAGAGTAAGCAAACTTACCTTTTAAAATTTACGTGAACGCTTTTTGAACCAACTATTTCTAAACCCAAATTCAAGACAAAAACTAAATTTTTAATATGGTTTAATTTATTTTCAGTTTCTTTTTATAATATTGAAAGTAACATTATTATATCAGATGTTTGAATAAAATCCCAGTTTTAGTTCAATAACATGCATAAACATTTCTTTATTGTATTGTTGTACATAAAGTATATCGTATATAGTTTTAACAATTTTCACACTACTATTAACATTTATAGATCTCACTTAGGTTAGATTTAATTAGTTAAAATAAAGTACACGTTTTTTTCGTATTGAATTCTTTGTTTCATTGTACGTTTGGTCCCCCTTTTCATGACAAAAAAGGATGCACTGCCCTCGAATTAGCTACAAATTCAATAGTTTACTAGGTATAAGTGGTCACATCTATCTTGGTTACATAGATATCTATATGCTATGCTCGAAGTGCAATTGGATAAATGCATATACAATACACCATACGTCCCTTCCGGCGACACTAAAGTAATTTCATTAATTTCGTTTCGTCCTGGAGCGTCCTTTCATCTTTGGCCAAGTCATGTGGCAATTAGTGAGACAGCCATACATAAAAAAAACTATAAAATTGGACGTAAAGTTCTCTACGTGTGCTGTGGGAGGTTTTTCTGTGTATCTGGGAGTCCGCTTAAAAAGTAACGAGTCATTCTTTTCGCACGCAGCGAAAGTGAGTTTCCCCTCAAAGGATAAGGATGCATTTTGAGTGGCTAACCCCGTGCCCCGAAACTCAATTTTTTTCCTAACCCAGACACACGACAAGTGCTAAAATTTGTGCTCCGCGTGTTCCTTCCAATCTTTTCTTTTTTATTATGGTCGTCGTAAAATTTATTGTTGCTCTTTGAGCGTGTCTGCGTTTTTATGCTGGGATTTTTCTTGCTTAACGGATAATTAGTAAAGTTTTCTCCCTTTCCATATTTCGCTTTCCATGGGCTATTGTTGATGATGCACTATTAAACTACATTTCGGTGGTTGAGTGTCAAGTTAACTTTTGTGTTCGGTTTGTGGTCAAAGTTCTTGTGTTGTGAAAAGAAGAGGATTTTTTACAAGCGTTCAATGAATAATAAATAATAAAAACTTTGAAGGAACTTTCTGACTTAAAAAAGAAAAACTGCGCTTTTAACATATGGGTTCCGAAAAAATATAACACTTAAACTTACAACTTTTCAAATAAAAATAAATTTCCAGACTTTATTTTAACTGAAGCGTTCTTCATCGTAAATCCTTCAACGTAAAATCTTCGCAGAGTTAATTTTCCATGTCAATAGACCCATTTGGTCATAAGTAATTCGTCTGGCTTTGCCGTAAGTGCCCTGTAGCCGCAGGATCCGAGAGGACTCGGTCTCCACGTGGTTGCCAGGCAATTGATGAGCTCTCATCATGGCCTGCCAATTTGTCAAACGATAATTTCTGGTCCAACGAACTTTGTCATTTATCAGTTGTTTAATTTTTAAAAGCATTTCCAGGGGATAAAGCCCCCAGCCCCATACCCACAAAAATCGAGTTATTTGTTTGCTCTTGGGCCTCTTGATGTGCCTAAAAAAGCAGGAAAAACAACAAAATGCCTCGAAACCGATGACGGAGGTTCTCTAAGCTGATTAACATTGAGTTCCCGACACATTGGCAAAAAGGCGGATGTGTGTTGGTTTTCCCAATGTTTGTTTTTTTTGGATGTGAGCCGGAATAGATATTTTTCTGGGGCCTTCCGGACGACGACATAAGCTTTAATTTATGCTCACACAGCTCAGTTTGGCCAAAGAACCTTTAAATGTGGTCCATTTTGCTCTAATTTAATGCCAACTCTTTCTGGCCTTTTATCTCCGGCTCGGAATCGCTTTGCTACCACTGAATCGCTGGGCGATTTCCTTTATTGTTTCTTTACGCTTTGTCCGTGTGCACTGCACCCAGTTTCCGTTACTGTTTTTATTATTACGGCCTCGAGCCACGGTCTTGAACTCCCATCCAAAAAAAAAGAAACGAAGAGGAAAAACCCAGAAAATCAGACAAAAAGGGCCACAAAAAAGGGATATAAGAAAAGTCACTCACTAGCTGGGAATGTCTCTCTGCCTCCCTGTCCATTGGTTGGTTAAATGCTCCCGCGCTGTCAATATTCGAAATTGGAATATGTGTGTAAGACTACACAGGAAAAAAATAATAACAAAAAAATAAAATTAACAATAATCTAAAACCAACTATCAAAAAAGGGAATTAAGGTAGATTATGATTTATGATAAGACAAAATAATATATGTATAATAAACATTCAATTTTATTGTTTTTCTTTTCTTTGCAAGTTTAACAAATTTAGTTATTTTTTCTCTGTCTCTTTACTTTACGAACTTAATAAAAATGTAGCAAAATGTGAAGTGAATTTTCTGTTTATATTGTATTACTGATAAAGTTAAGAGTCTTTTTTAATAGATTATTTATCGTCAATAGATGTAGCTTTAATATTTCAAAAATCATCCAGCCCATTTCAATTTTATTTTTATAAATGGATATATTAAAGTTCAAAATTCCTTTACTATTTAGTTGAATGGCTTACTAAAAAAAGACAAAAAAGTTAAAATAAATGTTGGTCAAGTTTGTATGGTTTCTGATAACAATGACTGCCATCTGCGACCCTTTGTTCTAACTATTTGCAACATTTTTCCACCATGTACGTATGCACAATGTTTCCAGCATTTCAGTTTGGGGGCAACAATATCGACACAGCGCCCTTGCAGAAGTATCGCTTATATTTCCTTCGCTGCCATTATTCCGTGGTGTGAGGTTTCGGTTGGCTCTTTTTTATTATTCCTCCTCGGTTTGACAAACAAAAGGTTGCTGCTGCATGGTGGAATTCGAGTGAATTGCATTTTAAATTGAAATGCCCGGGTGCGGCATAAAAACTCGAATTTATGAAAGTCTTAAAAAGTCGAAATTGTCTGAAGCCCGCGCAAATAGTGCAAAATTTAAAGGCTCTCTCTACGCTTTCAGAACCTTTATCCTTTGTGTTGAAGAAAAATACGAAATGGCAAAATACAAGCCTAATTGGCTGGACAAATGTCAAGTGCCAGGGCCGGAACCCACTGTGCACAGTGGCCAAACAATAGAGCCATGTTTCCTGACACTTGAGAAAACTGCAACTGTGGCAAAAAACCAACAGAGATGGCGGCAGCGTTTAAATAGCACAAATTCCACTGCTTTCCGATTTGTGTACGTGTCTGGCGGGGATTCGGGGTGGGTTGGGTGGCATGTGGGGTTGGAAAAATGAGGAGGCGCTCGGTTGCAGCGACTCTGGGTTTATTTTTGTTGGCCAACTAAATCGTCAACGTCAACATTGTCGCAGACCGTGTTGACATTTAGCCTTGCAGTGCCTGCACCGCTGCAAAGGAAAACAAACGCAGGACAAAGAGAAAGGAAGCCCCGTCCATCTTTCGATTCCGAAACCCCTTAGGCGTTGATATAATACTCCCGCTTCTTCTGGCATTTCTCATACGCAATGTAGCACAGGGCGATGGTGATGAGCACCAGTATGGTAATCCCCATTATGATGCTGACCAGTATAATCTCATCGTTGATGCTCTTGTACGAGTGACCTGCAAAAAACGAGAAGAGCAAAGCGAAAGAAACAAGATTTAGAGGCCTCGCTAACAAATTACAGGCAATTATTCTTGTCAGGTGGGTGAAATGTGGGTGGGACAAAAAAGGTGACTCCCTGTTGTTTGCCAATCCACAATCCACACATTTGGGATTGGGATTTTTTAAGGGCTCAGCACCCATGCATATTCAAACAATACGGAAAACAAAAACAAATTTAGCCGGACCATGATAAATGCAGCGTTGTAAAGAATGAACGATGGCCATATGCCAGAAGCAATCTGGATGACAACCCACGCACACGCAAAAAAGAGACATAAAAACTCGCAATAAACAAAAATAATATGAAAATTGGATTTGCAATTCGCATTTTTACAACAGCAGATGTTCCAGTATTTTACGATCTCCCCACATATGGCATTGCATTATTAACGCAATTATCGGCCAACAGTATGCATAAAGCCTGACTGGGATTAACTTTTAAGCTTGATTTACAAACGATTGAATTATAGAAAAAAAGTTGGTTTAACGATTTGGCAACATAAGAAGAGTGAAAATCATACACAGAAACAAATTTGATATGATGTAAGGGTTAATTTCACTATATTTCGTATAAGTAAAAATACGATATGAATAATTTCAAATGTATGATTCAAACATATCAATTAGATATTTTGTTATATCAGTGAATTCATTAATATTATAAATATAGGTAATACTTTAAAATTTAAAATTTGTCAATTTTTTAAAAAAATTTGTTTTTTTATTTATTTGTATTATGGATGACAAAATATAATATTTTGATAAGTTGTTATTTTGTTATATGTATACGATTGATTATAATTATTGAATGTATGATTCTAAATATTTAATATATTTTGTTATATCAGTGAATTTATTAATATTATAAATATAGGTAATACTTTAAAATTTATATTTGTTAATTTTTAAAAATAATTGTGTAAGTGGAATAATAAAATAGATAATAGTTTAAAATTTAAAATTTGTCAATTTTTTAAAAAAAATTGTAAAATTGGATCAATATAAAATAAAATGAAACATATTGACATGCACATTTCAAACTGATATTTTTTTTTGTATAAAGAAAGCTGCTTAAATTTATTAAATAAAGATATACATTTTTTTTTTATCATGGGACTGTTTAATTAAGTAAATTCATAAGTTTTTAATTTATTGTATCTGTAGTTTTTATATTATTCCTTAAAAAAACAAATTAAGAAAGATATTCACCACAAATGAGGATTGATTTTTAATAAAATAAAGCATTAAAAAAGTCAAATGGTCAAATAAATTTCCCTCTCGCAAAATTTAAACTCAATTCATGTTTAATTCGTTAAAAACTCTGCATTGCGGTTAGAGGTTTGACTTTTATTATATGCAAATTTAAACCATTCGTTTTAAACGCGGTCGGTATAATTTCAATTTGGCATAACCAAAACCATTTCCACCCAGCCGCCTTTTTGCAAATAGGCTCTCATTGTTCGGGTCCATTTGGGCCAGATGTTTGCTTTATGGGTAATTTAACACATAATCGATGCCGAGCATTCACTACTCGCCTTTAGCGCTCGCTCCTCGACACACATCAAACAAATTAAAATCCTGTTTACAGGCAGCCAAAGCGACGCCGTCACAGATTTGTTAATTAGACGGCTCGCATTACGAGGGCTCAAAGCCCAATGGCCCATGTCCCAAAGCTAAGGTTCAACATAAATCTCCTTTTCTGTCTAATACATATTATATGTGGTGTGTAGTGTATATGCATATAAAGGTTTGTGCGCTAAATGTGCTTGATTGTCGGCATCGAGGCGTTGAGTGCTCTTCATGGCTCACAGTTCACGGTCACTGGGCCCCCGGATAAATAGGCAATCATTTCGATTGTTTTACCCTGGCCAAAAGCCTTACCTGCTGTGCAGGCCATAAAATCCAAATGGATGCAGAAAATGTTCAGCAAAATGGTGGAAGATAAAATACGATTTATGGGAGAAATGTATTCTCAAAACATATGAATATATAAGATACTTAGATGCAAAACTACTTTAAATATATATATTACCAAGAGATTTCTTATATGAATATTTGTTTTTGCGTTTTCTATTGCTATTTTTCTCATCTATAAAATATAAAGTTCTCTCATCTTTATCCAAATGAATGCAGAAAGTGTTGTGCCGAGCGAAGGAAGATAAACTACGATTTATGGTAGAATATGTATTCCCAACACATATGAATATAAGAAACTTAGATGCAAAACGACTTGAAATATTTGGCTAAGATATTTTGTATCTTAACTTTTTCTGTTATTTCATGTTGATGATTCTAAACTGACTTTTTTTGGGTAATTTTCTCATCTTTAAAGGCGAGGTGTTCACATTTTGGTTAAACCCCCTTGCTAATTAGTTTTGCACACAAGAATTTCTCCTGACTTGCGTCATGAAAGTGCTGCATACATATGGGACCCATATTTTTATCCATATGCCAGAACTAGTTGCCCACATAACAACATAAACAACAATTTTATTTTATTTTTCACAAAAACTTGTCCTGTTCCCAAAACCCAGGGGATGAATTTTACTTTAATTCCATGTAAAATTTATCTTAAATGAAAGAATTCTTAAAAAATCTAAATATTCTTTAATTGGCTGATGTAAAATGACCCGTCTCTTTAAATGGCCATGGCTAATAGGATTTGGCAAGAGTTTTAGTGCCATATTATACCAATTAAGGAGAACTTTCAACCGACAATTGTATCATTAGCCACTTTGGCTATTCTGCAAAAGTTCCGAGTGACATTCAAGTGCGTTCAAAGTTTTGTGGCCTTTGCCATGTACACACTTCTTGGGGATTGTTCGGGCATTTATAAGTTTCATTTGAAGACCACGAATTTGCGGTTGCTTAAAACATCAAAAGCGCAACAAAACTTTGGCATATCAAATAATAATTCACAAAGTTCGTGCTGTCAAAATATAAGTTATGATAGCGTGAAATATGCAAATCGAATGCAGGAGACGAACGCCTCAGCCTCAGCCGCAAATTGAAATACGAAATGGAAACTGTTGGCGTGGCCCATGGGCACAAAACTGGGCTAAACTGAGCGTAAATTATTAAGGTTCACGACTGGATGAGCCTAACCGCTTTCGGGGCTCCGGCGAAGGACACATGTCCTGCTGCCAGCCGATATGTATGTATTAAATTTCATTTATTGTTCTCTTCCCGACCGAAAATTCAGTCAATAAAGTCATTTGACAGATTATGTGAATAGACAGAATACTATACAAAAAAAAAGTATAAAAGCTTGGAGGAAAGTTGGGGTCTCCCATTCATCTAGCATTATGTAATATCCTTCACAAGTGCGTGTGTGTGCGTCCTGTTTGTCCTGTCTCTGACATCTTTCGAAATGTTTTGTGGCCACAAGGATTGGGCCAACATTAAGGAATTTCATTTGGGCCAGATTGAAGCAGGACTTCTCGAACACTCCGACAAGGACGCGACCGCTTGAAGTAAATATTTAATGCCACACAGAAAAAAATACCACAAATATAATTGCAAACTTTAAACCACTATCGTAATATTCCATGCATTTGAATATTATTAATAATTTACTAGGACCATAAGATTAGGCACTGATTTTACTATTAAGAGTTATTTTGTGTAATTAAATATAATCATTATTTTTGAACCAAAAGTTTTTATTCTGTTAAGTTTCGAATTAACTATTCTCATTAGAATACGAACATAAGCTAACAAATAGCATTTAAAGTGTTGACACACACAATTGATTCTAAAATCAATAAAGAATCGCTTGAATTTGGTTTAAAAGCGTTTTCTTGGACACTAATTGCTTTGACAAACAAAGTGGAATTGAAAATATTGCCAAATGAGTCCTCCTCATTAGAATACGAACATAAACTAACAAATAGCATTTAAAGTGTTGACACACACAATTGATTCTTAAATCAATAAAGAATCGCTTGAATTTGGTTTAAAAGCGTTTTCTTGGACACTAATTGCTTTGACAAACAAAGTGGAATAGAAAATTGCCTGGATTTCGTATGAAAATGAGAGATTACATTTTGTAATCTTCAGACAGACGAAAGCAGTCCTTAAACTCCTTAATATTTGTCTCATTTTCTCTGTGTGGCTTTCTTTAATTCCAGTTTTGACCTTCTCTGATTGTTAACTGTGAGGGTCCGAGAGGAAATTATCAATTAGATGACATCAAAGTGTGTTCAGATTTAAATTTCCCTTTCTGAAGTGCCGCTGATTGCCGGCGACCCTTAACTAAGAGGATGCCAAAGGAGCAGCGAAGATATTTTCCTCGAATATGGTTGAATAACTTAGTACTCCCTGCTCCTTAGATCCGATTATTTATGTTTTATTTTATCGCACACTTAATAGACATAGTAAACAGAAGACCTAGATGCTGGGCTAATAATCTCATTTGGTGGCCTGAAGACCAAAGAAGATGGCAGAGCCAGAGGAACGAAGGTGGAATTGGTTAATATTGGAAAGTAAACCATAGAACAGCCTAACTGACATATCACGATTCTCTTAGGAAGTTTGCCATTGGCCCCTGCTGTAAATATCACTGGCGAGGAAAGATCACTATAATGATACCCATAATCACATCGCCGCTTCTTATTCTTGGCTTCAAGTACGATATGAACGTAAGTACATGTTCATCCATTCTTTAATTTTGGGTCTAGTGAAAACGAACTGATCTTCTAGGAGTACAAGTGTTTGTACATCATAGTCACCATGGCTCTGCTGTGGGTCTCCGAAGCATTACCCATCTACGTAACTGCATTGTTGCCCATTGTTTTTTGTCCACTACTTGGTCTTATGGTGAGTATATATTGGTCTTCTGAAGTTACTAAAATTACATTTTCTTCGGAAATATATACATTTTTAGGATACCGGAGATGTGTGTAGACTGTACTTCACCGACACGATTGTCATGTTCTTGGGCGGTCTTATTGTGGCCTTGGGAATAGAGTACTGCAATCTCCACACCAGAATTGCCCTGAGAGTTATCCGAATTGTCGGTGGAAGTCCAAGACGGTAAGATTGATTCCTTAATTTATTTTCTGAATGGAATTAGCGATTTCTTTTTCCAGATTATTTGTGGGATTGATAAGTGTAAGCGTTTTCATGGGTCTGTGGATATCGAACTCGGCAGGAACGGCTATGATGTGTCCCATAGTCAAGGCGATCATCAATGAAATGGATACCGTAAGTATTTCGAATTTGTAATACCCATTTTTCTAAATTTTTCATATATTTTCAGAACAATATATTTCCGGTTTATATGACGCAAGAGGAAGAGCCGGTGGAGGAGGGAGAGTAAGTAATTATGGTTTCTAGAATATATGCTTTTTCTCTAAAACGCATGCAGCCCACCTCATCCCTCCATGGTATCGATTGCCTTTTACGTGGGCGTGGCCTACGCCTCCACAATCGGCGGACTGGGAACTCTGATTGGCACGGGAACAAACCTGGTCTTTAAAGGAATTTACGATCAGTAAGATAAAACCTAGTGCTTAAAACAAAAATCCAAAGCGATTTTCTTTCGCAGGCGATTTCCCACTTCCACGGAGGAGATCACATTTGCCAACTTCATGTTCTACTCGATTCCCATAATGGTGGTATGCAATATAACGCTTGTTATCATCGCTCTGATGATAACCAACATGGGTTTGTTTCGACCCAAAAGTGAAACCGGGCGGCTCATTAAGGAGGCCAATGTAAACCGGAAATTGTTGGAGGAAGTTCTACGACAGCGTCATAAAGATTTGGGTCCAATGAGCTGTCACGAGATCCAAATTAGCGTGTTATTTGGGATTATGATCCTACACAGAGAGAATTCTGACGTTCTGAAATTGAGTATTTGTATTCTCATTTTCAGGATGTACTGATTTTGAGTACAAATTTTTGGAAAAAACTTATATTGAGTACAAATTGAACTCACTTTAAGAAAAAAAACTTGAATTGATCACAAAAATCTTAATTTTAGGAAACAAGTTCTTCAATTTCCAACTTGAGTACAAATATTTTCATAATGAGTATGACATTACTCAAAGGAACCTTCTAAAAGGCTGGCCTAGGGAGTAAATGACTCTTGCCATCAAATATTTGATAGCTAATGTCGTCCGGGTCGTGAGTTCAATCCCCATTCCGGTAAACACAAATATTTTTTTTTTGTTATTCTGTTTTTTTTTTATTTTTATTAATTTTATTGGATTTCAAACATTAAATGGAATTGAGCTGATTATAGTCCTATTCCATTTAATGTTTAAAATTAATTAATTGCAAGCATTACAATTTAAATCTTATGCGCGGTTTGGACATTGCTGAATGTGATGCTTGTTTGGCTCAGCCGGTTAGTGCGCGCGTGCACGAACACAAGGGTCTGGGGTTCGAGTGACGGAGAAGGCGACTTGGGTCGAACAAAAAGTAAGTTTGTTTTATTTATAACAGTTTAATATTCACATAATTATGAAACATTTAACATTTACTGTAAAGCCCTTAAAATAAAGTTTAGGTAAGAAAGGAAGTTCTCCGGGTTGAGAATTTTTTTCTCAATTTAATCATTTTGCAATACTCAGTTTGAGAATAGGCAATACTCATTTTTAAAATACTGGCCAAATAATTTCTGAAAATGAGTGCAGTTTGTACTCATTTTGAGGAAAAATGTACTTAATAAATAGAAAATGTACTTAATTTGAGTAAAAAAAATTTGACAAATTTGTACTGATAGTTAGTATTTTGTACTCAGAATAAGTATTTGTGTTCATGCTTAATTTTCAAGAAGAAAAATACTCAATTTAAGTACAATTTACTTAAATAATTCTCTCTGTGTACTCCTAATCACCCATAGACCGGGCTTCTTTCCCGGTTGGAGCGATCTGTTCAACGCAGTGTGAGTATGAGTTAACAGAGTTATAATAGACCTCTATAAACCCAATTGAATTAAATCACTTTAGGTTAGTTCGAAGTTCAGCTGCGATGGTCTTCATTATTCTTCTAATGTTTGCCTTGCCCACTCAATATGTGTTCTTTAAGTACTGCTGCGGCAAGCGTGAGTTACTTAAAACCTAAAGAAAATTGAGTCCCTTATAATAACTTAAGTTCCAGCTCCTTTTCCCGGTCAAGTATTAGATGCATTATTATCCTGGCGATTTGTTCATGACAACATAGCCTGGGGTCTATTGTTCCTGTTGGGTAGGGTTTCCAAGGACTAAACTATTTTCGATATTATGTCAATTCCCCCGATCTTAATTTCAGGTGGGGGCTTCGCCTTGGCCGAGGCCAGTCAAAGGACTGGAGTTAACATAATGATAGCACGGGCCATGCAAATCCTCATCGGAATGCCTAGTATTGCGGTGCAGATAATCACGATACTTCTGTCCATGTTCTTCTCGATCTTTAACTCAAACGTGGTCGTAGCGAACATTGTTCTACCAATTTTATGCGAAATGGTAAGAAATATATTTTCTATTTTTTATTTACTTACAAAATGTCTAAATAAAATTATAATACCCTCTGCAAGGCTATAACAACAAAAAATCATCTGTTTCCTTAGGCCCTCGTTCTCGAAATCCATCCCTTGATCCTGACTCTGCCGTCTTGTTTGGTAATCAGTATGTGCTACTTTTTACCAGTGAGCACGCCCCCAAATGCAATTGTAGCCCAATATGCGCACATTAAGACCAAATACATTGTAAGTTAAGACCTTCCACATAATTAAGACCCCTTTTTTTAAGAAAACATTTTCTAGGCTTGTTGCGGCATACTGCCCACCATTATTGGATTTCTCCTGACCATCTTGAACACGAATACATGGGGAATGGTAATATTTCCGAAAGCCGGTAGCTTTCCAGACTGGGCTAAGGAAATTAAGAACCAAACCAATATTTAAGGACGGAACCAAGTCTTTTGACTTTAAAATATTGATGATATTTGTATGGTCGTAAACTATATAGACTGAAAAATATGACTGTTTGAATATAAAATTCGAATACTCTTAAGAGAGTATTTAAGATATAGTAAAAAGAAATCCAATCAATTGTTGTCTAGGAAAGGTAATTTCCATCTTGGAGATGATTGTCTTATTTTTCAGACACAGTATAAAGGTTTGATAATCGTGGTTTAAAGGCATAGGACTTAATTTTTCATATGCTTGAATCAAAACTTCTTTCCAGCCCAAGAGTGAGCCATGGAAAAATTGTTCTGTTGAATACAGCACTTACTTTACAAATGTGTTAGAAGACAAACAAAATGGCCGAGTAAGTAAAAAAATGTATTTCAAATATCCAAATGACTTTAAACCGTGTATTGCAGTGCTGAGGATAAATTGGGAGGTGGCCAGGCCATGAAGCGGTGTTGCGGTTTCCATTGGAGGGGCAAGGCGACCATCATCATACCCCTCGTCACATTGCCGCTCCTGATTTATGGATTAATGACGGGCTTGCTAGTAAGTTGGATAGACCACATTCCACAGTGGATAATTCCATAATCTCCCCACCTGCAGCCATGGGTTTGCATGTACCTGGTGGCCAATATGGCGCTCTTTTGGATAACGGAAGCAATTCCCCTGTATTTGACAGCTCTGTTTCCTATTGTTTTTCTGCCTCTGTTTGGGATTTTGGTACGTACATTTAGTAATTTGAAATGGGAAAGAGTTCAGAAATAATGCGTAAGCATTAGTTATCTGAAGAGTGTTTAAACTTTTAATCTGAGTTGTTCGATATTTTCTAGCCCTCGGATAAGGTATGCAGCTTTTACTTTAGCGATACCGTGGTTATGTTCCTTGGTGGTTTGCTGATCGCTCTGGCCATCGAATATAGTAATCTCCATCAGCGCATCGCACTCACCACCATCTTGGTAGTGGGTTGTAGTCCAAGGCGGTAAGTTTTTGTCCAAAAGCCCTTCTAAAAATAATACGGACCCAATTCAACAGCTTGCACTTCGGTTTGGTCATGGTGACTTGCTTCATATCGCTATGGATCTCGAATTCGGCGGCCACCGCCATGATGTGTCCCATAGTCAAGGCCGTTCTCAACGAAATGGAAGCGGTAAGGAATTTCTTTATTTTAAAATATGTTATGAAAATATCCACGAACTTAATTCACTAATAATGCCTTCTTGCCAAATATTTATTGGTCCTTCGAGCCGGATTTTTATCTTCGTTGATAAGCATTTTTTTCTGTTCTTTATTTTTAGCAAAATATTTTTGCCATTTACAAGACACAGGAAGAGGAGCCAGTGGAGGAAGGCGAGTATGTGTTAAATGCTCAGAGAAGGAAAATCGAAATCTTACACCCAAACCCCTTTATATTTCAGCCCTCCGCATCCATCCACCATCTCGATGGCCTTCTATTTTGGAATCGCATATGCCTCGTCAATCGGCGGATGTGGGACCCTGATCGGAACTGGCACAAACCTGACCTACAAGGGCCTATACGATACGTAAGGATCTTATGGGCTTAGATTTCCTGTCGTTCTAATCCCAAACCCATAGGCGCTTTCCGAATTCCGAGGAGAAGATCGACTTCCCCATCTTCATGGCATACGCCATTCCATTTGTGGTGGTCGTGCTCATACTTCTCACCTACTTGTCGCTGCAAATCACCCACATGGGTCTCTTTCGACCCAAAAGCAAGGTTGGTCAGGAGGTGAAGAAGGGCGCCGAGAGCCAGGACGTGGTCAAGGCCGTTATCAAGGAACGCAAGAAGGAGTTGGGACCGATGAGCTGCCATGAAATTCAAGTGGGTCTGCTCTTTATCCTTATGATTTTCCTACTGTTCACTCGAAAGCCAGGCTTCTTTCCCGGTTGGGCTGACTTTATGAACGCTCAGTGAGTTTTTTTCCGGGCCATTCGGTTGTATCGAGTTACTCGTATTTTTTATTGATCTTTCCGTAGAGCCATAGGCAGTGGGCCGCCGGTATTTTTCACTGTCCTTTTGCTCTTCGCCCTGCCCACTCAGTATACCTTCTTCAAGTTCTGCTGCGGAAAGGCTCCATTCCCGGGACAAACGATGGATGCCTGCCTCTCGTGGGTCTACTGCCACAAGTATACGCCCTTTGGTTTGTGCTTTTTGCTGGGTAAGTAAGTGCTTATAAGGATTATTCCTCTCAGCCCATGTCATTAGACTCAAATCTATTAAATAAATATATATTCTATATCTATTTATAGAACAATTATAATTACATAGGAATTATATTTTATTTTTATTTAGAAGAAATATATTTTAATAATTAATTCTTTGACAGGTGGTGGATTTGCTTTGGCCGAGGGCAGTCGGGTATGCGGAATGGCCAAAATGCTGGGCCAGTCCTTGGCATTCGCCGGAAGTATGCACTATGTCCTGGTTGTGGCCATGTGCATAGCAATTTCCCTATTTTGTACAGCCTTCGCTTCTAACGTAGCCATCTGCAACATTCTGATTCCGATCTTTTCGGAAATGGTACGTTTTTTATTGATCCCATATATTTTTGTAATTTTATTATTAATACAATTTGTAATATTATTAGGCCCTGGCCATCAAAGTGCATCCCATTGTATTGACTTTTCCCTCTGCTCTGGCCTGCAGCTTGGCCTTTCATCTGCCCGTGAGCACTCCACCAAATGCAATTATCTCCGGCTATACGGGTTTAAAAACCAAGTACATGGCTATCGCCGGTATTTTGCCAACAATTTGGGCCTTCTTCTGTCTGCTATTCACTGGAACCGTGTGGACAATGGTGATCTATCCCGCTACCACTGATTTCCCCAAATGGGCTCAATAAAGAAACAGAAATGGAAAAAAAGTCCTGTGTAAAGTGCAGTATTATGAGAAATTGGAATACGGAGAAAACCACTTGGAAATAAGGTTCAATTTCATCCGGTATAACATTTTAAATTATATAATTTACTAACCACTTTTCAAAACTTTTCCGCAAAGGTTTATCCATATCCTAAAAAGTATCACAGCAAACAGAATGGAATGCTTACAAAATTATCAGAATGGAATGTACATTTATGAAATTTTCGATATTCCCAATAATTTTCCTGTCAAATCAAAATATTCGTACCTTTTAAGTTAAAAGAATGGTGTTTTCGCTTTGGCAGCAAAATTGTTGACGTGAATGCCGAGCCTTGCAAAATGTAAGTACAAAAATCGCTTTCAATTTCCCGAATTTTCCCAATTTAATTTATCTTTTCCCATTTTAGTTTTAGGTGACAGCGCACCAGTTGTTGCTCTTTTTATACCAAACCTGTTCAGTTTTTCTTTTGATGACCAATAAATACATAACGCACAATTTGTGGCAATAAAAACTGTACGGGAAACTTGTTTAAAAGGACAAAAGCCTTCTCAATGGCTAAATTGGTAACTTGGGATGGGGCGAAAATCTAGCCTAAGGTGGGGCGTTCAAAGTCACTTAGGAGAAAACAAAAACTTTATGCAAACACAGCAAGATGTGCTTCGGCTGGTTCTTCACTTCAACTCATTCACATTCGCAGAGCGCTTTATATGGCGATATAAAATCAAGCCAAACATCATTACTCTGAGCAACTGAATTATATTGCGTTTCATGCGTAAATGATATGTATTGTATGCCGAGCACCCGAGGAACCATTTATAGCTCTCAAATCCCCAGCCGACACACGCATAAACAAATAATGTACAAGCTCCGGGAAAATTCCAATGCGAGTCGGTAGTCGGTAGGTGGTACTCATGTGTATAAGAAACGCACCGAAATAAATGTAATAAAAACCCTGACAAGCGGAATATACATACGTAATCAAGACACGAATAAAAACACGCTTTTCAACACTGATTACGGTGAGGCATGCGGCAGGACTTCATCAGCAGGACGTCAGGACGACGGCGACGACGCCGTTGGGGGGGCCACAACATAAGCCCGCCAAATGGGCGACAGTGCGGACAACGAACCACCCATCCACCCATTCATCCAGTACAACATGCCTGCTGGGGATGGACTGCTGTACAGTGGTTTGGGGGTTGAAACAACAATGAGGCTTGTCATTTATTCATACACCAATAATAATGACAGATTTCAATAAACATAATTTTTTATTATTTGGACATTTACTTCAGCTTGTTTCGGAGCTCTGTCTGACACGCTGACAGGTGAATGGTAGTAATGAATTATTTATCAAAAAATATTAACAATAATAGCTTTCAGAATATTATTTAAAGCTTTTCAGCAATGTATTTAATATTCAAGGGGATTTTAAGGCTCGCTGGTTATAGCCACGGTCTCATAATTTATTTGTTGAGAAAGCTTAATCTTTTCTAATCTTTATTTATTTACTTTTTATTGGCAGAAATAAAATAAAACTAATAAAATGTTAACATGACCTTATCATTTGTAATTTGTATTAAAATAGCAATAATTCTTTGGCTTTATGGATAAACAACATCAGTAATACTAAATCATCTCTTTTAAATTGAATAAATAAAGGAAAATGCTATAAAAGATCTGGAAATATTTACATAGCTTAAAAAATGAACGACACAAATCTCTTTTATTAATATCTCATTCTTATCAGGATTTCTTCATCACTATCCCCATTATCTTTATCCACTCACCACTGTAATAATTGTTGTCCGAATAACCGTATTTGCCGGCTGTCCTGCCCCCGCCGGCCATCTTTATAGATTGCTTTGTTTCCTTGGCTCGTGTTGATACTTCCTGCTGCCCTAAGCCGATGTTGTTCTTGTTAGTTAGTTGTTGGGGACTGTAGCTGCCACTTCGGGACCATAAAACACTCAAAGCTGGATGGTCTGCTGATCGGCTTTTGGCTGTGCTAAAGTTCCTCCTTTTGCTGCTTCTTCGGATGCTTCCGGGAAAACAACTGACGGAGAGAAGAGCGGAAAGGAATGCAAATAAAATGTGGGTAAATCCAGACCAACAAATTGTTAATGACTCTGTCAGAAGCATATAATCAACTTGGGTATGAAACAGAAATCAGAAGTCTCACATGCCGACGGCATAGGGAAACAGGATATGGAAATAAGTCACAGTGTTCTGGGTTTGGCATCAGCCTAAATGTGGAAAAGAAAGATTAATATTTTCTTAGGATTTAAAAAAAAAAGTGAATAAGTTCAAATAAATATTTTAAACCTTAAAATAAACAATTGTGTAATATTCTTAATATACTAAACCGTAAATAAACCTCAAGGATTTAAAAAATACTTTTTTACACATGCTAAAGAAAACTTCATAAATTTATAACCACACAGAGAGAATTATTTAAGTAAATTGTACTTAAATTGAGTATTTTTCTTCTTGAAAATTAAGCATGAACACAAATACTTATTCTGAGTACAAAATACTAACTATCAGTACAAATTTGTCAAATTTTTTTTACTCAAATTAAGTACATTTTGTATTTATTTAGTACATTTTTCCTCAAAATGAGTACAAACTGCACTCATTTTCAGAAATTATTTGGCCAGTATTTTAAAAATGAGTATTGCCTATTCTCAAACTGAGTATTGCAAAATGATTAAATTGAGAAAAAAATTCTCAACCCGGAGAACTTCCTTTCTTACCTAAACTTTATTTTAAGGGCTTTACAGTAAATGTTAACAGTTTCATAATTATGTGAATATTAAACTGTTATAAATAAAACAAACTTACTTTTTGTTCGACCCAAGTCGCCTTCTCCGTCACTCGAACCCCAGACCCTTGTGTTCGTGCACGCGCGCACTAACCGCCTGAGCCAAACAAGCATCACATTCAGCAACGTCCAAACCGCGCATAAGATTTAAATTGTAATGCTTGCAATTAATTGGATTTTAAACATTAAATGGAATAGGACTATAATCAGCTCAATTCCAATTAATGTTTAAAATCCAATAAAATTAATAAAAATAAAAAAAGCAGAATAACAAAAAAAAATATTTGTGTTTACCGGAATGGGGATTGAACTCACGACCCGGACGACATTAGCTGTCAAATATTTGATGGCAAGAGTCATTTACTCCCTAGGCCAGCCTTTTAGAAGGTTCCTGTGAGTATTGTCATACTCAATTTGAAAATATTTGTACTCAAGTTGGAAATTGAAGAACTTGTTTCCTAAAATTAAGATTTTTGTGATCAATTCAAGTTTTTTTTCTTAAAGTGAGTTCAATTTGTACTCAATATAAGTTTTTTCCAAAAATTTGTACTCAAAATCAGTACATCCTGATAATGAGAAGACAAATACTCAATTTCAGAACGTCAGAATTCTCTCTGTGCAGTCTTTTTTAATTGACACTTTCCCACATCTACGAAAAACATAATTTGTAATTAAAACTAAATCTAAAGCCATTGAAATATGCAAAATAAATCCGTTTTCCTTTGTTCCGGCTTTAATGGAATTCATTTCTGGGAACACGCTAGCTTAGCCGCTAGTCACGTTACGTATACGCAATGTCAGCATGTTTTAATTACAGCAAACACCCAAACAGGAGAGCTCGCCTCGTCTGGTCGTGTAATTATGCATATAATTAATATGCAAGTACTTATTTAATATTAACCAAATTGCTGCCACTTGGAGCGTGTCGCCGACGGCAACAGCAGGAGTAACCATCGAGCGTTTTGCTCCCATGGCAACAATAAATTGTGTTCAATTTGTGTAATTAGTGTAAGAAGCTTTGCCAGCCAAAGGTGAATATGGCGGCGGTGGGTGGGTGAGTGTGTGCAATTGTGTGTTAGTGGGAGGGTGAAGGGGGCTGGGCCAATTTACACACATAAATTGTTTCCCAGCTTAGAGAAAGCAATTTGGAAATTGCATGCACAGGGATCACACAAGGGGGCTAAATGTGAAGGCTGTGCGGTCGGTTTATGCCCGATGCCTGATGCATTTCTCTAGTTAGTCCGCTCCATTTACTGTGCTCGGGGCATTTTTGGATGAGAGCACCCGTGCAACAGGGCGGATTTGGCCAAATGAGCTCTGCGATTTGCCGTTGCAATTTGCTGACGATAAATTTCCAGTTAAAATCTGAGCTTAGCGCAAATTGGTTTTCCTTTGCGGGCTGTATGCAAAGTGCGGCTATAACTTAATTAAAAACTTAGCGAAAGCTGTTGGAATCAAGTGGCAGAACGGCGTTATCGGATAGTTTAAAAGCCTGTTAAGACGGAACAATTGATTTAGGACTAAGTTTGTGGGACATAATGAACCTTAAATAACCATTAACTGGGAAGGAAAGGCATCCTCTGAAAGGACAATCTAAAATCCAATTTAAAGTCGCTAAACAACAATTCACTGGACAATGCATTCCTTTTACTTATATATAAAGCAATTAAGTGAGATAAATGTGATTTTCTATTAATTTCGTAAACTGTAAATTTATTGATTTAGGACTAAGTTTGTGGTACATAATGAACCTTAAATAAACATTAAATGGGCAAAGAAAATATCCTCTGAAAAGACAATCTAATCCAATTTACAATCCCTTATTTACATATTTATCACGAAATCACTCATATTCTAGAAGTCGCTTCCTATAATTAAGTGAGATAAAAGTGATTTTCAATTAATTTCGTTAAATGTAAATTAATTTTGTGAAACCCCATCTGATACACTCAGGTTGCCACTACCAACTTATCTCATGAAACATCATCAATCAAGGCAAGTTTTGCCGTCTGGCTAAATAGCTACACAGAGAGAATTCTGACGTTCTGAAATTGAGTATTTGTATTCTCATTTTCAGGATGTACTGATTTTGAGTACAAATTTTTGGAAAAAACTTATATTGAGTACAAATTGAACTCGCTTTAAGAAAAAAAACTTGAATTGATCACAAAAATCTTAATTTTAGGAAACAAGTTCTTCAATTTCCAACTTGAGTACAAATATTTTCATAATGAGTATGACATTACTCAAAGGAACCTTCTAAAAGGCTGGCCTAGGGAGTAAATGACTCTTGCCATCAAATATTTGATAGCTAATGTCGTCCGGGTCGTGAGTTCAATCCCCATTCCGGTAAACACAAATATTTTTTTTTTGTTATTCTGGTTTTTTTTTATTTTTATTAATTTTATTGGATTTTAAACATTAAATGGAATTGAGCTGATTATTGTCCTATTCCATTTAATGTTTAAAATCCAATTAATTGCAAGCATTACAATTTAAATCTTATGCGCGGTTTGGACAATGCTGAATGTGATGCTTGTTTGGCTCAGCCGGTTAGTGCGCGCGTGCACAAACACAAGGGTCTGGGGTTCGAGTGACGGAGAAGGCGACTTGGGTCGAACAAAAAGTAAGTTTGTTTTATTTATAACAGTTTAATATTCACATAATTATGAAACATTTAACATATACTGTATAGCCCTTAAAATAATGTGTAAGTAAGAAAGGAAGTTCTCCGGGCTGAGAATTTTTTTCTCAATTTAATCATTTTGCAATACTCAGTTTGAGAAAAGGCAATACTCATTTTTAAAATACTGGCCAAATAATTTCTGAAAATGAGTGCAGTTTGTACTAATTTTGAGGAAAAATGTACTAAATAAACAGAAAATGTACTTAATTTGAGTAAAAAAAATTTGACAAATTTGTACTGATAGTTAGTATTTTGTACTCAGAATAAGTATTTGTGTTCATGCTTAATTTTCAAGAAGAAAAATACTCAATTTAAGTACAATTTACTTAAATAATTCTCTCTGTGTAGGGAAAGTTGGAACGAAGTTCAACTCCTAGGGCAGCTAATCTGTGTACCATATCGCATCTCTCACATAGAAACAATCCATTTAAGGCTGAGCTATTAGATTTCTGCCAATCGAGACGAACTTTTGTCTGCCAAACTTTTCTGTTGGTCCATTTTCCTGGTCTAATGAAATTTATCAACTCCCACGCACAACAATATGTTGTAGCCGTAAAGTTATTCAAATTAAAGTACACATCTTTTTGCATCTACTTTCGGGGGCTTCAAATTTGATTATGAGCAAAAGTTTTCACTGGATCGGTTTTAAAAATTTCTTGCACGTACTGCGTGAAAACTCAATTACACGTTGAAAGAGCAATTCCTCTTGCGCCCCTGAAACCGAACATCCTGGTCGGTCCTCCTTCTCAGGAGGACAAACAAATAATAGAAGTTTTTCCGCTCTGCTGTTTGTGTGTTTTGTATTTGCTATTGCAATGTTGTCTCACACTAAGAAATAAAACGCTTTAAAGATTATAAGATTTAATCGTGGATTTAATCGTCAAATCCGACGTTATTTTCAAAAGAAATATAATATAATTCCTGTAAAAAAAAATTAAGAAACTACTTCATAATACAGTTGTACTTTTAAATATCAAATCAATCTAAAGATAAATATAAAAATAATAAAAAAAATTGAATTACATTTTTAGAAATTAAAAGGGGCTTTCATTTTTCATTTACATTTATTCTAAATTTTAAGTCATTTTTCAACTATTTTTATTTAAGTTGATTAGTATTTTGTGTATCTATATATTTTAAAGAAATTATTTAAAAGGTCATACAAATTAATGGATAAAGATATACAAATTATAGTCATTATTATTATAATTTAGAAATAAATACCAATAAAGAAAATTTAGGTAATATCCCTTTTAAGTACTAGGATACAAATATAAATGTTTCAAAACTCTATAGAATAAATATTCCAGTTCTAATATTGTTATAACAAGTATAGGTAAACATTTTCTCTCAGTGGTGCCATTCCTTGCCTTTTTTGTTCCTTCTGTTAACTATCTCTTTTTCCTTAAGTGTAGTTGCAGCTGTTGGGACACAAGCCAAAGGAAGAAGACCGCAGTCTAAGTGAGAACATATGTTGGACAGCAGATACACACCAGCGTTTAAGAAATAATAGGAGTGCGATAGCGACAAAGGGGAAATGGGGAGGGCAGGGTGGATGGAGATAGGAGTTCAGAGACTGTCCGGAGTGATGGCTTCCATGTCGGGTCCCAATAGGTTCCGTTTCTGGCGCTGACCTCCTGTGAAGCCAAGTGATGACCGAAAATAGCACTAAAATTGTCGCCTCTGTTTCTCTGCATTCAGTCAGGCTTTGTCTGTCTGCGTATTTTCTCAGTGGTGTGCGTGTGTTTATGATGGCGTTTCTGAGTGTGTGTGTGTGTGTGTTGACGGTTTCGGATGTTATCTGTGTGAGTGTGTGTGTGGAGTACGCCACATCCTGTTTCCTGGGCATGGCGTGTGCGCACGAGTGCCATTGTCTAAATTATTTGGATGGCGTACATTTTCCGTTGAATTTGCGTGCCCTGCACCGAGGACCTGTCCATGGATCCCACTTCTCTGCTGTTCACCCAGCTCCCGTCGGAGAACTCCCTGATGGCTTCTGATGGGGCACTCGACGCCCCAAAAACAATACATCAATTTGTACGTATGCACGTGGCCCAGGCGTTTGTCATGGCAAGTGATTCCTCATGATTGGCCTAATTGTCAGTCAGGTCAGAAACACCCCCAACCCCCCACACTATCATGAATGGAAAACCGATTCGATCTTTCCATTTTCCCTTCACACATCAAGCACTTACATATTTACACTGAGTGGGTGAGTGAGTGGCTCTGAGATGGAATTTTAAAAGTTACATTGAAGCTTTTAATTTAATAGATATTTGGCTAAAGTTACTATAGGGTTGATTACCAATAATTAAAGATTTACCTAGTAAAACATTTTAAATTTTATTTCGAAACATTTGTACATCAGCTTTTTACTTAATAAATATATCGGAAAAGTTTCTTTAAGGTTTAATTACCATTAATTTATAATATTACTTAATAAAAATGTTATATTTGATTACAAAACATTTGTAGATATACAAATAAAAACTACAAATCAACAGCTTCTATTAAAATGGCCCAAAATAAATTAAAACAAACTCGTGTATGAGATAATAAATATGTGCAAAATACCCTTTTGAGACACATACATTTTGCTCTTCATAAATATTACATTTATCTCAAAAACTAAGCCGCCCATTAGGTTGTGACAGTAACATTTTAGGCCCAGCACGGAACTGGATTTAATAAAATGTGTCAACACTGCGTATGCGTGATAAGCGTAAAACTAAGGTCCACCCCACCACGCACGTGCTATGTGTGAGTTGGTTTCCAGGTACAATATGTACATAGAGTTAATTGATGTGCTAATGGATGCTTTATTTTAGAACGGCTCTTATTTATATTGTGTCGAAGCCATTTAATTGGAATAGGGCTGCAAACAGTATTAAGGTAAGCTTCAGCATACTCTTTCTATTGATAAATTCAGAGGCCAATAAACAGAACTGTATTACTTTTTAATTAAAAATGTGGGTTTTACTTAACCAGAATTCAATCGCAACTTTGGTGACGACAAATAAAAAAGTTTTTCATCAAGCGACGCAACTTTGACAAATAAACGGATATTATTCTTAAAATAGATAAATCGTATTCGCCTGGTCTCAGAGTTTCGCAAACAAATGACTACGCTCTCCTTTTCGCTTTTCTTATATTGGCTTTTATTGATTTCCCTTCACTTTATTGGAATTTTCCCCTGTATCGTCTTGCCAAACACAAATCAGTTCTCCCCTTCAACTGCACAGGTAAACACTTTTATTTACCTACCGCATTTGGCCACCTCGGTACACAATATTTGATCCACCGGGGATTTGCTAAGATGGTCGAACAGGCTTACCTGTAATTAGGCTGGGGAAAACTTTCCGACCAAGATGTTTATTAATTGCACATGTGTGGGCAACAAATTTAAGCCAGCACGGCTTCAGGAAACTTCCCAGCCTCACTCGCTTCGCATCTGCTTTACAAACTGCAAGGAGGTTGAAAGAAAATCGACGCTTTCAATGTCTTAGCCGGCTTTTGCTGGGGCTTTTCTTGAAAAATGGAGAAATGAAAAGTGGTTCGAGTGCCTTAAGCACCGGTAAGCACTATATAAATGGAAATATTGCACAAGTCGGTTGCATTTTATATGACGCTCCACTTTGAAGGAACACTTGTCTTCCTTAAGTGAGCGGAGGAAATGCTAATAAAAGATTTAACTAGAAAACGATTAATAGTTAAAAGCTGTTTTATGTGGGCACAATATGGCTAAAGTTTATAATGGTCGGAAGAAATGTAAAATATTTTTTTTATGCAAATTTTTAGAACGTAAGTCATCGTGAACAAGCGGTTTTCATTACCATTTTATGCAGTCTTTAAACTGCGGTTATACTGGAAAAGTTTTAGTTTAAATACGCCAAAGTACAGACATTAAAGACCAAAGTCGAAATTTAATACGACATTGGAAAAGAAAAGAGCATACTGATGAGAGATGTCACGTACAACACAATCTATTCGATTATTTTATTGTGTTTTATTTTCTGAATGTCAATTAAGAAACGTGTCAAATTCATGTGTTTAATAATTAAAAACTCTGTTTATATAGTATATATAATATATACATACAAAGAAAACATTTGGAGAAAACCTTGTTATAATGGAAAGATATTTTACGGTAACGCGATGATTGTGTTAGCTTGAGTTCATATTTTTATGGTCATATTAAATATGAAATATGGTTCTTCAATGCAAATTTTAAATGGGGGAATCCAGCTGATGCAGGATATTATTATTATCATGATTTACTCGATTTTAAATGCGTTTGTTATTTATTAAATGAAACGTAAAATTATTTCCTTATGGTTTCCAGTCCACCAAGTTCATTTTATAAATTTAACAAAGAACTCTGGTCTTAAAAGAACTTAATTTGCCTTGGCTGAACAATTTGACGTTGACATGCTAAAGAAATCTGGAAAATTCTTCGTAATCTCTGTTTGCTTAACAGTCAAGAAAGGAACCTTTTTGTAGCTGCCAAGAACATTTTGCAACCTCTTTTGAAAGATCAAGTTCATGGCTGTTTGTCATTAAATGCCAACAATCCGAATCCAAAACAAATTGTTCAAAATTTAAATGAAGCTTTGGTAATGAGAAACCAAACAAAAGCAGAAAGTTTTACTTTCGCCTGAATTCTAGCGCAGAAATGATGTATACTTTAAAGATAAAAGACAATTTGTAATGAGTGGAATAACAATTCCAAGAAGACCCGAAAGCACTTCTTCAAAGTTTCATTGGATAATAAAAACCATAAAATTCAATAGCTAAATCATAATATGCAAAGGATGGCCAGTGAAAATAGGGCTTAAATACTTTAAATAAGTTTAAAGCCAAGGACCCAGGGAAGAATTGACAAGCTTGATGGATGGTGAGTGGTATACCGAGCGCGAACTTGACTCTGAACTGTGAAAAATGGAGTGCTGATGGAAGTGTAAAAACGCCAGCATGCAGTAAAACGACGGTCATAAAACAAGCCGTACAGTTGGTCATAAAAGCAAGGAAAGGTGGTTCCAATACCACACACCTGGGTGGCTGACAGACTGCCAAGATCTGTGCGCGGTCTATAATTGATTTATATTGGCCATATGGCTGAGGTGGGGATGGGGCTTACCATCAGCCTTTGTTGTCTGCCAACTGCCATTAAATGGCTAATTAAGATTTCAGTCCACTGGCAGTCGTCCAGCCGTTGGCCGCAAATCTCACGCCTTTTTAAATCCCTTCTTTTTTTTTTGAAACCCGAATTTCCGACCCGTTGGTATATAAGACGTCCGGACAGCGGGCGACACAAAAGCGCGCGAAATTACACAAACAAACGGGGGACCCCGAAAACAGGACTATATCGCGAACACACGCAGTCACGTAGCCGTCTCCGATTGGTCCGAGTAAATATGGCGCCAAACGAGTCGAGAGGATGTCGCCTTTTGGAGCCTCGGTCGGTTCGGTTCCCTGTCTGTGCCACTAGCACATCTGTCCCATCTGACGGCGTTAGTTCTACTGATGAATGAATCCACCGAAGAATGTCAGGATGCGGAAAGTTCCCAGCATGCCGTGGACCAACAGCCGGAGAGCTTTTACTACGATGCAAGCTTTTACCATCATCCCCAGTCCGCAATGAAGCCAAAGCCCCGAGGAATACGCCGAATTAGTGATACCTATTCTTCAATGCCTTATAATATCCTGGCTAATCCATTATTCCAAAATTGTTAAGAAATCATAATTGTTCCCCGTGATATAGTTATTTCCTGCAATTTTAAAGACACTTTTAAATTCTTATAAAAATTTGATTAATAAAGTAGTAATATACATAGCAGCTATAGGAACAAGCAGATAGCTATCGTACCATCTATGGGTCTATGTATTTATATCCAAAACTTCCTTTCTAATATAAATGACCTTGAACTAGAATATAAAAGTATTAAGCCATTTTTATAAGCCTTATAAGAATACCTGATAATACCTACATTACCTATTTTAAAGTATTTTATTTAATTTCGAAATACACATTCAGAAAATCCGAGCAGATTAGTTTATTTACTTTTAATTTATGACTGATTTAGCGTGTTAGTACAATACAAACCGATGGAAAAGCACAAGCAGAAGGAGGAGACATTCAGGCAGACGCGGTGAGCAGAGCGGCGTGGTAGGCGATGTGCTCGGCGACGAAGGTGGCGATGTAGAAGTAGCTGTGGTCGTAGCCCTCGCGTTGCTTAAAGATGGTCTGGATGTGTTCGTTGCCATCGGCGGCGGCCAGAAGGTTCTCCGGAAGCAGCTGCTTGCTGGCGAGGAAGTTGTCCGCTGCACCCTGGTCGATGAAGAGCTCCTGCGGCGTGCTCTCGTACTGCGACACCAAGTGCGTGGCATCCCACTGGGCCCAATCAGCCGGATTCGAACCCAGATAGCCGGCAAAGGCCTTCTGGCCCCACGGGCACTCGGTGGGATTGGTTATGGGGGCGAAGGCCGAGACCGACTGGTACAGTCCGGGATTCTTGAGGGCGCAGATCAGGGCTCCGTGGCCGCCCATGCTGTGGCCGAAGATTCCACGCTTGCCGGGCACCACGGGCAGATTGGCATTGACCACATCCACCAGCTCCTGGGTCACGTAGCTGTACATCTTGTAGTGTTTGGACCACGGCTCCTGCTTGGCATCCACATAGAACCCAGCACCGCTGCCAAAGTCGTAGGCGTCATCCTGACCGGCGATTTCCACGCCCCTGGGGGAAGTGTCCGGGTTGACGACAATCAGATTGTGACGGGCCGCGTGCTGCTGGAAGCCGCTCTTCTGGATGAAGTTCTCGTGGCTGCAGGTCAGGCCGCTGAGGAAGAAGAGCACCGGGCACGGTTTGCCCTCCAGAGCCGCCGGCGGCAGGAAGACGCCAAAGGTCATGTCGCAATCCAAAGTGCCGGATCGGTGGCGATACACGCGCTGCTCGCCCTCGAAGCACTTGGAGGATGAAACCTGTTCGAGAGTCATGTTCTGCGGACAAAACAATAAGAATTAATAAATAACTTGGGAACTTGAATAAAATTATTACATTTACGTGTTTTTGTGGTTTCTAAAAATAAACGATAATAAACAGAGTGACCGTTTGCAGAGCGCCAAATAAACCGAGATATTGATGGAGCTTTTGAAAAATGTATAGAACTATCGATACTATCGGTGTTTTGAACCCATTTTGAAAACATGTTTTTTCGTTTTGTCATCTCATTTTTTAATGCTGTTGATATTTGTCATGAAGAAACTTTGATTTTTGCGATTTACTAGCTGGTTCATATTCTGTTATTTATTTAATAATCTCAGAAATAAAGAGTTTTTAATTTAGTTTCTAATAAATTGAAATTGTTTTGCTTTCGGAATTCTCGTTAATATAATTTAAATTTGCAGAATAAATAATTTTCTTAATTTTTCTTTCTTTCTTAAATACACCAGCCAAATACTATTTCTGTGTGCCCGAACATTGCACAAAAATACTAACTTTAATAACGATAGTTACCAAAGTCCCATCTCTAGCTACCTGAAGAAGAAGAAACCCAAATTGGCGAAATAGATTGTTTATTGTTTTTAGCGTAAATTAATAGAAAACTACACAACATTAAAAGCCGGAGAATGTCGGAAGAACCTACTAGCACCTCGGCCTTTGGCTTTAAAAAGCGAAACATTAAGAAAGGAGCCGGCATTCGCCGCAAAAAGGAAAGCAGCAGCAACGAATCGGGTGAGTGTAAAGAATTTTACCGCCAAGGTGGGAAATTGGTTAATATTTCTAAATATTTCTAAACATTTCAGCGAAAAGCAGCGATGAGGAGGCCCAAGGCAAGGCCAGTGCTTTAGTGAGAGCCGAAAACCGCAGGAAGCGCACGAATCCGAATTTCCAGAGCACCAAGACACTGAGCAAGGCGAAGCGCCAGGCGGGAGCACCCGATGGCGATGCCACATCCTCCGCCTCCGACGACGATAAGCTGGGGATCGCCTACAAGTCCAAGCGCGAGGCTCTGCCCAGTGGACCGCAGGATCAGGGCGCAACGTCCGTCAACCAAATGGACACGGAACTGGATCGCGATGCCCAAGCGATCCATGCTCGTTCCCTGAAAATCAACGAGGAGCTGGAGGGAAAGGCGGACGATAAGATTTATCGCGGAATCAACAACTATGCGCAGTACTACAAAAAGCAGGACACGGCGGCGGGAAATGCCAGCTCTGGAATGGTGCGAAGTGGTCCCATCAGGGCGCCTGCTCATCTCAGGGCCACTGTTAGGTGGGATTACCAGCCGGATATCTGCAAGGACTACAAGGAAACGGGATACTGTGGCTTCGGCGACAGTTGCAAATTTCTGCACGATCGGAGTGATTACAAAGCCGGTTGGCAATTGGAAGCGGATCACGAGAATCAGCGGAGAGGAGATGCCGATTCAGATGGCGACGATGGCAAGTACGAAATTCACTCGGACGAGGAGTCGCTGCCTTTTAAGTGCCACATCTGCCGACAGAGCTTCGTCAATCCCGTGGTGACCAAGTGAGTAGAATCTTAAGAATCAGATAAACTTGAAAACTGTAAACCATTTACTCTCAATTGCTCCACAGGTGCAAACACTATTTCTGTGAAAAATGCGCACTGGCACAGTACAAAAAGTCACAGCGCTGCATCATCTGCTCCCAGCAAACAAATGGCATTTTCAATCCCGCCAAGGAGCTGATAGCCCGCCTTAAGTCAAATCCCATGGAAAACTCTGATAGCGATGAGGAGGAAATGGGAGAAAGGGAGGAAAAACCTGGAGCCGAGGAGGCTCAGGAGATTTCCTCCAGTGATAGTGATTAAAATTATTTGAAATCAAGAGTATGCAGTTTCAAGAGTTCGCCAATGCCAGCTTCTAAAAGAACTTTGAGAGTTCTGGTGGTAAGCGAATATTTCAATGATTATTAAACGTTTTATACATATTTTAAACGCAAATTTCTATAAATGGTGGGCAAATGTTTTTGAAATTCCTGAAAAATGGAAGTAAAATGGAAAATAATAATTCTACGCGAACTGTATTCTATTTCCCTGTATGATTACCAAAGTCTTCCATGACCTCTGCTTTTACATGTAAAAAAAATGTAAAGTGAACACCAGAAAAAGATGGCGTTTTAAAATAACCGTTATAAGGAAAGTAGTATAGTAGTAGTAGTATATAGTAGTAGTATAAACTATATCCATAGAATGTTGTCGGTAGTATCTAATCTTTATGGTTAGATGTTACGATGCAATCAGCCCAGGTATAAGTGAACTTATGTTAAATCTAATAAAGAAATTATGTAGGGATACACTTCAGGAAGGAAGAACTCAAATATTCTGAATATTAGGGTTTGGAAACTTGGTTTTACTCACCTCGGTCATTATATGGCCAAAACTGAGTACTCCGCTGACTCGCTTGGGAAGATTTGTGAACGCGGTTATAGAATATACAAACGAACTACGACCACTCACACTTGGCAGTCGCGCCAAATATCTTCCCATGCCCAGTGGCTAGTGGCCACATAAAATGTTTCGCTAGTGTTTATGAGAGAGAAATAACTTGGGGATTTCGATCGAGTACTACTTGACGTTCCGAACGATGCAGGGCCAACTCTGACCTTTCCTGTTAGGCCAATCATAAAACTGAACTAAAACTAGCGTCTCCCTGGAGCGGCGAAAGTCAAGCGCAATTTTATATCCATAACTCAATTGCCAGAACTTTCATTTCCGGTTTCGTTCGCATCAACAAGCACAGGCACAAAAGAAAGTAAGGAAAGTGTGACGGGTAGAATGGGAATCTAGAGGCATAGAGGGGGCCAAACTTTGTACATAAGGGAATTCGTTTGACTTTGCACCGCTAAAATCAAAAATCTCCTGCCAAACTTCTAGGCCACATTGTTTCACAGCACAAAGCCGAAATATTGGCCAATTGTAACGAATCGAAGCTTAGCCACAAATTCCAGAATCCATTCCGGCTTCTTTGGCCACGCTACCCCTTTCCTCCAGTTCTGGGGCATGCAAAATATGAGCACATAAGCTTTCAAAAACAAAGCAGCTGCCCAGGCTGAGCCGAAAAGTTCATGCTTCCATTTTCCTGGCCAAAAATAGCCTGTGGATGCCGCAATGTTGGAAAGGATTTTTCGCATGGGCTTTTACCAGGTTTCTAAATATTCCCTGGAGATAGAAGGCCACATTCTCGATCAATAGGACATTTAAAAAACCTAAAGTGTGGTGAAATTTTAATAGTTATTTCAAAGAAGAGATTATTTTGATTTTAAATTGAGCATAAGCGTTTATCTATATTATATATTAAATATTAACAACATACTTACTTTGAATATTTGATTATTATAAAACAAAGCAAAAAATATGTTTTAAAAATTTCAATTTAATTTCCATTTCAAATTGAATTGATTTCGTTTTAACTGGTGTTTATTTGGTTTAGTTCAAAAAAAATGTTGGCACTTACATTACAGTTGCTGTTCATTACTGCCGTCAAAAGGAAGCTATCTTAATGAGAACTTCACTCAATTGGAAGATTTTCCCAGGGATAGCACTCACAGTACATTACCAAACTTTGGCGCGCGGTCACGTTCCCATTTTCTCACATTTTATGTGCCACTCACTTATTGGCAGTGCAATGGTTAATTGAATGACAAAGTCGTGCATGATGAACGCAACTTAATTGAGGGGGCGGCAATGATTGTTGCGGCCCAAAGCTAAGGCTCCAATAAAACGGGCGCCAAATCAGTTTTAATTATTTCCATAAATGCGAAAGTGAGCGGCTTACGTGAGCTCTGAAATTTTATAGTTTCTGTCAGTGGCTTTGATTGCCAAAGCGCAATAAGTGGTGTGGGTTTGGGGAAGGGCTGTTAATTTTTCCGCCTAATTAGGAAGTAGAAATTTGTGTGCGGTTGTTCACACGATTGCCTTTCTGCCTCAAAGTAATTAGGCGTTAAATGTGTTTGACGCCTTCGCAAATCAACTGGATTTTGGTTACTTTTAGGCATTTTATTTTCCTTTTCACGCTGAAAAATATATAACAATCGTAGGAATTTTCTTATAATTTTATAAATTTTGTTATAATTTTTATAATTATATATAAAAATTATAAAAGTTAACCTCTATATATTTATTTAATTCTAGGTGTATTCTTCGTGTGTATTTGTGTAACCAAGGGCAGATGTCTGCACGTTTTGCTGGGCTGCACGCTGTTTGTTTTCATTCGCTTTTATTTATTGGCTTCTAATGTCATTGACTATTATCCCACTGGCCGGAGAGTCCAGGCCGAGATGCCCTTCCCTTGGATTTGCTAGCAGGGCTCGAGCTCAACTTGTCGCTTATTGTGTCAATTATCATTAATTTCTAAATGCTCTCCTGTCCGCACCAAGGTTGTAGCACCTTTTTGAATGATACTGCTTCGCCCCGGGCTCAGTCCAACTTCCAGTACGTGTCCTGGCCATGTTGAAATGTCACCCTCGGCCATATAAATTGTTATTGCCTGTGCGTTCTATCGCCGGGACATCGAGGACACAACACCGTGTGTCCTGACATTCTTAAAGTTTTCCAAACTTTACCATCTGTATTTATGCTTTCACTCCCGTTAATTTATTGTCCATTGAATATTACGTTTCGCTCGTTGGACCAGAAGTTATGTTGCAGTTAAGGATTAACTTTAGTTTGAAATCGAACAATTAAGAGCACGCTATAACGCTGTGTAATTATTGTGTAAATGAACCCCACACTGCTGGCCATAAATAATAGACAACAACAATATAATGCCACCGCAAAAACCCCAGGCTCATTAATCTTTCACTTAATAGTCCCGAATAATTAAACATAACAATTGCACGGCGACTGGGCCCCTGCCGACCAATTAAAAGCCAATTTAAAGAGATAACAATTTATGAAAATCCGCAATTGAAAAGAAAAACCATTTTCTAAGCGGAAACATGGCCCCGAGCGAATAAATGCGATGTGTGTGTGCTGAGCACCACAAGTTATGGCCCACAAATCTGCGCTCTGATAAAAGTTCATGCCCCTGCAGACACACGACCGCAGCTTTAATTTATAACAAACACTCTGTTGGATGTTCCAATGTCCCAAAGAATCTTTAACACTTGCACTGCGCTCTGGCAGCCATCCAAAGGCCCCGAACAGAAAAAGAAAGTTTTCTTCAAAACAAAAACCACTCGACATGTCCGGCCGCAAGAATGCTTGTCGCTGGTTAGCCGCAATGCAAATAAAGATAAAATGCAAAGTGGGCAAAATGCAAAAACTGTCCAAATGCACCAGGATGGCCACCGAGGATGCTTGATAACCACAATAGCAGCTACAGCAGCATGCAAACAAATCGCTGCCACTTTTGCGCCATTTTCGAATTGATGTTGGTCGATTTCTTGGATCCCGAGTCCTGGGATAACCCCCCGTTCGGAATGAGTTCCCCCTCCGGTTTTCTGGTTTACGACTTTACGAGAGTTGCCCGCTTTTGGCCAGAAACTTTTGCCTGCACTTTATGATTTTTGCGCAAACTTTTGTCAGCTCGGCTTTCTGTTTGTTTGTCGCCCTTTTCTTTATTGAAGCCAAGGACCAGATGCCTTATGTCTGCCGTTCCCATCATATTGATGTTTATTACACTCGTAACGTATAAAAATATTCCAAAAAATAAAAACGGAACAAAACAAAAATAATAAGATGAAGGTAACAAAAGTTTCTGTCATTTCGTCTGACGTTTTTTCAATTGTGTGAAAAGTTGCTGCAAGTGCCAGCAGCGAAAGCTAAAATCAATATTTTCTTTATTGATGTGTAAAAATTGATCTTTATCGTAAAAAAAACAAATTGAAATTCTTGCGGGCTAAGCAATGCGAAACTCATAGTAGGGATATAGTGTAGAGGTAAGAAGTTGTATTGTTGTTATACCAAAAAGTAAACGAAATAATTGTAGCAAAATGTAGCTTTTTCAATTTGGGGACTTTTTTATTATCAGCCGGCTAATTAATATGAAATTTCCAAATACATTTTTCGGGGTAAAATGAATAGTAGGGTTAGGGTTATTAATAAAGTTACTTCCGGTGAAATACATGTACAAATTTGTTATGGGAAAGTTTCTCATATATCATGCATACATATATGCATAGCTTAAATTCTCTGGGATCTTATCTAAAGGGTTTTTTTTTGGTTATGTTAACATGTTTTCAAAAAGATAACTACACATATCTTTCGTTTATCTTTATTAGGTAGTAGTCATTTATTTTTACCGGGGGATTCCAAGAAAAGCAGTTTTCTCTAGCGATATTATTGCATTCATAAGAACCCAACTTAATTTAGTAAAATGGATTATCAACTTGTAGAAAACTGCGGTCAATTGAATAACCGCTCCCACAGGCAATTGTCCTAAAAGCAGGAGCATTAAAAATCTAGGTCCTAATGTAATGTTAGCACCTTGCCCGTGAATGTCCAGCACGAATGTTGTAGGTCCGGCCATTCTCTTGTGAAATCGGGGCACTCAACGTATCCTGTGCACAGTTACAACTTCCGGCCAAACACACAAATGAGCTACAAAATACATTTGCACAGCCACAGCAATATCAAAATGCCTGCAATGAGTAAAAGGCACTAAGACAACAATAGAATGGTTGACTGCTCTCCATGTCCTTTTCACTCTAAGCAAATGAGGCCATTTTGCTGGGATAAGCCCAGTGACGGGGGCGATGGAAAAGGAAGGAAAACCATTGTCCGGTCTAAAAAGTTTCAATAAGGAAATATGGACAAATAAAATAAATGAAAAGTGTCCAAAAAATGTTACTTTAATAAGCTCAAGAATGGCAAAGACAAAAAGCAAAACGTTTTTAAGCGAATGTGTGTATTAGGGTGTGTCACAAGGGTTTTTTGGTTTTGACAGTTTTGTGAGAGTTTTTCGAACAGCAACAACAAGTAGCCATTTGCCGTTTTCCGTTTTCCGGACTTTCTTTGCCCGTTGCTAAGCTGAAAATATTTTCATTATAAACTTTGCGACAGGTTTTCCCCTCTAACTGTGTGTGTGTGTCGGTGAACGGAAACGGAAATGCGCCATTAACTGGCAAGTCAAGCTTATTAGCTGCAATAAAAAATAATAAGCTGCAAAGTTATGTTGCATTTGTGGCATATTTTTTTCATTTCACCCACAACAGACAGTCTATTGCGGTGCCTTGTTACGTATATGTGACTTTTCTTGGGTTGAAAATTCTTTGCTACTTACTGACTTAGCTTTTTGCACTTTTCTTTCGCCGCCGAAGGAGAACTTTTCCCCACATTGTGCTTTCTGTCTGCGGGTGATTGTGTGACAGCCAAGGACAACATGCCAAAGGGGACAGCCTTTCTTTCAGTCCGCCAGCCAGCACACAGAGAGAGAGCAAATTCAAGTTAATTTTATTTTAAAAATCGTGCTACAATATGTTCCCGGTCTTTGTGGAAAGTGACCGAGGCTTCCTTTCGGGCTCTAACTTGATAGTTGATAGTTGACTCCCACTCAACCCCCAGATGAGTGCGATTATGAGAACGGGAATGGGTATGAGAATGGGAATGGGTATGAGCATGGGAATGGGAATGGCACTGAGCCCGAGAAAGCGAGAATGTGTGGACAAGACACTGAGAACTTGACAAATTGACAGTGTGCTGGGCGTTGATAGGGGCAGCTTAAAGAGTCCATTGAAAGTTGATAGTGAGAAAGTGTCACAAAGCCCGAAGACAAATTAAAATTATTAATTGCTTGCTCCAAAGAAGTTTTTCTGTTTAATTTGATGTTATTAAGTTTATAAACTAGTTAATAGCGTATTTAATTACATGAATTATCTAACTATTAAATATAATTAACAGTAGCTATGAAATATATTAAAAATATTTATATAAAAAATTAATCAGGATAAATTCAATTATTTTTCGATTCAGAATTAATAGTAACTATTAGTTAGTTCGATTCATTTGGTTCCATTAATTTGTGTACACAGTTATTAACATTAGTTAATTTTCCTTAATCGAATCCACTAAAATATTTATCTTAATAGAAGTATATTTTTTTGCTGCAATTAAATATAAATTCATTTACTTTAATCCAATTATATCTTCTTCATTGCGTTCATTGTGTTACATTGTCTACACATTTTAGCTTAATTTCCCATTGATTTCCTCTCCCTAACTTATTTTAATAATCATCCAATCAAAACTTATTGTTATCCATTATAATTATAATAATAATAATAATCATTGCTGTGGCTGCCGCTGCCATTAAAAGTTTTGAAATTTAAACACCTGTCAGTCGTTTCAGCGTTCAATGGCCCGGCCTGGGATTAATAACAAAACAATTTATGCAACTTTTTCGACCAGAGTGGGGGCGAAAACAAGAGCTGGGGAGTGATAGGACGTGCTGAGAGGGGTGGAAAGGTAAATAATTTCAATAATGTCCTGCTAATATCGGGCGCAATAACAATAACAACCGCAGGGTGGAGGAAGGAAGGTAAATGAGGAAGGAAGGAAGCACAGAAAACACAGTGACCCTGCGGTCAAAATATTTATACACCCCCCGAAAAAACGGAGGGAGTCTTCGAAGGCGGGGTGTATATGTCTGCACCTTTCAATCATGGTTTATGCCCCAGCATTACCGTTAGACAGCAGTCGAAAGTAAAGTTTTCGTTACCTTAATGGAGCCCGAAGTGAAATAAGTTCGGTGGCGCTAACCGAAGCAGCGGGGCGCCGAGGTTTCGTAACGTATTAAAAAAGTTTCCGCTGCCAGTTGAACTCCGACAACAGGTTGTACTCTCGTACAACATCATTTTTAACCGCAGTCGAAGAACCACCCCCTCGAAAAAATAAGAAGACACTTTTATGTATTTTGTTTTAGGTTTCCGAGGAAATTCACCTCTCGAGCATGGAATTAAGTCAGACTCCAGACTACAACTCCACGACTGCTACGATTCTGGCTCTGAGTAAATGATGTTGAAAAACTTTACTTTTATCTGTTGATACAAAGTAGGTGGTTTCCTAGTGGCCTTCTCAGTGCTTCTCAGTTGTCTCTTTTCCTTTGCGGTTCTTCTTCTACCATATTGTTTTTGGCCAAAGGTTTTCTCCATCCTGCTCTTGGCCCACTGCCCCCTACTTTCCGATGAACGGGAAGTATTTTTCATGCTTATCTGGTTCCTCAAGCGGTTTTTAATTTTATTCTGATTTTAAAAGCATAAAAATGTTTGAAAGACTATTAAAGTACGAGTTAAATGTTTGTAAGTTAATTTATTCTTCTTATCATTATCTTATCAAGCCAAAAATATCCAAGTTTTAAATTTGTTTCTATTAATTTTACGAACATTCCTATGGAAGCTACAATTATAAGAGTAAACAAATTATTATCTTTTAATTTACATACATATTTACCAAAACATAACAAAATAAAAAGTATTTTAGTGTAAATTATAGTTTTTTTGTGTAATTCTTATCGATCAAATAATTTTTAATTTTGGGTTTAATTTGCGGAAAGATTGGATGCATTTTCGGGCGAGTGTTTTCCGCTTTTCGTATATTTTGTGGGGTGAATAATACTGTCGTTAATGTTCCTTTATAATGAGCCTTCCAAGAATTCTCTGCAAAGACAATGGCAAAATGACGTCAAATATTCCTTGTCGAATCTCAAGTTATACTCACTTATAGTTGAGTTGCATAGTAACTCATCATTTAGGTAGAATTCACTAAGTGTAGGCAGTGAATCGGTGATATCAAAGAATCGAACAAACGCCTGGCCACGAAGTCCCATGTTAATATTAATGATCGCTTCGTTTTGGTTGGGATACGCGTGGATATTGGATAATTTCTGAAAGCCAGAAAATTGAATTTATATTGGGTATATTAGGATATTTGATTTGCTTTCCACTCACATTTCTAGAGCCCCTCCAAGCAAATTTAGCTGTAAAATTTAACACTCTAATGCCTGCTTCATTTGCCGTAAAAACGCCTATGAAACTCCCGTCGGCTTCTATGCCATATGTAAAATATTCGGAGCAATTGTGTTCGGGAAAAACTAAGGCCACGGTGGCGCCTACAAAGAAGCAAACCAATATCACCGATCTGGTTGACATTCTGTTCCGATTAAGCTCTGTTCGCGGCAGATTCTTGACGACAACTGAGACTCATAGCTGCCAGCTGATGACTATATATGCATATAGTATATTATACTAAAGAGCGAGAGTAAATGGTTCATTATTCTGATAAGTTGAAGCTTACAGCTTATCAGTGAAATTAAAGAAAGCTTGGGTCGGTTTTATTTAATTTTTAATTGCTCAAAGATTCTTGGAATGTATACAAAATGTTATATTCTCTAATCTTGGAACTTGTATATTATTTATTTTATGGAATGTTGTATACATTGTATATATTAAAATATTGTTTATATAAATATGTTTCTTAGTGACTTTTGTTTGACTTTTATTCAATTACTTTTAATTGTTTTAATAACATTTAGTTTAAACAAATAATATGACATTGATTGCGCTGCTTCTAGGAACGCAAACGACAATATCAATTTATAGATTTCTTTCAATTCTCTCTTGGCGAAGTCATAAATCCCAATTTAAAATCAGTGCCAAGTGAATGGTTTTAACTTTTCATTCAATAAATACTGAGCAGAGACATCTCCACGCCCCAACTCCATCTCCATCGCATGTGTGTCCTGTTGCGAGTGGGCAAAGTGCACGTAGAATGCATTAAAGATAAAAGCCGCCGCAGCTCGGGCAACTTCAAACTGGAAAATATGATACAAAAGGCAACACTGGATAGCAGAGCAGAGTTGTGGGGTGAGCAATAGAATATAGAATGGGGGAGGTACGAGCGAGTACGACTATATGCAGTGTGGCCATAATTTCCAACAGTGGTTTTTATGCTGAATGTGCATTTTACGACTTTTTAAGTGTCAGGGCAAACAAAACTTTCCGTGGGAGTCCCATTCCGTCCCGTGCCAGGACCTCCAGGACTTCCAAGGACCAGAAGCAGAAGCAGAACTAGAGAACCCTGCAACCCATGCAACTGGCAGCTGGTGCTTTGTGCTGCCGGCGGGACACCTTATATGTATACAAAAGACGCCAGACATATTTTCTTTCAACACAAGAATAAACTTTGCTTTTCAAATATATTTTCAAACTTTCAAACCAAGCCAAGCCAGAAAGGGGCGCATTAAGTCCAAGTTTACGAAAAACTTAATTCTATTTTTAAAGCACCAACACACGCACACACACACACTCACTCACACACCTACGCAGGAAGGCCAGGAATCCATGGAGAAGGCTTGGAAAGGCAAGGCAAAGGCAGTTGCAGTTGCCGTTCCGTTTCCGCCCCGTTGTGTTGCATGCACTAAGTTATCGTCTTTATTGTTTGTCACATACATGACCTCACAATTGTGTTCCTGTTTCTTGGCTGCTCTGCCTCAGCCGCCATTCCTATTCCCATTCTCATTGCCTTTTGCGCGCTGAATGGCGATGCGAGCGGAAACGGAAATGGCATAAGTTGTTGTCGCCTACTAGTTCACACGTAAGTCCGTTCATTCAACAATAAAACGACGTTGCTGCAGCGCTAAAGACGCTACAAAAAAAAAAGGAGGGGACCTCGCCACTGGAACTGGTGTGGGCCAACAACAATGAAAACCCATAAAAGAAAATCAAGGCGATGGCTTTGCCGGCGAATTCTCAGAGATGGCAATGTGATATACTGAGTGCCGGCGTGCGAATGGAGAAGCCTTTTAGAAGTCTTTGTAGTCACAGCACTTCTTTTAGCTGTCAAGGCTTTCATATAATTTTTACTTTTGTCAAAGAGTGCTGTTGACGCCATTATATTTCATGGTTTTTCACTATTTATTGTATAATTATGGAACAATTCTGCAAACCGATTAATTTTAAAAAAGTTATTATAAAAAAGTTAATTGAAGTAGTAAAGATAAATGCACATACCTTTGTCTTTAAAATATGAAATCATCAAAATGTAACTTAAATTTTTATTTTGTATATAAATGACCCGAAATAAATTGTGTTTCCAGAAAAGTGGTTCTTTTCAATGTGAAAAGCTAGAACAACAAATAATTAACAATATAAACTTTTAAAATAAACTAAGTGCCTTAAAGACATGTAACGTAGTGTATTTTTAACAATCTTGATAATATAGATGATAATTCCAGGCAGGACCAATGATCACGATGTGGACGATGAGCAGTTTGGACTAAACCAGCTTCTGTGCAATAGGATCAGCTTAAGCTGGAAGAGCGTTCCATTTTATAGAAAGTGGCTGTTATTAAGGATAACGATGTTCGCGAGGATCAGCCAGACTTAGAGGAGCAGCCAGTCCTAGAGGAGCAGCCTGTCCCGTAGGAGCAGCCTGTCCCGGAGGTGCAGCCTGATCCGGACAAGCAGTCGTCCCGAAGGACCAGCCTGTGCAGCCACTACGACGCTTACACCGAAGATATAGCGAAGATGCTCAATACAAACCCGCTGCTTGCAGACGGCGCATTCTCTCGAGTGTCCCAAGTGCTGGCGGATGCAGCTGTCCCCGAACAAGTGGCCGCACGTCAAGGAAACTAAGCGATGGGCGCCATCAGTCTCCCAGGGCATGAGGCAAATCGAACAGCAATTTTCCTCGTGTATCTTCTCTAGCTTTCCATTCAACTCGTTCACTTTCTGTTGTAAATTATTTTTCTGGCGTTCCAGTTGTCCGATCTGCACGTGGTAGTGCGATTCTTGGGCTTCCCTCTCGTGAAGGATACTTTCCACAATGATATTCTTCGACAAGTCCTGCTCCTCAACCTGTTGACGGAGAGAATCGTTTTTGCCCAGCTCCTGTTGAAGTTGCTGCAGCAGGCTATCCCTCTCGTTGGCTAGTTCCTGATTCTGTTGCTGGTGCAACTGCCTTGTATCCGTTAGCAACTTATTACACTGCACTAAAGCGGCCTTCATCTCGTCCTTGCGTTTGCCCATGGCCTGGGTCCTCCTCTGCTCCAGGCGGAGTTCAGAGATCAAGACTGATCTTTTCATCTTGGATATATCACCACGTTGCGGGGGCTCCGGGTCTTCTTTCCCCAATAAGGGTTCCATTGTCAAGTCACAAAACTCAGCCCCCACAGCAGAAGCCAAGAAACTGAATAGATCCCGTAGAGATGTCAGATATACGAATGATTGTTTTCAGTCGGAACTATTGATATTTGTTTTTGTGTTTCTTATAAAGGGGTTTATTAATATTCTTAGTAAGAATTTCTTACTATTATATTTTTGGTAACTAAAGTGTAATATTAATTATTAAAAAAGGGATTTTTGTTAAATTGCCAGTTTGGCATCTCTATGGGCCACCTGGCTAGCTGTTATTCCTGGCAAAAATTTGCAGCTTCCACCACGTCGTATACGTAATGTGCGTTGTAAAATTAGCAAAAGCTCTCACAAGCCCAAAACGGAAGAAGCTAAGACGACGGGTAGGAGGATGGCAAAACTAAGAGGAAGCTGGGGCAGAGGGCATTTCATAAAAACTGCTAACTTCCTAAACTGATTGTCCCCTCCCTCGATGGTGGCGAAAGCTTCAAGTTGAATAGAAAATTGCAGCTGCAAAAGTTCTTTCCTGTCGTTTGTTGTCACTGTATTGGATCAACCTCGAACCTCTTTAGTCCGGTCCTGATGCGAATATTCCGCCCACACTTCCTGCGTCTCTTCTTTCTGAAGCGTTGCACGTTTTTCTTATTCAAAAGTTATTGTGCTGCTGTCAGGAAAGTTTTCCCTTTTTTTCTCCACCCACCTTCAGAAAATGGCCAGTAGCGAGCCAAAATCCAATAATGGCTCAGAGAGAGAGAAAGCGAGTGAAAAGGGGATTTACGCACACACAGACACCCATCCAGGCATTGCTTTCAAATACAAATCTACGCGCTATAATTGAAAAACTAACGGTTTTTGTAACGAGTTTTTCGTGCTTTTACTGCAAGTGTGCGCATTTTTAGTTTCTCTATCCCTGCGTGAGTGTCGCCTACTTTCTCTTTTCCACACATCCAGCCACTTTTCCCAGGCCTCCCGGAAAACTGAAGCTCGGTTGGAGTTTTTCCCATAAACTGCAACAATCATTCTTTCGGCTTCGCTTTTTTCCCGCCCTTACAAACACGCGCGCATATTTTTGCTGACTTTTCGTTGCGTTTTTCTATTTTTTTTAGGGCCGATGAGTGGGAGAATTTTCCAACCACACCACTATACCCTTCTTTTTTTGGTCGCCTAGGGATTATTCCTTCTTTGATTAGGCTATATAGAGTTGGCAAAAATTAATATTTTTTGAAAGGAAGTTTACTAATTTTAAATAATTAAAAATTAATTTTTTTTTTTTTTTTTTTTTTTAGCGCGGAGTCCCACGGCCACACCTCCCGCCCAACCGACCGAGGGGCGCTGCCGTGTATCGTACGGCACGATTCGCGAGATGATAGACGCGATGTAGAAAATAAAGATATAGTACGAGGAAATAAAAGTAGGATCTAATTCTGTGCTAGGAAATTTAATATTAATCGTTTTAGAAGAGGCAGAGAGTCAGAATTTGATATAATAGGATAAAGTCTATTATAGTCAGAACATAGTACTCTGAAAGGTTCATGCATGTCATAGTTAGATCTACAGTGGTTTAAAATTAAGGGAATGTAATTTCTAGTTAATCTACTTGGAACAAAAAAGTTAAGTCGTCCAACCAAGTCGGGGCTATCAATTTCACCTCGAATAAGGTTATAAATGAAGACAGTTCCAAGCATCGTTCTACGGTTGGATAGGGAGGGTAAGTTAATTAGGAGTAATCTACTAGAATAAGAAGGTAAAATGCGGTTTGCATCCCAGTTTAGGCGCCTTAAGGCAAAAAGTAAAAAGTTCTTTTGTACGGATTCGATACGGTCTATATGAATTCCGTATTGGGGACTCCAGACGGGTGATCCATACTCAAGTATCGGCCGGACGAGCGAGATGAATAAGGTCTTAGTAATATAAGGATCATCAAATTCCTTAGACCACCTTTTAATAAAGCCAAGCACACCCCTAGATTTATTTACCATGGATGAAATGTGATCAGTGAACTTTAGTCTTGGGTCCAAAAGAACACCAAGATCATTGACTAGGTCTAATCTGTCCAGAGTGCTCTCACTCAGCGTGTAAATCGCATATTGAGGAGTACCACGACAAAAGTCATCACCTTACACTTAGAGCCATTTAAATTCAGCGAATTGTTGGAGCACCATGTTTGGAAACTATTTAAATCGGATTGTAAATCAGACTGGCAAAAAGTATCCTTGTACTGCAGGCATAATTTCACATCATCAGCGTACATAAGTACACGAGAGTGACTTATAACTGATGGAAGGTCGTTTATGAATAAAGTAAAAAGTAGCGGCCAAGCTCCATGGTAGATCGACTAATTCGGTTGCAAATGAACAAGGAATTTCGGAACCCACTTTTAGAGGTTACATTAAAAAAGTAAACGAAGCCAGTGTTGATGTTTCAAAGGAATCCGACGACGTGGTATTGAACTTTTTAAACAATCATTCTCAGATTACCTTTTTATTATATTATTGTCATTTTTCATCCATTCTTGAAAAAAAAATAATTCGCACATACATACAGTTTTAGTGTGTATTTATTAGTTCGTCGCCTTATCTGGCAACTTTTGAAAGTGCAAAAAAAGGATGATTCACGCCAAACGTGTAGGATTTGGCTTACAGTGAGATAAGCGAATTGTACTTTGAAGAAAAATGCTCAATAGATCGGCTATAGCTGATCACTTTCTGCATTTACACTTTTAAAAAGATAGCGAGAAAGATATTTGGGAACGTTACGTTAACAAAATTGAAGAATTGTTCGTCAGATTACTCCGACAATTATTTACAACAGTGCAAAAAAATTATGGTTCACAGAGTTTAAACGCTGTAGGACTAGACTCCGCTTAAGTATCTAGAAAAATAGATTGAGAACCGGTATCTATATATTTCTATAGAGTCTGGACTTTACGTTCTAAGGATGTAAGCATCTTTACTGAACCAAGGTGGTTTGGTGGAGACTGACGGATAGTACAACGGAACACAAGAATTAAAAAACGAATTTAATGTTGAATAAAAAATATTTATAGCATCATCCATATTATGACATGAGTAAAGATCGGACCAATGTAATATGTAAATTCATACAGACTCTGTATTACAGATATTATATTAAATACTAATTTCACATTTTCTACAATCATTAGTAGATTAGAAACTACTTTTTTTTCTTTTGAAATTTATAATGCAAAAAAATTAGTTTTTATTCGTGAACAGTAGTAACAAAAAACCATTCTCATAAATTTCTTGTAGATATTTTTTTGTACCTATGGTTAACTTTTGTTATGGGGTAAAAATAAATAAATAAAACAAAAAAAAGCCGTTGGCCTATGAAATTAACATGACAGAAACATACATATTAAAAGTTTAAGTTAATAGCGATAAAATCTTCGAAAAAGTTTCCAGGGTCGATTCAGATTATTTTCTTGATGACCCTAACTAGTATTTAAAACCAAACACTTTCATTTGCACATACTACTGATATTTTAGTGGTATGAGCAAAGAATGAATGAAAAAATACCCATGAAATTGAAAAAATATGATGACACCTTCATTGCAAGTGAAACAATGGATGCCGCTGTGTGTTTGTGTGCGTACGCATGGGTCTCTGTGTGATTTTGTGTGCTGATGTGAGTGTAGGGGAATCCCCTTTTTTGGGGCCTTTGTGTGCACGCTGACTTGGAACATTTTTGCACTGCACTGACTGCCAGATTTCTCTCGAAGCGAACGCAAACAAAACCCAAAACCGAACAAAAAGTGAAAGATAATTTTTCGAAAATTTCGTCTGAAAACATTTTGCTGCTGTCAGGCTGATGGCAGCTTTCAATTCCTCTTTTTTATGACTTAAGAGCCCGTATATGGCCAGGAGGATTTTGGCTTTTTTGTCACGATCTAAGCTGCGGTTCTGTTCCGATTGCCCGCTGTGCGTTGTGACTCGCATGAATATTGGCATTCTTGGCTTTTCAATTTCGTTGAGCGTTTTTCCAGGTCGATTTACCGGCTTTTTCTGGCAACATTTTGTCAGTGTACGCGAAGTGCTCATAGCTCAAATTACCTGGCCAAGTGGCGCGGGCATTAAATTAAATACCTTTTGTCTGTGGCCATTAAATGAAACGACTTTGGTCTTGGTCCAAAGGATGGGGTTTTTGTTTGAGGTGGGGGTTTGTCCACAGTTTGGGTCGGAGTTTCTGCCAAGGGTTATGGCAACATTGACCAAAAAGTGTGCGTACGAAACGCACCAAAAGGCGCCCGAGGAAGAAATTCAATCAATTCGCACGTGACATGATTATTTTATGTTTTTATTTATTTATGGTGTATGCATTTTATTTTATTTTTTCGTTTTCCTATTATTTTTTTGCTTGTTTTTCTTGTACCGTTTAAAAATGTGTCTGCTACCATAACGTGAGGTCTGTCACATTCTGGCGACCAAAAAATAAATACTGGTTAAATCTGTGAGTCCGGGTTGGGTCCCAATTGTCACCTGGTTGATGACCTACTTTATTGAAAGAACATCTTAGGAATCCCAAAAAAAAATTTTAGAAATGTTTCTGTGGATCCAAGATCTACATAATTACACTTGGTTTATGAAGATTAAAATATATATTCAATAAAAAAGAAGGAATACAATAAAATTAAACTGGATGATCTATTGAAATATACTTATATCAAATTGACCTGAAATGGTGAATTTACCTGAATTCACTTGAAATTTTAAATTTATAGGCTTTATCTTGTTGAATAAGCTTTAATTTCAGTAATATCTCCTAAAATAATCTCGATTAATATTTTATTTAAGTGCCAATTTTATGACTTTAACATATGTCACCAATGGCACATTTAAATGCGACCATCTGCTTTAAAGATTGGCGCCCAACAGAAGGCCAATCAATATGCCCATCCCCCTTCGGCGTAGAACATTTCGAGTTGGTGGAAAACAAAACAAGAGGAAAAACAAGAAAAAAGGAGGCTGAAACAAGAAGGCAAACAATAAAGGCGTCCACAACGATCCAGCGACTCCAGCAACTTGTTAGTTACACTTAACGAGCCAAAAACCGTATTTAAGTCAAATCGAGGCGGCAAAAAACAAAACCCAAACCAAACCCATGTCCCAAAAATGTTCGGGGAGTGAATGTGGGGTATCGGTTGGAGGTGTGACCGTTGTGGATGTTGTTGGCTTTGGTGTCAAAGTAAATACAATCAATTTGATTGTGCCGTCCTTTTTTTTGTCCTCCCATTCTCGACCCTTGTGCCCGGGCCATCGATTGATAATTTAATTCAATTGTGCTGCGACTGCCATTAAAATTGGCTACTGGATGGCAAATGGCAACTGTTGTGGGCCGTTGTGGCCCCATAGAATGTTAATTTCTGGGATAATGTGAGGCAGGCCACGTTTCTAGAGATTTGCACTCTTTTCGTTTTGGGGAATCATCGACACGTTTTTGATGGATAACAACACAAATTTCGGGGGAAAAATGTTCTATTCGGTCACGTGTTGTTGTCATAAAAAAATCTTATTCAATTGCCCAGGCCAGTACGGAATTTCTGATCAGGCAATCAAAGTAACATCTATTGGTTTATTTTTTGGCGGTTAGGAGTTCGTATTTTATTCGTATTTCCAATACACGTGGCTCTTGGTCAATAATGGATTTGTTTTGCTTAGTTTCAGTTGCTGTTAGCTTTACTTTTGCTAATTTAAATACATTGTAATTGTAATTCCCAAAAAAGTTTAGGATGGTAGATGGCATTTTAATATTATTTAAATACGAGCAGGAATAAGAATCAGACTAGTGATTTAATTATTTAAAGAAGGCATTGCTATTGATGTTTTATTATATTTAAGTTGTAAGTTATTAAATACAATTATTCCAAAAATTAATGCATTTTGATGTCTTATTATATTAAAAAAGTAATTTATAAATGAAATTATTTAAAAAATAAATAACAATTATTATTATTGTCTTATTGTATTAAAATTAAAATCGAAATCCTACAATTAAATTATTTTACCAACACATTAAAGCTTTTGTATAATTTCATTGCACCTAGGTTACCGCTAGCACCCAAATTATAATTTAAATTTATTCCCGGTCAATTGTTCATCTTTAAAATACGATTATTGCTATGCTGGGTGCCTCGCATTAGGCAGTCCCATTTAATCCCAAGCGCCCAGATAACGACGAGCGTGGCCTATTAAGTAGCAAAACAGTTTTATTCCACCCTTTGCTGGCTAAGAAATGCAAAACGAGAGCCGCAACCGGTCTGGACAGTCGACAAGGACAGGCGAAAGGATTCAATTTGCATGAGCCACGTTAACAATAAATTTATAGTCTCTTTTTTCGGGCTTGTCCATGACATTCTGGCACTCCCCACCATTCGTTCGGTCCAAATGAAATGTTGGGGGACTAAACACGTTCGGCTAACGTATTCGTGTGATTTGCATTTGGCTGATGCCCCAGCAGAGTCCTGTTCTTCAATTGTTATCCTCGTGGTGTTTTCCAGCCTTTGTGTCTTTTGTGTGTTTAAGCTACAGATCATATTCTGTCTTTATAAGCTTAACAACGAATTTATAAAAAACTTTATAGTTAAAAGTTCTTGAATTTGTATAAAACATTTTATTTAAATTTAAATACAATTAAGGATACATGGTTCGACATTTGAAGTTTCAAGCTAATGGAGCTCGAATAAATCAAGGATTAAAATATTTATAAGAAACCTAAATGAATTCTTTTATGGAAACCCTACACTGCAAAAACTATGTAAAAATTAAAATTAATATCTGCATATTACAATTTCAATTTTAAAATATTTAAATTAAGGTAGAAAATATAAGTCATGATTTATTCATATTTACTTTAATTATTTTGTGTCATTTACTCACAGCTTTAACTATTTGAATCAATAATGATTGCTAAAGTTAATAAAAAACTGCAAAAAATAACAATCAAAGCGAAAAATATTCAGTTTAAATATCCTTCTCTGTGTACATGGTTCTACATTTGATGTTTCAGCCATAGTAGCTTCAATAAATCAAGGATTCAAATATTTATAAAAGTAAATAAATTCTTTAAATACCGGGTAACCCTAGGTCTTCGCGGTATCTTTCTATTTTTCGTGCCCCTGGTGGTTGTCGCTTCATTGACAGGCGTGCGGCTGTAACGGAAGCTGCGTCTTCTATGCCGGCAACATTTGTTGATATGTCGCCTTTGTTTCGCTGCCTTTTGGAATCCACCAGTCCCAGTCCCACCATCCGTTTCCTTTCCCCGCTGGCTCTTTGTTATCGCCCAGACAAGTCCTGTGAGCTGCTGCATCGCTCCGGGGGAAAAGTTGGAATGGGGAAGGGAAAGGGGATTTTTTCGCGTCTCAACTTGTCCGCTTGTGTGCTTTTTGTGCCTTTGTCAAATGGCTTTATCATTCGAATGACAGCAAATCCAGATCCGGTTAGCAGAGTCTGACTTACAAGGGGAAGAGAGTGAGAGCATTTATCTCTATGCGGCCACCTCCCAAAGCCACACTCAAGTGGCTGGCGGCTTAGCTAATGATACTAAATGGCAAGTTATTGAAATCATTTAAATGCGCCATAAGCCGACGCATAGTCACCAAAATCCGTTGACTTTAGACCGAATAGCATTAATCTGAATGCTGCTTGACTGTCTGCTTTACAATCCCTAGTAGACATCACGTAGTCATTTACAGAACTGCATTTAAAGTGCACAGTGGGTTGGAACAGTGTAAAACCAGATAATAGCTCTGATTAAGTGGCTAGAAGGGATAAATATTACAAAATAATATTGGTAAGAATAGTAAATGTAAGGTGTAACAACCTTAAGCGATTGTAGTATATAGTTTACTCAGTGAAATATTTGCGTTTAAACTAAAAGAATTTATACAGGAATGAATAAGATCATTTTGGCTTAAAAATTGCTTAAAATATAACAATATTTACCAAAAAAAGAATCCGTAGTTTAACTCTTATTATTCGTTGTATTAAAATATTATCGATGTAATATAAAAGTAGGGCATTGATTTAATACTAAATAATATAAGGCTTATACTCTGTAGTATAAACTTCAATATTAAGTTTGTAGTTTCAGTTTTGAAGTAGTCTATACCAAAATATTCATTTTAATAATTCGTAGTATTTATTTAATTATTAAGAATATTTTTGAAACTTAATAGTTCAGAATTAACTTACAAATATGTTAGTTACTATTATAATTTTTTTCGGTGGAGTTATAATTTAGGTTTTAAATTAATTCTGCACGTTTCTTGACATCAAGAATGATTTTCTCCCAACATTTTTTCAAAAATATTTTTACTGCTGGTTTTTAGTTTATTGAAAATGTATTTTTAAGTTGCCTAACAAGTAATTTTTCGTTAAATGGTTTTGCTTTATCCATTACTCACCACCGTTTTGACAAAAAATAAGTATGAGTAGTTGGGAACCATCAGATCAGTTGTCACACACTCAGCGGCAAAAGCGTCGCCAAAGCGACTTACTGACAGACTGACAAAATGACAGACTGGCAGACAGACAGCGATTTCAGTTCCCGTCACGATTCTCTGAACTTTTCTCTAGCCAGACTGGGAGATGATGGCCCAGACGCTGAGCCACGGGGAAAGCCGGCACTGGTGGGCTATATGCAAATTTTAATTTTATACATAGACACATAAAAATAAATTGTTTTTACTCGACTCTGGCAACACTTGCCAGCATATGCAGTGCTCTGGATTGGAATATATATATATATTCTCATATATGTAAGTTGTGGGGCTACTTGTCATGCAGGCATTGTGTCTAACCCCAATCCCTCTATGTCTCATTGTGAAAATTACTACCCCAACTTTCTCTATGACACTGCAGCATATTGATTTTCTATTTTAAGGGATTAAAAAGAAAATGTTTTTACCAGAGATTTTGCATATTTATTGATTGTATCTGTACTGGGAATTTAGGAATTGGTATGTGTAGATATCTGTGTTTTTGTAGCACGTAAGAGTATTTTGTATTTCACTTTGTACGCTTTTTGTTTTTTGGTTTTCCTTGCAGAAAATATGCAAAATAGTCGGAGGCCAGGGAGTACAGAGATTTGGTATGGAAATATGATTTTATAAGCTCGGTAAATTAGTTGTGCTAGTGTGGCCAGGGAATTTGAGCTAAAAATAATATTTATTCAATTGTTGCAATAGAATATTTACATCCAGATTGTTCTATCTTACATGCTATCAATAAATCGCCAATTGTTTCGCAAATATAAAGCCGAAAATCTGCTTTGCCAGCTCAAAGACAATGGCCATTTCCTGTTTAGACCGAGCAAACCAAGCAAATCCAAGTTTTTGTTCCTAATTTGGGGAATACTCACTCGTAAGTCGCAGGGCAAAAGTTTCAGTTTCCTTTGTCGTTCGATTTGAGAGTAGCTCGGGGCCAAGTTTTTATACTTTTTGGCATAACAAATCAATTTCGCATTAGAGTTTGGGTCCTCTCTCAATCCAGCCCCAATAAGCTTTTGGCCAGGAAATAACTTTCTGTTATTGTTGCCACAAACTATAACAAGGCGCTTAAAATATATAAAATATTGTTTTCGTTTGTGGGATTGCAACGCATGGAAAATTGAAATGTGCTCGAGGGCAAAGGAAACTCCCTGAACGAACGAAAAAAAAAGTAAAAATTTCGATCAAAACCAGCAGCTAAGGAAAGTAATAAAAACTTGGTGAAAACGGTCCACTTCCCTGCATTAAGAATATAACAAGCTAAAGGTTTTCTGTGTCATCTGTGCAACTTGAACTTGAAATCGAACTGCTTGAAAGTTGAGCGAGCATAAAAGGCAAAACGCAAATCAAAGACCTCCATCCTCCGATTCAGAAGCCACATGCGGGTCCGTATTTGAGGATTAGTGCTGCCATTTTGTCCTTTTTCCGGATAGATCTGTCCGGTTTTTAATGGCTTTATCCGGAAAAATTCCAAACATCCCCTGTCCGAAAATCGATCCTCTTTTCGAAAGGAAGTGTATAAATCTTAGTTTTACAACCCGTTTTTTTGGAGCTGTGCTTTCTATTTTTCATTCATTCACAGGATTCTAATAAATACCAATAAAAATCAAAGACGATGTATCAAAAATAAATAAATTTAGTTCTTAAACTTTAAAAAATCTCTTTTTGTTTGTAAAACAAATAAAAATTGATTAAATTCGTACTACTAAAAATCCGAATTTGTGAGCGAAATGGGAGTTTTTAAATATCCATACCAATTAACATCAAGAAGGACAATATTCTGAAATATCAGATTTTGCGAGTGAAATGGGAACTTTTAAATATCCATATCACTTAACATAAGGTCGACTGTGATTTATTTCAGTCGCTACATTCATTTAAGGCCTCAATTAAATTCAAGTAAATGTGACAAAAAATGCATTTCTCCTAAAAAAAATTTCTATTCGGTCTCAAATTTCACTTCGCGACGTGACAAAAATAAATCCGTTTTTTTTTTATTTTTAGTCTAAACTTTATTTAAACAACAAAAATTGTAAAAATCCTATTGTGTGCGTTTCTCAAAAAAGTTGGAAAATTCGGCAAACTCTGATAACCTATAAAATTGAAATCCGATGTTGTGACGAAAATGGGAGCTTTTAAATATCCATACCAATAAACCATCAAGGACAACGTTAGGAATTAATATACAATTTTGTTTTGTTTCATTTTCAGAAAAAAGTTAGGCGAATCGTATAATTTTTCGATTTAGTTTCAAGATTGGTACAGTCACGAAACTTGAACCGTATTTGACCGAGTAGGTAGCTTCTATTTACAAGTCCAGTGACTAATTTGTGAAGGAACATAACACCGTGGCAGGCCCGACGACCTTGAGGGAGGGCAGGTTCAGTAGACGCATTCTATCCTCGTAATATTCATGTGTTTCCCAGTTTTAGGTGACCAAACCCACAAGGAGTATTCAAGAATTGGACGAACCAAAGAAATGTATATGTGTTTCGTAGTATAAGGGTCCTCAAATTCCTTTGACCAACTTTTAACAAAGTCAAAAATTCCTTTGGTTAATATGTTCAGAGAAGTTTAGGTTTTGGTTGAATAAGTGCGTTAGGTTTTAATGTCGAAAAAGGTCGAAAAAATAACTTTATCCTCTTTTTTGTCTTTTTTTAATTGTTGGTATCCTTTTTTTCGGCTTTTTTTCGTGTGATCTGATTGCTGCAGCACTGCTGAGGATACCCCATCTTCAGCCTCCTCCTCGTTCGGGCCACCGATGTTTGCCTAATGCAGCTGCCAACATTGTCAACTAAAACTCGATGCTAACAAGCAGAAAATGGCAGGCAACTACATACCAACTTGAGCTCGTAAAACTGCCGCCCAAGTATAACTTTTTAACAACCGCTCGTGGGAGCTGGGAACTGGGAGCTGGGAGCCATCCTGCCTTCCTGTCTAACTAGCTGCCGAGCAGATTGAGCCTGGCTGACTGTGGATCGGGCAATTTGATTTTTACGAGGCTGGCTAACGAGTTTCAGTTGCAGTTTGCAGGGTAGAACAAATAAATACAACGTGGCGTATGAGCCATATGACTAGCAAAACGTAGGCAATCACCATTGGGGCCACGTACACCGTGGCGTATGCGTAACCCGGATCACACTCAATGTGGGTGTGTGTAAGTGCATGTGGGCTAATCTGCCATCATTCAGGTGTGTTAATTGCGTCAAATAAAGGGAGTTCCAACTTGGTCTACGGGTATCTCGCATTTGACCTTTTATTTAATTCGTTTTAAGCGATTTTATAGGACAGAGATCTTTAAACAAATGTATCTTATTTTATTTACATTTTTTTTTAACAATCTTTCTGAATTGTTTTTGCGTTAATATGGAATTTCGATTTAAAATATACACAATATATTTGCCTATTTAGTAAATTGACAGGTTATGAACCTTTTAAAATGGGTTAAAATCATTAAAAGGCCGAAAGACTCAAAATAAGTTTGCACGTGAAACGTGTCAGTCATTACTTTGCCGACTACGCAAAATTTCGACATTTAGCTAATTGAAAATATTTATATTGTGCTTTGAAAAATAGGGGGAAATTATTTTAATGTTCATTTAATTTGTCAAACAAAACAATTTGCATAAATTAGTAGCTTGTATCTGCTCTGCTCTCTGCCACTTGTAAATTTATTTATAAAGCGAAAGTTTCCCCCGCTAAGGATCTGGCTCAAAGTTTGACATTTACATGACACGCGGAACGTAGCGCTGTGGGGCAGATGAACCAACCTCCCGAACGGATCCCAAGTACCGAATCCCGAACCCACGCGAAATATGTCAAGCAAGAGAAAATTTTACTTTGAGTCAATTAGGCGCATAAATTAGAAAAGTCTACCACAAGTTTAGCCCGCTTTCGCTGCCATGGTTAATGCGATTAGAGGCAGCGGCGAACAATGAACAATTTGCGTATAATTAATGCGCATAGTTGGCATTTTTATGATGCCTGGCGACGTCATTCCCGGGACTTTGACTTTAAAGACATACAGTTCGGCCCAGATAGAGTGCTTGAGCTCGAGCTCGTGCTCCCCTGACTTACTTGGCAGCGCAGGAAATGGATGTGTTTATGTGTATCTCATGGATTTGCTTGGCCGCCAGCCAAGTGCCTGCCTCAGACAGGCCAACACTTTTCTTCATTGTTTGCCCGGCAACAGCAAGCCGAGTTTCCCAAGGAAAAACAACAGGAAAAACCAGGAACGAAAACAAACTGTGAATAAGAAGTTCTCAAACGAATACTTTTTGACGCGCCTGGGCCGCAATGCAGTTTGTGTCATTTCAACTTCCTAACCAAAAATGAACTTGGTGGCAGAGGTTAGGCAATGAAGCCATGAGGTCATGTCAAATGTTGCCAATTTAGCCCTTTTTTTTATCACTTTAAATATAGATATTTTGTTGACATGTTAAAGATCACAAAAATGTATGATAGGACGGTTTTTTATTTATAAAAAAATTTCATTTATTATTATAAATTTAGTTGATTGGTTATAATAAAGTAAATTTGTAATATTTTAATATGCGTTTTTGCCAATACTAGTTTTTCATTTCCAATCCTGAAAAGCTGACATCACTGGTCAAATTTCGTGTAAACTTTTATAAAATAATTTGCATGCGGGCCAACGAACTTCTTTCATTTGCAAAGGGTTCCTTCCAATTCCAATTTGCAAAAGTCCACCACAAAAATTAAACGAAATTCCGTCACTTTTGATGAAGTTATTTTGTCCAAGTTTGAGTTACGTTTCTGGTATTATAAACCAATAAAGAAATTTTGAAGAGGAAGGAAAGTAAGAAAAAATGTCATTAAACTTTAGGTTTGAATTATATGAATTAAATTAAGCCAAGGGCCGTTTTCTCGTCTGCTGGTTAAATGTTAAACTAAGGGTTAAACATTAAACATGTACATATATATTAAATAGTACATACATATTAAATAGTTACCCATTTATCTTAATCGAAATATAATGTTTTTTTTTTTTATAAATTTTGGGTGATTTGGATATAGTTTATTGATTTTAATGTCTGAAATTTCCTTTAATATCCCTATTAAGGTCGCCACCATCCCCAATCGATGTTCCAACAATGGCTCAGTTCAGCGAGTCATTCAATTGTTGGGGAACGTTTCCCCCAGCGGACCAAGTGCTTCAAGTATGACTTGCAAATGCAGGCGCTAACCAGTGGAAAGATTTGCATATTCCCATTTCGAGTCCAGACCATTACCGAGTCCTCCGGTAGCCCACACCCTGCCACTCTGCAGCCCACAACCCACAACCCGCATCCCGCTGCCCTTTATCCGCAGATGAGGCTCTGGCAATTATAGAGCTCCACGTAGCAGGGCCTAAATTATGTCCTGTTGCGGAGTCTCGCTGTTGGCTGAGTTGGTTGAGTCCGGCCATTGTGAGTCTGTGGCCACATTGCGTATACGCCCGCTAGTCCCTCGTTAATTGCAATGTTTGTCATTTGCCTGTCAATTTGCATTTAAATTACAAAATTTAAACGGTCTTTTTTGTTGCCATCGCAGGAACTTTACGACTGCCAAGATATGGATGAGAATGCAGAGGAGGTTGGATGATGATGTTGCGCCAGCAAAAAGAGGTGGCAACGAGGCATTTGTCATGATGGCCCATGGAGAGTCACTTAGACGTATGCTCCATTTTCAGGACCAGAATTCCGTACCGGGACCACGCTTAACCCAATCTTTTGTTTATGTGGATTCTCAATGAGGCACGGCCATGGCCGCGTAACATTTTTCGGGCTAATTTTGTTGCAAATTGCTCGGCTGTAAAAAATGTGATGGTGTGAGCTCGGCGCTCGGCGAAATTGCCGTGTAGCGACGACGACTGGCAGCTGACCTCGAACTTTGCTCTCTGACGCGCGGGATGTTTGCCATTTAATTAAAGCGACACCCAGCTAGCAGCCACCCACCATCCACCACCCACAGCTCGTCCTTAGCGTCCTGTGCGTGTTGACCTTATTATGTTGACTTTGTGTGTGCAGTGCATAAACTGTGATAAAAATCGCATATTCCACGCGGCATTGCTCGCTTTTCCGCCCACCCATCCGCCGCTAGATGAACGTGGCCCACCAGCCACCATCAGCAAACCCCGTTTTTAAATGTCTATAATTTATGTTGGCCGTTAAACTCGCTGGCTGACTTCAGCCTTCCTGACTGCCGGAGCTTTCGCTTTGGCTTTGGCTTTGGCTTGGGCTATGGCTTTTGCCTTTTGCTTCTGCTTACAACAATTTGATGGCATATAATTATTAGTTCGTATAATTTATGGCTTCATTTTGGCTCACAAAGTTGTGAGCTGCCTGCCGCCTTGTGTCTTGTGCATTTCAAGTTGACTCTGCGCTCCCCGCTGATTTATAACTAATTTAGCTGACATTTTTATGAGCTATCGAGAGTGCAGCTACAGCTGCAAGTGATTTTAATCAGTTCGGGCAATATGCAAAAATGTGAAAAGAAATTGCATTTTGCCAGTCAAAAGGAAATCGAATTTCGCTTCATCAAAGCGGAGTAGGAAATATAAACATGGCAAAGTATGCAATGCAAATTGTGCGACTTCAGATGATATTTTGATGCATAATACTTTGTTGACCACAATTAATACTTAAATGGTAATAATGTTTTCCAACATCTTCAACAAATATTTATTATCAATATAACATTAAAATTGCTTATATATTTTTAATTTTTTATCGAAGCTAGTAGGAGAATTTATATTTTCATGAAATTGAGGATACTAATTTAAATTAGATAAAACATTTATTATAAATATAATAGAATTTTCGAAATAAATAAAACATTTCTTGTACATATATTATAATTTAATTCTATTAATATACCTACTAAATGACGGAATTTTGGGTTTTAAAAACAATATTTTATTATTATTATTATGAAATGTTCGACGAACTTGAATTTTGCTATAGCTACGGGGCCTTAAGCTATTAAAAACAATATAACTTAAGAGCTTTACAAGAAAATCGTTAGTATTTAAAGTTGAAAACCTTTTAAGAAGTCTGGCTTCACTGTACCCCAAAACCCTGGCGATGACACATTTTTGGATTGTAACCACCATCGCCGCTGTTTCTGTTGCGGTTGCATTCGCCGTTGGCCGTTGAGAGTTCCTCAAAATAAGGATGTGGACGTTGGAGGTCCTTGAGTGAGTGGTTTGGCGACCATGTGGGGCAATCAAACGCAAGCATGCCGCTAACCACTCATTAAGGGCGATCGAGAGTGTATGTGTGCGCGAGGGTAAATTGTAGAGCCCAAAATTTTCGTGGGATCCCATGCAACATGCGATGGTGAACTTTGAACTGTCACTAAATGCGGACCACATTTTGTTGTATTTTCGTATTCGGTGCGTTTTTCCTTTATTTCACTTTTTTTGCACGCTGAACTTTGAAGGCGTCGAAAAGGCCTAATTATCTTAATTAATGAGAGCCAAAGCGAATTTCGTGGAAGACAAATGTGCCAGGCCGTCGAGCGGTGGGTGGTTTCTGGGTTCTGGTGGTTTCTGTGGAGCTGTGGATCTGCCTGGCGGCATTCACTCAGCGTTGCAAGGACGTTCTGTGGGTGCCATTTTAATTGTCTCTGCCCGCCAACCGCTCCGTCTAGCTGCCTGTCTGTTTTTCTGTATATATATATTTATATATATAGGGCAGGGTGTGTGTGTGTGTGTGATTTTCATTAATTTTACTTCGTTTTTACCATTTGCGAGTGTCGGTGGCTGTGGCCGATTTTGGTTTATGGCCTCGCTACACGGCTCAGCGTTTTTCCGCTTCCCGCATTCCCTCTGATTTTCCCCACTGGCTTTCCTACCCAGCGTTTTCCCCAGCTCGTTTTCGCGCTTGCTGTCTGTGTGCGGTTTTCGGGTTCGCCGCAAAACGACGCAGGAAAAAGGCTCTGGCAAATGCCCGCCAGGCAATAAGTGGAAAAGCGTGCTAGGCGCCAAGGAGGAAGGCGGAGAGAAAAGCGGCGGGGAAAAGTGCGAAAGAAATGGGTAGCTGGGAAAACAATAATAATGAGGCGCCATACAAACACACGGTGCAACACTTTGGCCAACAAATTGTTAAATGCCATTCTGGGTGGGATTGGTTGGTGGGCGAAAGCAAAGTGGAGGCCATGTGGAAGCTAAAGGAGCCACCACAAACAAATCTAGGCATCCTTTGTGGCCATGGGCCATGGGCCTCTGCTGATTTACAGACCCTTGCTGCCTTATAAATCCCAAGGAAGCGTGATTAATGAGGCTGGTTCGCAAGTGGACTCCATTTGGTTAAAGTTGGCACTCATTTTGTTTACTTTTATGGCCAGGAAATAAATGCAAATTCCCTCGGGTGCCACGTGCAGGTATTTAAGTGTGTGTGGAACCCAAGTCTTGTTATTTATCAAAATTCCTGTAATATTCAGTCAGTTTTCAATTCGCCATTCCTCACTCTCTATGTTTCATTTTCATATCGTTTCATTTCTGAAAACTGCGCAGGATCCTTCCAGCTGAAAAAGCTTTCGCTCTCGCGGAGAAAGTAAGAGAGTGGAAGAGAGAGCGCGGCCATTTCCTTTGTGGACCGCATTGAAACTAGCACATTTTTACCCATTGTTCTTGGCCAACTCTTTTGTTGTTGGCCATCTCCGCTTCTGGGAGTACGAAGGCGGCTTCTTCGCTTCGTCTGAGTGACCTGCAATGGCCGCGTCAAGTGGCCGATTGACAACTGACAACGGAGCGGAGTTCAAAACGGGGCTGGGCTTATATCCTTTATATCCTTTACATCCGCATACGCAGAGGAAATGCTATTTTCCCACAGGACGAATGCACATTTTTTTTTAATAAGAATGAGACTGAAGTTAAGATAAACTTCTACGGGATGTCTTTAAATTTGTATGTTGATTTCGGTTATTTTTACAATCATGGGTCTTGATTTTTGAATTTATTAGTATTTATAATATTTTAGTTATTTAAATCATTCCAATATTGTTAAAGAGTTGTCGATCATTAAAGAAAAAATACCATAAGTACAATTATTTAGGTATACCTTTTTCTGTTTAGTTTTTAAATAAATTTACCCAATCTTTTCTTAAAATGTTTCTAGAATATTATCTTGCCGGAAAATTCGACGTTTTAGGTGAAAAAGGTTTAAATCATTGTAAAAAGTTAAGTAAAACAAGAGAGAACGCTATAGTCGGGTTGGTGTCCCGACTATCTAATACCCGTCACTCAGCTAAAGGGAGTGCGAACGCTGTACTCGGGTTGGTGTCCCGACTATCTATTGGGGCTAAAGGGAGTGCGAGGGAGATAGAGATAGAAACAATTTTGATTGCGTATAACTTTATAATGAATGGTCCGATTTGAAAAATGTCTTCTACATTTCGATAGGTATTAATAAACACTATAAAATGGCGTTTATATATTTTTAAAATATTAAAAGATGTGGCCTCCAGACACATTTGAAAATCGTAAATGGCGATTGTGGGCGTTAGGGGGGCGTGGCACCTCGATGAAACAAACTTGCGCTGCGTAGGAACCCCAAGAATATGTATGTGAAATCTCAACCTTCTAGCTTTTATAGTTTCCGAGATCTCAGCGTTCATACAAAAAAAAAAAACAGACAGACAGACGGACAGACAGACAGACAGACAGACGGACAGACGGACATGGCTAGATCGACTCGGCTAGTGATCCTGATCAAGAATATATATACTTTATGAGGTCGGAAACGCTTCCTTCTCCCTGTTACATACTTTTGCACGAATACAATATACCCTTTTACTCTACGAGTAACGGGTATAACTATCGCTAGATTTCACTATCTTAAGATTATTTCCAAAATTCCCAAACACAATTAAAATACCCGTTTTCAATACGTTTTTCTCTACTTTGTTTGCAATAATTTGACTATATTTCATTGATCAACACAAAAACGACTACAAATCATAATGGTAAAACATTTTTTACTTATTGCGCCGTGGCTTTTGACTCCTTGAAATATTTATACAATTTTCCCTGGCATTTTGTATTACGCGTTCGTTGCCGTTTCAGTTCATCATCGTTGTCAGCATTTTCTGGGGGTGGACGGGATCAGGATGATTGGCACTAGGCGGCGGTAGTCTGTTGCGGTTCCTGGGTGGTGCTGGTGGAGGCGACAGCCGACGATTCCGGCGCCTTCTCGTTGAGCGCCAGCCAGGGGCAACGTTTCTGCAGCTCCATGCGGTATCTGGGATGACTTATGGCGTACACAAACGGATCGATGCAGGCCACCATTTTGCAGGCGCAGGCGGGGATCATGGTGGCGCCCGGCGTTAGAAGGGTTTTATCCCCGAAAGCCCCAATGAGCGACATCACTCCGTATGGCGTCCACGAGCAGAAGAACAGGAAGCAGATGGTAATGGCCGCCTTGGCTATCCGAATCTCGGCCGTCTCCTTGCTTTTGTCCACATTCGAGCGCAGCGATTCCACATTCATCTTCTTGGCCTGATCTCTCAAAGCCTTCTCGTGGCTAAACACATGTCCCACAATCTGGGAATAGTAATAGGTGATCATCGTAGTGGGACACACAAAGCTGAAGAAAAAGATACAGGCAACAAACAGGCGGGTATCGAAGTTATCGGTGAGATAGTCAAAGGTGCAGGAAGTTAGGTAACCCTCGGGCACAAAACGACCCCAAGTTTCGGTGTAGCAGGCCACCACCCAGGGGGTGGCGTACATGTAGATGAATATAATCATTGCAATGGCCTTCCCATGCGTCATCTTGCCCTCCATGGGTCGAGTGATCACATTGAATCGATCGTAGGCTATAAAGGCATTCGTGGCCCCAGCAGCAATGCCCGTGTAGGAGCCAATTATCCCAAAGATCTGACAGCCCAGATGACCCAAGGCATAGCCTTGATGGAAGCTATTGTAGATGAATATCGGTGTCTTGACCATCATCATGAAGTCACAGAACGCCAGATTAATGACCAGTATATTGGAGGGAGTGCGCAGCGATTTGGCTGCCGAGAAGACCCAGATAACCAGTCCATTGCCCAGCATCGACATCAGAGTGAAGAAGATGTAGAGGGTGCCCAGCAGGTAGTTCATCGATTCGGGCGGCTCGGGGTACGTCAGCCAGTGCTCGGGGATGTGACGCAGCTCCTCCGGCGGAACATTCCAGCCCAGCAGACGCGACTCGGCCGAGAGTCGCGCCTCCGGCCGCAGCGCGGTGGACACGTTGCCAAAAAGACTCAGCGACGACGACACGTTAGCGGAGGACTCCATGCTCCGGTCTTTGGGCCAAGACAAAATCACAGCAAGCACGGATTGTGGCTTTTATAGGGCCCCATGGAATTGGATTAGCTGCGCAGCCAAGGGGATTAACCACTGCGGGATTGGTCTAATCCGTTGCTGACATTTTCGCTAACACTGCATTTGCATTGATTCTCGATTTCCAATTAAGGGTGCAGCTAAGCTGAAGGTCAGTGTTGTGAACCAGTTGATTGAGTAAGGCAAATGCTATAAAACATTCTTATCATATAAGGTAAGGTTGGTTTTTGTCATTTAAAAGTGATTTGAAAGACGCCCCTATATTATTATTCGGATTTTCTGTGAAATCGCAAATGGGAAATGTATTATTAGTATGAACTTCAATTTATATTTAAGATCTATTGTATAAAACAGTTTTAAATTTTATTAAAGTGTTTTTTGAAAACAATTTCTCTCGTTAAACTACCATAACAAGTAGTCAGCTGTTTCCTTTAAACTTGAACTCAAAGATTTTTCTACATCAAAACCACTTTCAATCCCATGAGCGATTGCAGCTCAGTCGAGTGTTAAAATAATTTCGCTGCCACGGAGGTACATTTTCTAAATTGCTTGCCCCCAAAAGTATACTTGAAAAAGTTTTGTGCTATCCTATCTGATCTGAACATACGTATACGTAGGTTTTGAATATTCCCCAATCTGACAGTGGGTGGGTTTTGCTGGATGGGTGGTTCAGTATCCGCCGCCATAATCAGAGTGTAGCAATTGGGCTGGGGCCACGCCTACTTATTAACTCATAAAACAAAAAGTGTAGCATACTTTGGCGCGCGTCCCAAGACGACACACTCACACTCGCACACACAGCGATGTGTGTGTAATTATATGTGAGCGAGCAGCAACAATTTAGGTCATAAATCATATGGAAAAAGTACACAAAGGCATGCAAATATTCCCCAATTCCCCGCCAAGCCGACATATATGGGTTTGTGTGTCTGTGTCTGTGAGTGAGTGTGGCATAGGGTGGTAAAAAAAGGGGTGGTTGTGGTGGAGGGGATCATACGTGTGCATATGCTAAAAGTATGTACAAAGATTGATTTCCCTTTGTTTGCCTTTTAGTGTGTGAATGTGTTCCTCGCTTATTCACCTCAATTCCGCAAGCCTATGCGATGCCATGCTATAGAAAAGGCCCCCAATCCCTCGAACCTTCAACACCCACCCCCTGTAATGCCCAAAGCCCCATCCACAGATCCCCCATCGCGAAATCAACCTCATGGGCTACGTACATCAACTACATACATCGCCATGGGTGGTAATATTATATGCTGAATGAGTTGCCTGTTGAAATAATATGTTATATTCACTTGATTTCGATTTTTGCCCGCGCCTTTTGCCTTCCGCTATATTTTTTGCATTCCCTTGCAGAGGGTATTATTAGTTCAATCAAAAGTTGTCCAGGCTAATACATAAAGGAAAGCTAATAAATATTATTTTTAAACAGAAAATTCTAGATATCCGATTAAAAAATTTCCCTTTGTATTTTATTTTACGTAAAGCATTTTGTTAATCATGTTAATATTAATAAATATTTTTGGCATAAATAGATTATTGTTATTTTAACGTAGAGAAATATTGTTCTCAGTTATAGGAAACTTTTTTTAAGGTGTTTTGGATGAGAACTAATAAAGTTTCAAAAAACATGTTTTTATTTTATAAAATCTTAAGTTTTTTAATTAAGTTTTTCAGTAATATTTTTTTACGACACGCTGAAGTTAATCGATTAACTTTAGAGATTATCTTTTCATACCTGATAAAAATATAGATCTTATATAAGACAGAAAGACCTTTAAGGGTATTCCTCAGGCTTCCCATCGAACTTTCGCTTTACTTGTTTGCCCATTTTCTTTTTTGGTGGCAAGGTGAATGACTCTGTGGGGACTTCGGTTTGGGAGTGCGGTGTGAGGGGCACGAATCTAGTGTGGATTTCCATGTAATTAAGGACAGCTGTCGGCGGCCCACAATTCCCTAGTGCCATTGGAGCAGCCAACGGAGACGGGGAGCCAAATAGAACTGAGCTCTCGCAGTGCCGGGTTGATTAGTGTGGAGCATAAATGGAACATGTGTTCCTGGCCAAGCGAAAGGTGGAGCTGCCACTGCCCATTTTGTCGATTGTCGCCGGCACTGATTAAATGATTTCATTAAGTGATTGCTGCCAAGGCAGACGGCGTCAATTAATGACAAGCGGAAATAGAAGTTGCTGTTGAAAAAAACGGGGGAGTAAATGTAATTGAAAAGTGAAGCGGCGAAAGGACAGTTTGGAGCGTTATAATTTTCTCTAGCAAGTCAGTTTTTACAAGTCGAAAGCCAAAGTAATCTTGAAATTATCCCAAAAAGACATCAAGTTAAAATGTGTCTTAAAATAAATGTATAAATAAATTCCATGTAAAGTGTTTTTTTATAAGTGCTTAAATCCTGCATATCAAATTTGTGAAAATTTCAATTGTTGGCTAAACTGCTGCCAGCCATAAATCCCTGGCTTTCCAAATGCGAACAAGATTTGTGAAATTTTTAGCATTTATGGTTGGCAATCCATTAATTGGTTTAAGACATGCAACGACAAGGATATATATATAAATATATTTACATGAACATGGCCAGCGGGCAGCAGCTGCTGAGCAGATACAAACCAATTTGCAGTTTGTAATGAAAAATTTGCGAAAATCTAAGAGGGATTTGAATATTTATTTGCATTACCACCTGCAACTCACATACTTGCCCCGTTCTTGCATAGACAATTCCGCATATTACTCATACGCCACGTCGTACAAAGTCGAGTGTATTCGAGGGCATTTACTTGTGTTTGCGGCTGTCTGCAGTCCGTTCTAAATGTGGCCCATATGTGTGGCTCCAGAGGACCTCGGTTTTGGTTGGTCCCATCCTTTCGGGCTATGGCACGGTAATTGATTATCAAATTCAGCGTTGCATTTTGCCATGGCTCCGGGCCATAAAAGGTTGCAAAGGGGTGAAGGGGGGTGGGTCTGAGATGCAGCATTTTCCATAAAGTCGCCCTGCCCCCTTTTGCCCTACAGCTTCATGTGGTTCCCGCTCCTCGATTACATTTCCACATTCACATTTTTTTTCCCTCGTTGGCATAAAAACTTTACTCCACTATTTCCATTTTTTTTTTTGGCATGCTAAAAATGGGCTTATGGGAGGCGTGTGTGTTTGTGTGGCGGCTGCTGCTGGAGTAGCGAACATATTTTTAATGTGCAAAAATCTGTGAAATTTGTGCTATGTCGCTTTGATTGCAGTTTGGTGAACATATTTTATAGTGCGTGTGTGTTTTTGGTGTGTGAGCTGCAGCGGAAAAGCGAAAGATGTGAATTCACTTTGCAAAAGCTTATGTGAAAAACTTTCGATAAGTGTTTCCTGCATTAGCAAAACATTTTAACGGCTTAACAGTATTTAAGTTGTATTATTTTGGGTACGTAGATCGAACCATATCAAATAAATAATTTCAATATATACATACACCCAAAAAAACTTGATATGAACGATGATCGATTTGATGTTATGCTATATGCGCATAAATACCAGAAAATTACCATGCACATATCGATTTCATCTTGGCTTGTTTTTTTGTGTGTAGCCCGAAACTAATCATTAAATTCAATTACATTTTCCACTTTTGAAAACAAATAATTTTCTTTAATTATTTTATTTTATCTAACTAAGTGAAATCAAACAAGCAGCTAGTAAAAATTGCAGATATAAATCAAGGACGTTTATAGCCAATTTATCTTTGTGTATTTCACAACTTAATCGAGGCAAATAAGTAGAGTTGCCATTTAAAATTCTGTTTATTTCCCATGAGAAAATCAAGAACATGCTAACGTAATTTACGGTTAATTATATAGTTGCGCACAGCCTTTGATACAATTACTGTTTTGTCAGCATTTAATATAGCTGCAATGTCAATTCGATTAGTTTGATATCTCGACACTTTCAATCAATAATTATCCCGGCCATTCGTGGGTATTCATTTCTGACCCTCTCCCCCGATTTCCCAATAATAATAACTGTTCCGGTTGGATCTTGATGTTGAGTCCATAAAATAAAACCTCCCTTCACTGCTGGCTAATACAGAAATAAAGCCATTAAGGCATCTATTATTTACCGAGGACGGAATAGGAAAAAAACTGCATGGAAACCCGTTATTGTTATCAATTCTAATTAATTAAAATGAAATTTGGCTGCGGCACCAAATTGAACATTTTTGCAATCAATTGAAATTCAATTAAAATACGTTGCCAGCTGGCTATAGATATTGTAGAAAGCCCACAAATACAAATGCGAAATGGTTAAGGGTTAAGCGAGTGGGATGGGTGTGTATCGAACGTATATATAAGTGTGTGTGTGTTTGTTTGGAAGCCATTAGGCAGAACACCAAACAGTTACATGACGGAAAACGAAATCCATTTAGTTCAATTAAATTTATTCATCAATTAAAAATAAAAGCTAAGCAACGGCGGATAACAAAACAACAAAAGGGGCGAACATAAAAAGCGAATTTCGAATTGATTACGTAAAGCGGAAACGGAAATGCGAGCACGCCATTTAGGCGAGCCTCCGGCCAAAACTTTCCCCTCGCTCGTCGTTTCCAAAACGTAATAAAGTTGGTTATGCCGCAAATTATTCAAGCGAAACGCTTGATTGAATCAGTTTTCCAAGCGAACACTCGAGTCCTTGAGGCAACTCCAGCTCGTGACCTTGAGCACAACTGTACGCGGCTACAAGGACACGACACGACACCGCCCCCCGCTCTTGGCCATGTGGCCATCAACTGCATGATTGTGTTCATCAATTAGTTATAAATCACACGCCTCTGGTCATGGCTTTCCACTCGATGGACAAGTGGACCCATGGACCCATCAAAGGCGATGCGGTCCGCTGAAATTGAAATTGTAGCACAGATGATTTCGCAGATACAGTGTGCTATCCTCAAACATCTTACTTGCTCGCTGGAGACCAATTGCATAATTCAGATGATTTTCTCATTAATCAAAAATTGTGTGTTTCTTTTATTTATATGTTTTTACGGTTTCTAAATAAAGAGGTTAATTTTGCTTACATTTTAAGTCAAAATTGATACCAGATAATATAAATTTGATCATCGTTTTATATCATTTTTTTTTTTTGGGTTCTTAGAAGACTAAGCGGAATATTTTTTCTTTTTAAATAATATTTTTAAAAGCTTTTAAAACAGCTTTAACCAGGGTTCACTGTATCCCACGGACTCTAGACTGCTTGTAGTTGTAACAAATTGCAATGTTTACAGACAATTGTGTGCTGGCCCATGCTGCTTTTGCGTCATTTGACGAGATGACCTCCCCTATCCGATTACGAATTGGGCGATTTATGATGATCCTTAAAGTAGAGCATTGAGATTTTTCCCTCAGTCAATATATGATTAACTACAACTTTGTCCCTATGATCTTTGCTACATATTTACACAAAGTATCTTTAATATGTTTTCGCTCCATCCTCTTTGCGGCTTGTTTATCTGCCCTTTGCCAACTCATCACATGACCATTGTGACCGGCTTGTTTGTGCCCGTGTGTGTACGTGGTCAGTGGAATAATCACGGCACAATTATTTGTATAACTCATTTAAGTGCTGGCCCAGATGCAGATGACCATGGTTAGGAGGCTGATGCTGTTTCACTGTTTCCCTGTATCCCAGTTTCACTGGTCGACTGCCAGTTTTGTTTGTGTGTGCACTTTTGTTATGTAATTACTGCTGCGGACGAGCCCTGGATTCGCACTCTGATTCGGATTCGGATTCTGTACTCTGTCCTCTGGATTCTGAATTCTGATTCAAACCGGGCGGGCTTGTACGGCCAACTGTTACAACTGTTTATGCTGGCGCTAAACAAACAGCCCAAATAGCCGCCCACACACATGGCCAAGGACACAGAGCAACAATGTGACAGCAGCACTGGAAAGTGCGTTTTCCCTTCTAAAGGATGTTGTGTTGTAAAAAAAAAGGATTACAAATTGCATTTCAGCGCCTAAAGATATTTAACAAACTTTAAAATAATTAAAATATTAAAGAATTATTATTACAATAAAGTTACAACATTAGAACAAAATATTTTAAATATTTCAAAGATTAAAACAACTTAAAAAACTTTTAAATATTTAAAATACATTTTTGAATATGAGAAGTTTGTAAATTAAAGTAATTATAAAAATCCCAAACTTGTTTTAAAAGGTTTAATGGGAGTTTTATTTATTTTTTAAATAATTTGGCAGATTTTTCTGTATTTCCTATTCAAAAGTAAATAGAATTGTGTTTGTTTTCTAAATTTTGAAATTTGTACATACTTTTTAGACAAAAGTAAAAATTACAATAGCACCAATTTATTTTATAATTTAAAGGCTTTCAAAAGTCTTTTCAGTGTAAGTCTTACACATCTAAAACCAATGTTGAAGGCTTAAAAATGGATTTCGAATTTAAAAATAATATTTGTAATATATTCGATCCAATATCCATATAGAGCTTTGGATTGTTTCGATAGTACTATTAGTTTTTGTAGAAACTCTGCTAAAAATATAAAAGATATTTCTATATCTTTTCTCTATGTGCGGTCAGTGGTATCTCTTGTTGACCAGGCTGGATTTCCTTTAATTTGCGCCCACTACACATGCGAGAATGTCAACAGGCAAGTGCACAAATGCATTTCAGCCCAGAGAACTGGGAAATAGAGAAGGAGGAGCTCTCCAACGCCGGCTTTGCTGTCACTTCCTGCAGGACTGTTTTCAGTTTGTTACGGATTGTGTTTGCTTGGTGCTGATTTTCCACGGATAAGCCGGGAAAAGTGCGAAAAGCCGGGCTATCTTGATGGGCTGGCTCGCTCAGCTCAGAAGATGATTCTTTCAATTTGCATAATAGTCCACTTGAAAAACAATTTTCGCACAAAAACTAATCGTAATACCAATTACTCGTACCAATCAACTGCAAGCCCCGGCCCGAATAGAAGTATTTTAAACTTGTTTTGGCTTGCTTACTGGCGAAATTTATAGTTTGAACTTGGCCAGGACGACTGGCAAAGCCGAAGAGTCGAAGTTCGCCGGCTGCCACATAATGTTGTCGTTAATTTTTATGATATTTGCCAAGTTTAATGCATTTTGCCGATGTTTGCGCACAAGTTTAATGATGGCAAGCGCACGGGTGGCCCAACTCCCCGACTTTCTGAATATTTCTTCGTTAGCCACCCGAGAAAGGGAAGGAGAGCAGAGGACCGCAAATGTAAAGTTGTTGACGGCGCAAAAGGGCAAAAGGGGGAATGTGAATGGGGGCCAAATGCTTATCATGAAATGTTTCTAAAGCACTTTACGGCGCACCGAGGGGGACGTGAGGCTGACTAGACAACGCTAAGGTTAATGGCATAAAGTTTATCTGCAATTACGATATGGGTTGGCAATCAGCAAAACCCCCCACAACACACCCCCAGTAAATATTTATAGCTCTATTTTAAAATGCACTTTAATGCATTCGAGTCGAGGACAACGATAATGGCATCGAATGGAGACATATTCGGTTTATGTGCAGCTAACTCTCTCTCCCACCATTATCAAGATGAAGATGTAGGTTATTCATGGGCAATCTGATCTGGAATATTAAATCTACATTTTTCCCCTGGCCATAATTCAATTTGATATTTCTCACCCAAAAAAGCGACAGCGACAAAGTTGTCACAACAAACAGTCGGCCCCGCAAGAGCAAATAGCAAATGGAAAATGAAATGAAAACTTGAAATTTCTATTTGTCTCCAAGTGAAATCCAATTAATCAAAAATGTGAATTAGATGGGCCGAAAGGAGGAGGCGGGACCCAAGGAGATTTCGTGCACAGCAGCAGACGACATCATATTGCATCAGAACGTAGACAAACGATAATTTATCATTTTCAGGACCAGGAAATACAATTGCCGGGCACGGGCGGCATGGGGTTCAAGTTTCGGGATTTTGAAATTGGAAGCGCAAATGAAAATGTGCAAAAAGGCTTTGCCAGCAGGTGGAAGTGTAGGACATGTCCCGAGTCCTTCGTCCTGCGTCCTGAGCCTGGGCAAAGCCGAAAATTCTCGTTACATGCAAACTGGCTCAGCCTCGGGGCTTGTCACTTGAGCTGAGGCTGACACAAACATGTCTGCAAAGGATAGTTGACTAAGGAAAAAGGACACTCTTTCGAGGGGCAACTATAGTATGGGAGGAGAAGGGACCCCCCTATCTGCTGGTCCGCCGCTGGTGTTTGTCATGCAAACGATTATAAAATCATCATTTATCACATTATGTCACTCTCCCTCTCGCTGGCAACAGTCCGAGGAGACATACTAGACCATTCTGACCCAGACTGAACTCGCCCTGAACCTGGAGTGTTGCCTGAAAAATAATGACATCTTTTGATATATGACAAGATAGCTGAAGCATATGCCCTGACATTTTCATAAAGATCGGGCCCCTGAAAATTATATAATTCAATTTGAGAAATTTTCTAGCCTTGCTAATCTGTATCTGATTGATAATGGAACTTAGTTATATTTATTTAAATTATTAAAAGTCTTTGTAATACTTGGCATCATTTTTTAGATACTTGGCAGCATTTTATAGATACTTGGCATCATTTTTTAGATGCTCCGCTTTAAATTCAGCTCGAGAATTTGGAATTTCGTAAATTCCTAATGCGCACTCGCTGCGACACTGTCACATATGACAAACTTTCACTAAAGAAAAACTTTAGCTTGACATGGGAATATATACCGTGTCCTATATCCATTGCACACAGCACACAGCTCTCGGTGTAGGAGTAGTGGTCCTTGAACTCGTATTCCTATTCGAATTCACAGCGAAACAATGGCGGAGCGAAACTATTTCACATTGTTGGAACAGCGAAGGAAATGCAAACGTCGCACTTAGAACACTCGAATATCCTTGGGGAACCCTTCAATGACATTAAGTAAAAGTAATTTTCTAACTGCACCACTTTCCTTTTTTTCTATTTCTTACCCATCCTTTCTCTTTCCCATTCTGCTGTCTATCTTTCGCTCTGGTTTTTCTTTGGCCAAATGCAACTTTCACTTTTGGGTTCGCGTGACATTAAATTTTACGTGAATTGCTTCATCTTCTACGAGTATTTTTTTTTTGCACCTTGGGTCGGCTGCGCGTTTGTCTGTGTTTTCTCAGCTGGAAAACTGAAAATGTTGCCCGCTGGCGGTTGGATAAGTTTTCTGAAAAGGGGGAAACCGAATTACGTGGGTCGCTTCGGTGTGCCAGTGTTGGCTAGTGGTATATAGCGGTGAAATACTGGTTGACATTTTTTGTAAGCTTAATGATGATGAAAAAGGGTGAAAAAGGATGTTAATACTTTCACCTACCCAGGTACTAAAGTAACTTCGAAAATGTTTAATAAAAAAGGGTAAGAAAAATTATTGCTTCAGTGGAAGTGTTGGTAATGACAATGATGACAATAAAAACAGTGTTGGTAAATTCTATGTACAGTGTGATTTCATTAAAAATGCTGAATATCATTATTATGTGGGTAGAAATTCGAAAAGCTTAAATTTATTGAAACTTAAACCTGAGTGATTTGGATTTCCTATTGATTTTCCTCAAATACTCTAAATGAATCTTTACTCAAGCTGTATCAGAAAACTATTTGTTTTGGGCTTTAAATAAAGAACGATACTCGAGAGATAAGAAATCGGCGGGGGAAGGGGTGGGAGCGGAACAGTTGAGTAAGCCTGTCAACATGTCAGTCGTGTCCAAAAGCAATTTGTCAACCAGTTGTGATTGGCAGCTAAAGCGAGGCAGTGAGCCACAAACACATACTCACACAGAGACGGACACACAGACAGATACAGACACACACACAAAGGCACCTAGGAAGAGAGGCCGGAAATTCGCAACATAAACAAAATGGTGACACATGAGCCGAAATGCCCAGCGGGCTTGTCAAGGAGTCAGGACAACCAACTCGGAGAATTTGAGGGAATTCGATTGCTGTTGCCATAATGCAAAAGTTAGCGCAATCGAAGCGTACGCAATTAATATTCAATAATGCACAAATAGATTCAATTGTTATTACCTAGCTCGGCCCAGTCTGCAAATTCAAGTTATTATGAAAGCCACTTCGAATCAATATCTTGGTCAATTGCCTGAATTGATGCAATTTATGGAACAAATAGACTTTCGAAAGTAAATTAGTTGATTTGATATATTACACTTCATTATGGAAGTTCGCCTTGGGCCATCGGTTAAGCAGATCTAAATTTACAGATGAAACTAAAGAATTATAGATAAGTTTAAACAACAAATTAAGGAGTTTATCAGAGCAACAATTTATGTATATTTATTATAAAATATTACTGAAATATAATACAAGTAAAGTGTATTTTCCTTATTTTTAATAAAAAGAAAATTATAGTTTTACGATGTTCAAAGCTTTTGTTTATTTATATATTTTACAAGTTTATTTATTGTAGCTCCATTAAAATCTTTATCGATAATATAAAAACATTTAAAAAATACAATTTAAAGCACACGCTTACACACATTTACTAGGTAAAATAGCTGGAATATATAAACCAGGTATCTGTTTTTATGGCTACCTATAAAAATTGTCATTCTGTCACTAACGCTGCCCGTCATTCAAGATTATCACCTCATTCTTTGGCAATCTGAATGGACTTCCGGGGACGCACTGCCACCTGAGAAAAGAACGGAGCTCTTGAGCTCTGCAAAGTATGGACATAAAAGTGTATCGGGGTCAACGGAAAGTATCGAAAATATAATTAGAAAGTGCTATTAAACTGAGGCCGAGATTGCACGGCTTGGCCATAGAGGAAATTGAAAATCTTTAGAGTGGAACACATTTCAAAAATTAATTTAAACTTTTCCCACATTTACTCATTAGCAGCAAGTTTTCGGTCATATATATTAGAAGAGTGCAAACTTGCAGCTCAACAAGTTTTCCCCAGGGAAAGAGCGAGGGGTGATGGCAACTAATTTGCCTGTGATTTGTGTGGGAGGCAGCAGCAGCACCGCTCCTTGAACACACACACATACACACTTTACGCCAAGATTTATTCGAGTTGGCCAAAGTAACATAATTTGCAAATAACGGGAACGCGAACCCAAAACGCCATGGCAACCGCCATTGTGCAATTGCAAAAGTGGCTAAGAGGGCAAAATGGCTAAAATGGCGGCCAAGTTAGGCTCGACTCAGAAAAAAGTTGCAAATGCAAAAGAGAAATGATTTAAAAACTAGGTACGAGCCTCCTCAAGTCAACAATGACCCCGGCCAGCCACTCTTGGCGGAAGTTTGCCGTAAATAACTTTTTTCCTTTCTTTTGCCACTTGGAGCGGGACAGCAACAATGGCGCTCAGTTGCATTAGCTGCATAAACCAGGACCAGGCTTAGACTTTTCCAAAGGGTTGGCCAAAACTCGCCCGGTTTTGGCCCGCTTTCTCTATTTCTCACCAGCTTACGCCTTTCCCCGATTTTCCTTTATTTTTCGGCTGCAAGGAGACCATAAATCATGCACGCGTTGCCTTTTGGTGCTGGTCTGCACTTGTGTGTGTGTGTGTATGATGGAGTAAATTTTAAGCCGATTTCCGCTACATGGCCGAAAGCCATACTATGTGTGTGCGTCGCATGTTGGCCATCAACGCCATTGCGGTCATAAAGTTCACAATAACAAGGCAAACAAATAAACAGATATCGTGATCCTGTTGTCAAAGTTTATGGGGTCAAAGTTTATAGTATAGGAAGGCAGAAGCAAGATATCGAAGAGTTCGGTTTTCTATAAAATATTGATAGGGGTCGGGGGGTCACACTGAACGAAAAAGATAGTTCATTCACAGCTAAGTTCGTTGTTAAAACATCGATAGTGGACACTTTAAAACCATCGATCCGTTCAATAGTGCTATCGATTTGTTTACCAAGCATATATATATTTAACATTAAATAAATAAATCTATTATTATTTCTGGACACAATAATATAATTTAATTCCAATTTTGTTTGCTTAGCATTCAGAGCCAAAACATTTTGCATAATAAAAGTTTTAAAATTCCCTTCTTGATCCCAATCCGCTTATGAATCATGAAAGTCAAATAAATATCACACATACGTCGCGTGGCCATCAGACATGCCAAGAACCATATAATTTTGTCATTTCTACGTCCAATAAACAAGACTTCAGACGAGGGTCAGAAAAGCAATGGAAAGGAAAGTACCGGTTATATCATACATCCTCTGAATGGGTCATGCGAGGCAGAGGAGAACAACAAAAATTTTAATAGAGCACTTAATGCATAAAATATGAGCATAAAAAGTTGCCAAGCCCGTGTGCGCGCAGTCGAGAACCACAGCGTTTCGCGAAAAAATGCCATAAACCAAAATAAAACCGCAAGCAAGTTGCGTGCATCATGGCTTAAACGGCGAAGCCCAAAAGGATGTCGGCTGCAGAAGAAGAAGAACGCGGGCATAGCTCCAATTTAATTGCGTTCCAAATAGTGTAAATTGAATTTTTAACACCAAGGCAACGCCACTCCCTCCCAAGCGCAGACATGCATAGTTACACGCATGTGAACACGGCGAGAGCTGGAGTGTTGGGTTCCCAGGACACTGGACAAACTCCGGACATCCCGACTCCCCGACTCCCAACTACCAACTCCAGTGGCCTGCCAAAAGGCGGGGCTAAGCGGAAATTAAGTTGTTTCACACGCAGCCAGTCACAAAAAGCCACAGGAGCGACTGCGTCAGCAGCAGATTCAGATTCTGATTCTGAATCAGAGCCACGGCCATTTTTCCACTGGCGGCCCACTGACTGAACCGGGCTCCCAGAGTCTGGACGGGATTCCGTTCGCCATCTTGTTATGTGGCGTGTCGTCCGCCATGTTTTATGCCCGCGGGCCGGCAAACAATTCACTATCTTGGGCCCCAGCACGTTCCGCGCCAGCATGTGACGGTCATGTCCGAGTGCGAATAAAAATTGGAGGAAATCTTCAGAATTCGAAAGAGAACCGAAGTATACACTGTCTTTAAAAATTCTAAAAATATATATTTATAGTATTTCTTAGTCAAAGACTATGCGAAAAAATGTCAAGATCATTTCATACTGTTGTTTACATAAAGTTTAATTTTTACCAAATAATAAAGGAAAATTCATGTTGGAAAGTATAACTTTATTATATTTATATGGAATTTCTTAGAGACGATTATTATTTATTTTTATTATTTGCTACTGGTATTTAGGTAAAGTTTTTTGATTTTTTGGTTTGATAGAAAGGGGCTTGTGAATAAATTACTTAGATGAGGAGAACAGTGCCTATAGGCCTCATATATGAGCCCGATCTCTGAACAAAATTATAAAACCCATTGAAAGAGTGTTGGAAAATAAAATTGTTGAAAAAAGGGTTCGCACTTCCCTCACTCGACTGGCCGTTTCTCCATTCTCCTTCACTACGCCGCTCGCTTTATGCAGACAAATGGCCTTTTAAATTGCTTGCGTGTAGCCAGCTGTCTGTCTCGGATGTCTTGGCTGTCTGGCCTGTCCTATACATCCCTTCACCCCTTTCGCCCACTCGATCTCTCACTCCCCTTTGCTGGCCTCAACGCATTTACATGATGATTTGATATATGAATCGCTGCCACACAATCAATCAGCGCCTTCATTGCCGAAGAGCCAAATGCCGAAGTAGAGCTTAGCTCACATCGATAGCTCTGTAATTGTCTTTGACAATTTGGCAGGCAGTGGGGGCTGCTCGCATGAGGTGTCAAAGGATGTTCGAATTAGACCAAGTTTTCAGTGTTAAGCATAGTAAGCATTGAATTATCTGTGATTGGAATGGTTGAAAGGGAAATGCACATCGTTGTAGATATTTAATGAAATCCTTCTCACAAAAAAACACGTAGCGGTCATATCGACATGCACATGGTAAGTTTCTGGTATTGGAGGTAGAAAGACACAATTGAAATTCGAACTGGCCTGTTGCTTACATTTCGAGCATGTCGAGGTGCCCGCAAATCTAGTAAAAATTGATACCACATCACATATCACACATCACCACATCATTATATCAAGTTATTTGTGGATGTAGAAACTGTTAAATGAAAAGATTTTTCCCAAATAATTTTACTTATTTTCTGTGACCAATTAAAATCATGTAAATACTTAAATATCCCCTTGATAAATTGAATGCAATATCCGGTTACTTGTAAATCCCGTGATAATTGCTACTTATTTGCAGTCCGAGTCCCCCATCAAAATTATAACCCACAAACCGATTTTGCAGCATATTCTAACGGTCGACATATAAATGCCGTAAACACATAATTATTCCAATTGTATCGCAAATCAGAGCTCGGTCAGCGGAGATTGTTACACCCATCCACCCACACAACACATCAGATCGAGTGAGTGGGATGTGGGTAAAATTGCCGTCATCAAATTGGTTGTCAACGGAACCGCAAAATGTTGCACGATTCGCAGGCGGATAGGAAGGAAACCTAATGCCCGGGCTGCTTCCGTTGGAACGGTGGAGCCCGAGGCGCAATCCTTCGAAGGACACGCAACTCGCTTGATTAATTGCGAGCGGTAATGTGAGGCGGAGTTGTCCTGGGACTGGGACATCAGAATTCCCCTGGCCCACTCGAATAACTAATTCCGGTTGAATGAATTTGCCACTGGGCGCTGACTGGAAATCAATTGATCTGCTAGCATTTTTTATTTCTTGCTTCTGCTCGAGGCGTAATTTAATTTGAGGACCTTGTCCAAGCAAACGTAAAATGCCTGGGGCATTGGGCGTGTCATCTGTGTGTGGGCGGTGGTGTGAGCCACAACAAGTTAAGGCGTATTAATCGCCATTCGAGAGGCCCAAGGACAGACACTCATACTCGAAATTAAAGCAACCGAAAAAGAACAAAGTCTCGAATGCTCTCTGTAAAATGCCGGAAAACGAAAGCAATTTTCCTGTGTGTGAGTGTGTGTGTGGGTGGGCCTTAAACCCCCAGCCCATTACCCACTCTACTCCTTCAGACTTTTCACATATATTCGTTCGCAGCAAGACTTTTATTGCAGTTGCTGTTAATGGTCAGTTATATGGCATTGTTATATCCGACAATTGCTTCATGTTCAGCGGTTGTAGAAATAAAATAAAGGGCTTCCCCCGACCACCCGCATAAGCCAAAGGAAAACAAAAACCCATAAAACAAATAAAATGGGAATAACGCCGATATAACCAGGCCTACCCTTTATGACGCTATTAAATAAGGATTAAAAGCATAATTTTATTTTTATTTTTGCCAAACGTTAAAATGGAAAGAAAAACTTGCGTAGGTACATTTTTTGACGAATAGGAAAATCAGCAATGAAAGACCGAAAGGGAAATGTGTTTAAATTTAAATTTTAATCAAGTTTTTGTAAATGCTAAATATTCTGCGAATATGTGGGTCACTTATTCTTTTGACCTTTTATTTTACAAATTTTTATTATTTGTATTTAAACTTATGTAGCTTGGTATAAACTTAATATAGGGTAATATAAAAAACACATTTTTAAAAACTTAAAAAGACATCGATTTTTGAAATACATATGTATTCTAATTAAGTTCTACAGAGAATTTCGTTGGTTTTTGGGTTGTACATCAAAGCATTGTAAATGCACTCATACTGCATGATTTTTGTTTCAAATGACAGACCGATTCTTCACTTTGTTCTCATGTATGAGAGCTTTCTATTTAGGTTTATGGCTTTGTTCAGAGGAATTTAGTTTACCTTTTGTCTACGTCATTCATTCGTTCTGCAGTTTTGTTCACATTTTGAAACAAGAGCCCAACATAATTCCTGCTAAAAGCATGAACAGTGCCTACTTTGGTTAAATTTCATGGGGGTATCCCTTTAAAACTCACCCAGGGGTATTCAACATGACTGATCAATTTATCAGTTAGTGCTCCATAACCCTGAATGACATTTTCATTTCAGACAGTCATGACTCGCCGGAATAATGAAATAAAAATGTAAATAATTTAATATGGGTAAAACAGAAACGAAGTTAAACCAATTCTGCGCCAACGGGAGCCCACCATCATCCAGCATTATGCCGATATCGCGTTTTATACCCATATGCAAATGTATTTATGCATTTTTAATATTGTTTTTCCAAACAAACTTTTTCATTGCTCTGAGAGCAAATTTGTCTACCCAATTGGCCAAACAGAAAAAAATTGAGGAAAAATTGGGGGCGAAAAAGTTTTCTTTTATTTGCTTTGTAACGCATTTTCCAGTTGAACAAGGCAATCAATAGAAATGCATGGCCATATTATAAAGAACAACAGCAGAAATATGGCTGCAGGGTGGGGAAAATGGAAATGGAGAGCAGGCTGTTGAAAAGCATATTACAAAAGCCAAAAAGTCTCCGGCCCTTTTTGGCCAATATATTAAAAACGCTTTTTGAAATTTCCACTTGACCAAACCAATTAAAATCATAAATTTTCAGCGCCTGTGGTGAAATTTCATTCAAATATAACAAGTCTTTTTGTACTCTTCCCTTCGTTTTTTTAACGGTTTTGCAATATATGCAGATAAATTCTGGGCGGCAGCCAGTGGGCGATGAAACTGGAGCCGTGGATATATTTCTGTTTAATATTTTTCCGTTCCGTTGGGCTAGTGAGAGCCTGTGGGCATAAAAGAGGCATTTTAAAATTTCACACGAGAGCTCGAAAAAATGGCGAAAATTCCCAGGAAAATATGACTTATAAACCAAAACTTAAATTCTTCCTGGAGGGTATTCCAAATTGTTTTGTATTCGATGGTTTATTATGGTTGCACAAATTAATTAGTTTTGTTTTACGTAAATATTATCATTTATAGGCAGCTGAAAAAACATCAACATTGCCAAAAGTTATTACTTGAAAACAAATTTTACTTTCGCTTTAATAACATGAACCTAACATTTTTTCTATGAATTGATTGGTTTTAATTTCCTCTTGATTATACCCGTTACTCGTAGAGTAAAAGGGTATATTGTATTCGTGCAAAAGTATGTAACAGCTAGAAGGAAGCGTTTCCGACCCCATAAAGTATATATATTCTTGATCAGGATCACTAGCCGAGTCGATCTAGCCATGTCCGTCTGTCCGTCTGTCCGTCTGTCTGTCTGTCTGTCCGTATGAACGCTGAGATCTCGGAAACTATAAAAGCTAGAAGGTTGAGATTTCACACACATATTCTTGGGCTTCCTACGCAGCGCAAGTTTGTTTCATCGAGGTGCCACGCCCCCCCTAACGCCCACAATCGCCATAAACAATTTTCAAATGTGTCTGGAGGCCACATCTTTTAAGATTTTAAAAATATATAAACGCAATTTTATAGTGTTTATTAATACCTATCGAAATGTTGAAGACATAAGTCATAAGTGTTTCCCCATAAAACTTTGACCTTTAACAGTTTAAGATAGCCTATTTACACGTTGTCCCCACTTATACATCCCAATACATATATCGACTTCCCTTTCGGGCAGTTTGGCCAATACAAATTGTAATAATTGTTTGGAAAATTGTAGCTCTTAAAAATACATTCACTTTCTGCGTTTTTTTTTTCTCTCGGGGGAGAAATAAAGAGCTCCGTGTGTGTGTGCGTTCGTGTTTGCTACTTCCGGTTTGACCACTCACACAAGCGTATTGGTCGCCATATTGTTTTCGACATGTGCATGTTTTTGATGTCAAGTGGCCGTCTACTTGAAAACAATTTTCTCTAAATGTGTGTGTGTTTGGGACTTTTTTTCGCCTCTCCCAACGCATTTCTGTTGTCCTCCCTTTGATTGTTCGATTCAGCCCTGTTTCGTTTCGTTTCGGTTTGAGCCTTAGTTTCAGCTCCTACTGCTGCTGCTCTGCTGCTGTTATTGTTGTTTTCGACCCAAATGCGACCATGGCATCCATTTTGTTGACGTCGTTATCAATTAAGCGACACGTTGCGTAGTAGCCCAGGCCACAGTTGGCGTCAATTGACTGAACGAAATGGCCAAAATGGTCAATGGTTCTGTGGCAGGGGGAGGGGCAGGCGGCAGTGGCAGTGGCAGTGAGGAGTGGCCCAGAAGTTGTTGAATTGTGCAGGGGTCAATTGTACCGTGGACGGCACATAAAAACAAGTTGCAGCTAACATGGACAGGCCACTTTCTTCTTTTCTCCCATAGAGTTATTGTCCTCTAAATAGCTGTCGGCTGTGTTTGCAGCAAAAAATTACCCCTTACCCAGCGATGACTCAAATTGTCGTAACTGAAGTAAATCTCCGATAATGGCGTATATAATGAGGATGATAAGGCAGCCCCTATACGGTCCCTGGGGTGGACCTCAGTTAATATTTAGGTCTTAATTTATGTAAAAAACCAATAAAGCATGTTGATAATATTAATTTTTTTTGATAATTTTACTTACAAAATATTAACAATCTCCCTTAATTAAAAAAATACAAAAAAAAAGTTGTTTAAAAATAGTAAATACTATTTACTAAATAGTTCTGTTTAGTTTTCATATATTTGTATTTATTTATTTATATTCTTTTTTCAATATTTAATTTGTAAATTTAAGGCCACAAATAATAAATATTTCTCCCTAAGGCAAATATGGTCCACCCTGAGAACCCAATTTGAGTTGTTTGCCACAGTTAGTTAGAAGTGTATCACCAAACACACGCACAATTATGCATGTCAAATTAAGTGTAACTACGCCCAAGTAATAGAATCTGCTGGGGGTAATAGAAGACAAGGAAGGAGCATTGCGGGCGGGCCATAAATCTTCAATGTGCTAGCCTGGAGAATCAGCGAGCGGTAACTAATGATGTTCATAATCGGAGTGGCATGTAAAAGGATAATGGCAAAAGGCTGATTAACAAGGAAGGCAAGCCGCAACTTCATTTAAGCTCTCTCTTAGCACACTTTTGCGCGTGTGTGTGAGTGAGAGTGTGTTCATGCTTGTGTGAGTGAGCCGGAAGTGTCAGTAGTGGACGCCATTAATTTAGCGGAAATAAACAAACAAAATCAACGGGGAAACAGTAAACCGCAAAAGGGAGTAGAAGCGAAGGGTAAAGTGGAGGCTGCGAAACAGGCTAAAATCTCAGTACTTGGCATGTGCTTGTGTTTGAACAGGATATGCTCGTGCTCCGCTTATAATTGGAGCATAAAGTGAAGCTGTAAGAGATGTGCAAGGCCGTAAAAAAGGCCAGGAAGTGGTAAAAGCTACAGCAACAGCAAGAGAATCCAAATCCGAAACAGATACAGATACAGATACAGAGAAAGCAGAGACAGTACCAGCAAAGATACATTTACAACTTGGCCTCGTTACACACACTCAGCAAAAGAATTCTACTACTGTCTACCCGTATAAATAAAATCCCCTCAGCGACTCTATTCCTAAATTTTTTTGGGTTTTTGTTTTTGGTTCCTGCTGCCCGCGTAGAGTTAATTTATGACCTACAACAATACACATGCAGAAACACAGATTGTGCCTCCACTTAAGTGTTATAGCCGAAAAGACTTTCCAATGCCATCCTGTGCCGAGTCATGAATTTTAAGTGACTCTCTGTTTGCCTGCCCTTTGTTTTTGGCCTTTTCCGTTTGCATTCTTTTCACAATTAATGTAAAATTTAATTTGGCCCGGCTTGAACACACGTTGCGTGTGAAAAGGGATTGGAAAAGGGCCTAAGCGTGGCGGCCGTAATAAAAAGGCTTTTCATATAAATATTTTATTTGTCTGCCATGGGAAAACAATTAAAAGCATTAAGGAAGTTCTTTTAGCAATTCAGGATTCTTCAAGTGAAACTAGCAAAACTACTATCAATTTGTGTAAAAATATAAAATAAATTAAATTAAGTTTCATCATATCAAATAATATTCAAAGTGACCGATGCTAAACAAAAAGACATAGTCTTACATCATCGTGATATTAAAACAAATAAATTAAATTAAATTAAAAATTAAATTACATTCTGGACTAACATTGAAAATTGCCTTTGGGCTGCAAATAAAAACAGGGAAATACTTTTAATTATATGCATAATATATTCGTGTTTTTTTTAAATCATCAAATTTTCCGTTCCATTTCCAACTTGTCTGTAATATTAATTTTTCTCCATATTTTTCTCAATTATCCTTTCCTTTTCAAATACATGACCTGAAATTAAATGTATTCTGGCCAAGTTATTACTCACATACAATATTTATCAAATATTTGTTTTGATTCAATTGATTCAATTATTTCATTATGCAATGCAAACACTATTAGCTCCGTCCAGACATTTATATTACACATTAACTGTAACCGAACCAGAGCCCACTACAAATATATATACAGTAATGTTGTGGAGTCCGCTGGAATCCTGGTCCATATAAACACACACACTTACAGTAAATTGAATGGGCAATTGTGGTTTTCTATTAAAAACAAGAGAGAACGCTATAGTCGGGTTGGTGTCCCGACTATCTAATACCCGTCACTCAGCTAAAGGGAGTGCGAACGCTGTACTCGGGTTGGTGTCCCGACTATCTATTGGGGCTAAAGGGAGTGCGAGGGAGATAGATATATAAACAATTTTGATTGCGTATAACTTTTTAATGAATGGTCCGATTTGAAAAATGTCTTCTACATTTCGATAGGTATTAATAAACACTATAAAATGGCGTTTATATATTTTTAAAATCTTAAAAGATGTGGCCTCCAGACACATTTGAAAATCGTTTATGGCGATTGTGGGCGTTAGGGGGGCGTGGCACCTCGATGAAACAAACTTGCGCTGCGTAGGAAGCCCAAGAATATGTGTGTGAAATCTCAACCTTCTAGCTTTTATAGTTTCCGAGATCTCAGCGTTCATACAGACAGACAGACGGACAGACAGACAGACGGACAGACAGACGGACAGACGGACATGGCTAGATCGACTCGGCTAGTGATCCTGATCAAGAATATATATACTTTATGGGGTCGGAAACGCTTCCTTCTCCCTGTTACATACTTTTGCACGAATACAATATACCCTTTTACTCTACGAGTAACGGGTATAATGAGTGGGCTTCTCACGCAAAGTGCAGTGTGTGTATGGAAACCACACAAACACATCGACAAAGTCCGTTTTTATGGCTTTGGCTATTATTTTACCATTTTTATTTTGATTGTGTGCGTGTGTTTGTGTGTTTGTCTGTGTCTATAAATATTTATTACAATTTTGTTGGGGACCAGAAGATTGAATAGGAAAGGCTGCAGCAGCAGAAGCAGCAGGGCTGTTGGTTAGTAGATGTAGACAGATATATACTTGCCATGACAGCAAAGTTTGCTAGGGGACCTCACTCACCCGATTCGGAGCAGACTTCCCATTCAATTAGGCACACATAACTCAGAGTACACCAAACCCACATCAGCGGACCAAATTGCTGATTCAATTGCGAATGCGGGTCAACGTTTTTTCGGGGTCGGTCAGACCCAAGATTTCCATTCCGATTCGTGCCACAAAAACTTTGTACAATTTCTTGGGTAAATAAATTAGAGCCCAACGGGAGAGGAGTCGGGGAAAATCATTTTTAATTATTTGCAAATAAAAGGCGTCCGAAGTCTTGCAATTAAGAACCGAAAAGTACCCACCGAAAAATGAGCAAATCATAATGAATAAATGTCGCACCGGAAGTGAGCGGAAGTCTGGCCACCCCCATCCCTTTTCGTCCGCCATTACATTTCCGCTTAAGTAACGGGGATTATCTGGGAAGGGTTGTTCGGGGTTATTCCTAATGGGAAACGCTGCTTGGCATAATAAACTGTTCGCTTCTTTTTTAGGGAGCTTTTGTCGTTGCCGCCTTCAAAGCCTGTTGACTTTGTTAATAAGTTTCGTAATAAGTTGCCGGCCAGGCTAAAGGATGTCCAAGGATATAAGCACAAACCGCAAGGGCATAAATAACCCAAGAAAGCGGCTAAAAAAGTGTGGTGCAAATGGAATTTAAGAAGACTGATTTGTAGGGGTTAAGAAAATACTCTAGAAAAGGAGTATATTTGTTTTGGGAAGTGTGCTTTTTACCAATTGTTTCCTACTGAAAACATAAGGCGAATTATATTAATCCAAACTTTATTTAACAGCTTTTTACCTATTTTGCAACTGCGTACTGCTCTTGATAAGTCTGCCCCCTTTCCTCTTTTTTCGCAGCTAAAAGAGGAAATATCATTCAACTGTCAGCGGACCACAAAACCGCAGTCTAAAGCCAAAGTTCTAGGCTAGACAAAAACGTAGGAGAACGAGGAGAGCGACAAAAAAAGATGATTAATTTACGCGTCCATTGGTCTATTCGTTGTCCTTTCCGGGCACAGGGACACTCTCTCTATCTCCTTCAATGGGACTCGGGCTCATTGTTTGCCCAGATTTACAAAAGCAGCCGAAACTTAATTTGATTAACTTTGAGTAGGTTTTTTTTCGTTTTTTTCGCCTTTGTCTTTCCGGCTTCGGTTCATCAGCAGATGAGATGCGAGCGGGAAAACGTGGATAGAAGAGGATTGGATTGGAGTGAAGTGATGGTGGGCTATGAACAGAGGGCCAAGAAGGACGAAGAACGAGGCGAGAGGCTACGTTGACGTTGATAATGATGTGGCCAGCCATCATCAGCGCTCGTCCGTTGGCCATAAAAAGTTACAGACTTTTAAGTGTCCTGCGTTGGCATTTTATTTTAGTTTATTGGTTGGCAATGGCAAATGAGAATGAGAATGCGAATGAGAGTGCCGGCTGAGAGATGAGGTGGAGCGTGTTTATGGCCGGGGCGTTCTGCATAGATGGGGGCTCGTAAATCGGTATTAGTGTACCTAAATGATGTCCACGGCATTGCACAGACAATGAATACGAATCGCGAGGCGAAGCCAAATTGAATGCCAATTTTATTTGAACTTAATTAAATGGCAGAACTTTTTTTTGTTTGGGATGGCAAATAAGCTTGTAAAATAAAGTTTCCAGCAGCTGTTGTCGCTATAATTACCCGGAATTGTAGCAGCATGGTCACATTAATTAAAAAGCTGCTAAGTACCTCAGGCTGGCCACATTAAACTTATATTTAAGGATAATACATTTAAAATAATAGGTGCTGCTCCTAGGAATTATGCAAATCATAAATCCATAATTATTGATGGCTCACCCAAGGAATATTACATCTAATCTAATCAAATCTCAAATCAACATTTTAGTCTCCATTTGTAAATGAAGTTTCTCCCCGTGCACCGGGTGTTTATATTTTATTCACTCAATATTGAACTTTTCATAACTTAATTAAGCAACAACGAAACTGGAATTGCCTTCATATATGCATTAGTTGCCGATGCTGGCTAAAACTTTGCTGAGTCTGTGAGGTGTAATGTCTTTGCTCTGGCAATTTGGCTAAGGGCGTTTTGGTGTTTTGTTGTTCGGCGCTGCATTGTTGCTGCCTTTCAGCTGCGATCCTTTATATTTCCCTGCTGCTGCTGCTGTTGCTTGCTTTTGCTGTTCTCGGTAATGTTTGTTTTCATTAACATTATTGTTGCTATTGTTGTTCGTCTAGCAACAACAACCAACATTGACGCAACTACACTTGAATGCATTTTGTGCAACAGCTACAACAACACCGCCAGTAAGAACAACAATAATAATAGCAACAACTCCAAAAGCCCCCAAAGGTATAATTTCAATTTCAACACTTTACAAACACGCCACAGTTGCGTCATTAACTGGGAAGTTTGCATGCGCGTCTCGTCTGCAGTTTTGCAGTCCGTACACTGAAATGTTCCATTGTAACTTGGGCTAATTACAGTAAATATCAAGATTAGCATTTTTTTTTTAATTTCTAAAAAATAAAATAGTATTGTTAATAAGAACTCGAGAACATAAAAATATCATATACAATTAATTTTTTAATAGCAATCACAACATACCACATAAATTTTATTTGTTGTTAGTTGCAGTGTCTTTCAATGGCTTTATTTATTTTTCTTGTCTTTTATTTTGTAATTTTTTTTAAGAATTTGTAAAATACCTGGGGAGAAAAAAGGTCCTTTGTAAGAATTATAATAATTCGTTGAGTGTATTTGTGTATTCATGTCTGTATCGCTGCGTGGCACTAAGTGCGCTGGCTGACGGAAATGGCCGAAAGCAACAACGGCGACAGCAACGTCGGAGATGAGTTCAACGCAGCGTCAGGTGCAGCAGCAACTACAGCAACTGCAGCAGCAGCAACTACAGCAGCAACTACAGCAGCAACATCAACGAAAGCAGCAAGAACAACAAGCAAAAAGCACTTTTCCAGTAGTTGCTGCTGTTGTTTCATAAAACTTCATTGTTGCGTGTTGCTGTCGGTGTCGTCCTGTTGTCGCGGCTGCTGCAATGCTTCAAGCCATACATAAAATCATTTGTGCCACCCCTCGAGCCCTCGAGCATTGACTAATGCTGACACCACGGCAACACAAGCCCAGCAGCAACATCAGCCAACATCGGCAACATCAGCAACGTGGCGAACATTACAGCAGTTGTGGACCATTAAGTTGACGTTTTTCCGTTGCATTTGCCGCGACATTCGTCCCAATGCCAATGCGATATATCCTCCCAACTCCCTCTGTCTGTCTGTGGAGGGCGTTGATGTTGATGGCCATCTAACTGGGCGAGCAGCCGCCCAGCAAAGTGGAAAACGGCCACAGTTCCGCTTGGTTATCTGCGGAAAATCTTCAAGGTGAATCGAGGATAGGTTAGGTGGCGGAAAAGTGGAAACGGTAAACGAAAGTCCTCGGTGCACATTAAATCGATTTCTAAGTTGGATCAGGAAAGGAAGAAGGAGGAGGAAAATCAATTTCATTCCCGATGGAATAATCTAATTTTTATTACCGCTGCATAGCCATTCGTCATTTGCTTATTCCTTTGCATAGCACAGCCACAGATGGGGTGAAAGTTATAGATATGTTTTCACCAATGTAAATATTTAGTAAATATTTATATATTAGTATAGTACATTTAATATAATTTTTTAAGCAACTTGTATTAAATAAAACGAAATTTAAGCGATCTATTGAATTTTAAATGTTTAAAAATTTATCATTTATGCTTAAATATTACCTCAATTAAAAAGAACATTTTTATGTTTGCTTAGGTGCTTTTATTTAACCATTTAAGAAACTATGAAAGCAGTTTTTATTCTGCTGGCAGCTCTATTGTTTTAACCGCAATTGTGCTCACATAACTTTTATCTTCTTCCATCATTTCTCATCGACTAAATGCTGCCGGATGCACAAGCTGCAAAAACACCGGCAAACAGGATTGCACATTTCTTTTATGCAGTAATCATTTGCGGCACTTTATTGAATTCCAAGCGGTAGCGGCAACCGAAAACAGCCCGCACAACAAGCCCCGCCCACTTCCGCCTTCCGCTGGCAGGTGTTGGCTTTTCCTACCCCTCGACCCCTCGCCCCCATATCCCTCCCCGTCGGTGTCCTTCACTTGGCATTTTCCCCAAGCGCTTTTTCCGCTTCGATTTTTTTCTCTTGTTATTCTTTCCCACACATCACATGCTTGCTTTGCTTTGGCTTCTTGCTTGCCTCGTGATGTCGGTTGTTTGCCTGCTTTGCTTGGCCAAAAAGTGCAGAAGAACGTTGCATACTTTAAGGCGAAAGCCAACCGCAAAGTGAATTCCGCCATCGACAAGCGCCATCTTGTCGTGGTAAGTGTGACCAGCTTGTCATTTTTTTTCAGATTTTCAGATCTTAACTTTAGTTTGTTGATAAAAATTAGAAACAAAATTTAAAATATCGGTCGGTTATACTTAACGTATAAATAAATAAATTATTTTAAAATATATATATTTAAATTCCTATTAATTTTCCTTTTTTATTTCTATATTTCTTGTTTCAAAATAATAAATATTTTAATAAATCAGAAAGGTGTTTCATAGGACTATAGTATATTTATTTTAAAAGCGATACAAATGTATTTTTACGCTGAATGCACTTTTTCAAGCTAAAAATGTTGCAAAACTTCTTGTGAGTGTGTGTTAACTCGGGAGAGTGGTAATCTTGGGCAATCTTAATGCGGATATATTAAACTTATTTTTACAGCATTTCTTTCGGCAATTGCCTGGCCTCCTCACCAATCTGGATTCTTTATTTTCATATACTTTGTAATACTGGTGCCGCGCCCTTGTGCCTGCCATATCCTGCCGGCTCCTCAGATTTGGTAAGCGCGATAAACTAGCTGCCTGGCAGAACCACCTCCCCTACCCACCCACTGGGTGCTTTTCAGCACTGGCAGACAGACAGTAAGTGGTGCAGTGGGTGGTGGGCGGTGCGGCATGTGTATGTATTTCGCAACTTGAGGCGCTTGCCACTTCCGCTGGCGGTCTATAAGAAAACACTAACACACTCGCTGAGGGGATAAAACTTTTCCACTGCTTTCCATTTATTTTTTTATTTTTGGTTTCCCTCTCACTTATTTTAGTTTTATTGCTCGGCATTTTATTGCACAAATTTTAATATTTATCTTTGCTGTTGGTTTATTTTGCACTATGCCTGGAAGGCGATGCCAGTGTGTGGGTTGAAGTGTGTTTGTGTTGATTTTACCCACACACGCTCAAACGCGGGATGCTTTGTTTGCTGTCTGCTCGCGTTTAGTTAGCGTTTTTCTATTGCAGCTCCATTTTAATGTTTAACAAACTTGAATGGCGCAGTTGAGAGCTCCCAAACAAACAGCAAGAAAATACAAACGATTTTAGCTCTTTTTCGCTTTTTTCACTCCTTGTTTGCCCCTTGTTTTCTGCGAAAACTTTTGTGAAAATTATTTTAAACTGTTAAAGCTTTTTATTTTACTTGCATTATTCCCATTTATCCTCTTGCGCATTTATCTCATTTAGCGGAAAATTCTGGTTTTATTATTGGATTTAATGGAAACTCTTGCCACACGGAATTAAATATTGATTTATTCATAATTGTAATGCAATATGAGATTTTCGATACAGAAATTCACGTCATGCTTGTGTACTGTTACCAACAAAAACTTACAAACAAGCGAAGTCGATTGCTTAAATGGATTTTGCCGGAACACGTGATTTAAAGCCAGGGAAACCTGGGTCCAGGTGGAGGTGGATACATAAAACTCAGATGCTGAGCCTGCTCATGATGATATTGCATCTCGGGATGATTTTGGATTTCAGGATGGGCGTTCCCATTGTGATATTGCATCTCTCGATGACTTTGGATTCCTGGTTGGGCGTAATGAGTGTGATATTGCCTACCTGGCTGATTTTGAACTCCTCGATGGGAGTGCTGAGACTGCCGAGTGTGGTATTGCATCTCTTGATGATTTTGAACTCCTCGCTGCGGATATTCGGGCTTATGGTTCTTAAAACTTGGCGAGGTTCTATAATGATCACCACACGCCCCATGCGTGATGGGTCCTTGAACGGCACTAAATAATAAAAATTAAATAATATATATATAAACCATATGACTGAACCTATATGTACAATACTTACTGAGCACAATATCGAGGATTAACTTTAAGATGTCGCTCATTATTTGTTGATAGACTTCCATAAAACCGGGTCTGGCCAACCTCCATCATTCCCGGTGGCTGATGATGAATAGGCGCCTGTACGTTACTCGGTTGATAGTTTGGATGAGGACTGCTCGAGGACATTATCATAAATTTGCTAAAATTATCACTTCCGTAAAGTCTTGCAAACTGCTCAACGCTTTCCTGTTAAATGAAAATAAATTCTATTTATTTAAAAAATAGCTCTGAAAAAGTGATCTTACATCTGGACAAAAAATACCCGGTAGCCGGACGCCGCTGTAAGCCATGTTTTAATTTAAGTTGTAATTTTTGGGAATTTTGAAATTGTTAAAAAAGAATTTTGGAGCGGAATTGTATTGTTGTGCTGGAGACGAAAGCCGAAAATTAAATGATCCTTTTCGACAGGAAAAGTACAAAATCGAACTAATTTTTGACGTATATCTCGTGGATAAATTTAAGAAATCATTATTAGCCGAACATTTCATAAAAATAATAATAAAAACAATTTGAGAAAAACCGAATATTACATTTTAAAGTTGCATACCCATAAATAAAATAAAGTCCCCTACTTTTATTAATTTGATTACCATTCAACTGACCCTTCTGGTGCTTCGGGCCAAGTTAAGCGTTAAGCAGTTGACAGGCAATTATTGCACCCCTATAAGGACATCAACTACTCAGCACATTCGTTTAATTCGCCGTTTATTAATTTACGCTGAAAATCCTTAACGACAGGTTCATGTTTTTACGGCTGCCACGGCAACCTCATTACCGGCGACTTATTGTAAATAATTATTTGCGGCTTACAAGCATTTTTTGTGCCCTTAGCGTATGCGGAATTTATGAATAAATCATTTGATCCCCGCGCATTCGCCAGTGGCTGTCCTGCTTTCGAGTTGATGACCTCTTCGCCGGATAATATGCAATATGCATTTCCGTGGCGCCGACGATTCGCCGGGCAGGTGCTTGTTGTTGAGTTTTAATTAATCGAGAACTCATAAAAATATTAAAATGCAAAAAAGCTCAGGGCTTATATGGGATACGCCAATGGCTGGGCCATATCGTCAAGAGTCGATGACGAGTGGGAAATGGCGATGCATGTTTTATTGCCCTGGCATGCCATATGAGTATATGAGTGGGCAAAAGGCATAAAGCGCTGAGGTCCTTGCTGTCTGCGCAATATTAAATTAATACCGCTTTTTATTTTTGTTTTCATAATTGGTGGACATTATGGCATGGCTTGAATTCTCAAATTTCAGAATTTCACCAAGAGTATATTTTAAGAAGGCCCTTACTCTCGGTTTAAAATATAAACGATTTTCAGCGGGCTTGCAATACTATTTATGATAGTGTTAAACTTTTTAATCAGAGTTCCAACGTCTGTTTCTTAAAGAACAATGAGGTTAAAGGTACATATGTGTGACAACCCTGTGCTCTGCCCATCGATTACACAAGTTCACTGGCTTTGCTGTCAGATGACAATGCATAATTTGCTGTCCAATTCGTGTCAAAGAAAAATATCTTCCCCTTCTTCTGGTCACTACAGGTTTGTCGTTTGAGACCACTACTTCGTTACAGAGCAAAGATAGCCAGATAAAAAGGAATTTTCTTTACACTTTTTAAGAACTGCAACTATGGTCGATATTCTGACCTTCAAGGTTGGTATTGGTAAATAATATTCTTCAATTAACATATTTATGTATAACTTGTTTTACGTATTAGTCTATGAAAGTGATGAAAGTTGTGCTGATTTTTATAATCGGTGGTCTGTGGTAAAACATAATATGGTTATTTTTAGCGCTGACGATAAAGGCATTCTAACCAGTCTAACTTTCTTGCCGAGGGATAAACCGAAGGATTGCAATGTTCGGTGGGTAGTTGTGTGTGCAAATGTTAGTTTTTCTTTTATTAACCTGTATGATTTATTCAGACACCCAGGACATGGCTTAACCACCAATATCAACCAAGAAGTTAATCGAAATAGCAGACTGTCGCACGAAAATGCTTCATTCCATACCATTCCATTTTACTATTGTCTTCAAACGATTTATGAAGACCTCGTGAGCCTCTTCGTCCTGCTGTTCACTTCAGAAGAGTTGAACAGGCTCGAGAGGATTTAATAAATCGTTTAGATTCCAAGACGATCCAAATGACGCCGAATTGTCCGATGATCCCAGATGCAGCATTTCCAGGGGTCTCCCAGATCAGAGGTGCCAAACGCAAGGCCAAGGATTTGGTCTACTCAAGCTCCGATTAAGCACAAAATATTTAATATCCGCTGTATACGAAATTGCAATAAACATAATGCATTAGGCCAGCCCACTGCAAAGAGTAGCTGCAGCTGATAATTAATTAACAATTTCTCGCCCCCACGCTGGGCGCAAAAGACCATTGCCGTAATTAGTGGGCGTGGCAGCAGCAGTGGAGTGTAGCACACATTAGTAGCCGGTACAGAACAGAACAGAAATTGCTTAAGGTCACAATGGGGTCGTGATTGCAGCGAGAGGAGCACTCTAACCTAAATGCCATTGTCCGACTGCCAAACTGGCCGGCATTCCAACGCCCAAAGCAATTAGTGGGTAGGTGCACTGGATTGCACTGGCTGCCTGGTGTTTTTGGTAGATTGGACTCGTGGGTGGTGGAGGGTAGGTGGTGGACTATGTGGCAAGTGGGAGGCGTGGTGCATGGGGCTTAACGGCTCAGTTGGATTCAGCTCTTTGATTGCAACTTTATATTTGTCAAGGCCCAAAAGCTGTCTGTCTGCAGCACAGCCATTCAAACTTCAGAAACCAGTTGCATATTTTCGGTTACTCAGTTTCAGGTACCTTTCACATTGAGGTAAAGTTTATGTGCACCTAAAAAAACATGATATGAAACGATGATCGATTTGATGTTATATGGTATTAATATTGACTGGATATGCGGGCACCTCAATTCGATATGCTTGAAATGTAAACAACAGGCCAGCTCTAATTTTGAATGTGTCTTTCTCCCTCCCACTCACACTGTAACTTTATTGAGAGAGTTTGCACTTCTCGCTCCCACTCACGTAATTAAAGTCGCCACATTGCTTCTTCCTCTCTTTTCGAAGACAGAGAATCTCCGAGAAAAAAAAAACGCTAAAAACGATATGCGTATGCAATACCAGAAATTTACCATGCGCATATCGATTTGACCGCACCGTGTTTTTTTTTTTTGTGTGGTATCATACATCTTTTAAGCTTAACCGAATCTGAGCTGCGAAGTGAATTAATTAATGTTTAGCCCAGCATTATTGATCCCTCAAGGATGCATTCACTAGTTATTTGGATGATTGTTTTTGGCTTGTATTTGCTCATTTAACCGGTGAAATTTGATCAGGAGCTTCTAGGAGCTTGGTGTTTCGTCAGTCAAAGGAGCACATAAGCTCATTACAATGCTCCGGCTTTGTTGTTGCCCTACCGGGGCAATGCATTCGAATGTAACTGAGATACGCCCCTAACATGCTTTGGGCCATAAACTAAACTGTCACGGATTTTCAGGCCGGGCGGAAAATCGAGCAGCCGCACGACACGCCCGTAGGCCAAATATCTTGCACACATATTTGTCGACAAGTTGGCAAACTAAGCGGGCGAAAGGTGGCAAGTGGGTGGCATGGGGCAGGGGGGTGTTCAGAAGGGTGGTGGCATGTCATCCTTTGTGCTAATGCAATTTAGTGCCTCCTGCAGCAAATGAACCTTGATTATGTGTTTATTAGACACCAATTTACGCCTGCTGCAATGTTGCAATGTGGCCTCTCCTCTCCGACGGCACATTTTGCTTTTCATTTAAGCTGGCTGGCGTATTTAAATTCCACACCATTGTCATAAATATCATATGTCGGTTTACCTGTGTTCTATACAAGAGAATTCTTGGCCTTGCACAAAAGCCTGAGCCTTTTGAAATGCAATTATTTCGATAGAGCTGAGAAGTGTCATGTTCTATCGATTGATTCTATTGAACTGAGATAAAGTGTTAGTGGATTTAGCACATCTATAGTCCTTAAATTGCGGACCATTAATGTATGATTTATGCTTCAATGAACAAAGGTGATTAATTTAAGATTATTTTCTTGAAGTGTGCTTAATTTTGGGTTAGTAATTTGAATCAATTAGTTAATTATTAATTTAAAAAAATCTTCAAAATTAGTTAACTCAAAGCTTATGCTTTATTATAAGTACAAAACATATTATAATCTTATAAAATGAAAAGTACCTACCTATCAAACTTTTTATGCTCGACCCATATCCAATTCTTATCTCTGTCTGATGAACCTGGTGCTATTTCGACCACTAACCGTTAACTAGATACACTCATTAACCCGAAAGTCTTGGTTTTATAGCCATTATACATATGCAGGAAGGTGGGTCATACTTGTTAGCTAAAGCAAACACAATTACACTTACGCACTTAAATTTATTTACAGGACATAAAGTAGACACTCCTTTTCGCCAGCACACACACGAACACAAGGACATGCCGTTGAACAACCGTATCCTGTTAGTTTACATACCTCAAAGGCATTAATTATTTATGAAGAGACAGGCTGAAATAGAAGCCCACTGCCTGGGAGGAAGAGAGACAGGGAGAGAGCATAAGAGCGAGAAAGGAATGTAATAAAATTACAAGCAAATGCCGTAAACACGAAAGGTTTTGAAATTCAAGCAAGTGAAAGCGGTATTAAGTTTGCTGGCCGTGACAACTGGCAAACTGGCTAACTGGCCAACAGTAATTAAAGGCTATAATAAAGCTAACGTTTCTCGTGAAGGCAGTCGGAGGGAGAGGGTGGCAGTAGGCACATGTCAGTTGTCAACGCAGCAATTTGACAGGACCCGCACTGAAAAGCCCAGATATATCCATTCCCACAAAGACGAGAACGGAGAGACCGCAAAAACGAAGCTAAATGCTGACCAAGACAGACGATTAGAATAGGACAACTATAGTACAGTGTAGGAATTTATCATAAAGCCACATTATACAAATTAATAAGATTAAAATATTCAAACTGAGGACATTTTAGATACTCATTTACTTCTCGTAGACTCGTCTTTAATATCAATTTTTTTATTTCCAGTAAAAAGAATATTTTGAAATTTTTAAAATTGTAATAAATAATAAAATTATTTATTATATATTTTACTAATTTTCAATATTAATAATTTTAATTATATAAATTTTTTAATCTAAATCATAAGTTTTACGTACACTATAAACATTGTTTCATTATTCTTTTGAAAAATTCTAGAAAATATTCAGTTAATTCTGAATGGAACGTACTGTACTCATATATCTGTATGTTTGTCACACTTCAGATACTCGACTTGTATTCTCAAGCACTTTGGCCTTGTAGATTTTATGTCTTGCGGCTTGCATTATAAAATTAGTGACATACAATATAATGGGGCAAGTGGTGAGCGGTTGCAAAGAGGGGGGTAAAGGTCGTGGCGAGGGGAGGGGAGGAGGACAGGGACACTTTGATCCCCTTGGCGACTTCAAGCCGTTTGGCGCAACGGTGCCCTTCTGTTTATGACAGTTGTTGAAATTTCACAGGCTCTCTACGCTCATTAACAATTGGCAATTATGCCACAAACTTTCGATGCGTATGTATTGAGCTAATATTTGCTTAAATCAATGAACGCTTAGGCAGCGAAACTATTCCATTTAATTTCATTCTATTTTACATGCGAGATGGTTTTAATGGCATTACCGTACCAATGTTTGCACACAATGTAAAGAGCCTTAAAATCGAATGTGTATGTGTTTTAGGGTCATTAGTTGAATATGCATTAACGCTCATAAATAACTTTACACTTAATGTGAAACAGGCAGACTAGCCAACCTTACAAACACACAAACACCCGCAATGCATTTAAGCGGTTTTCGTTGATCACATTTATCATTAAAGCCGCATTCATTGAATAAATAATTCACATAAACATGCATAACTGTAAATTGCAAATCTGCTTGATTTGACTAATTGTTGAAATTGATAGCAATAATTGATATATTAGGGCGCAATTAGTTTCACGCAGGAATTTAAATGCCATAAAGGTATTTTATTCCTAGCTCATGAAAATGGGATTAATTTCAACTAATTAGGAATTCTATGTACAATTATTTAATACTCACGTCGACCGTTACTAGCCGAAAAAAGAGTTGAGACAAAATGTATATTTTATTTTTAGAAAGAGGTCTTAAAAAGGAACCTCATATGTAGATCGTCATTGGGTTTAACAGATTGTGATTTCTTAAAACTTGACATGCATTTGACACTACAAATATTGTCAATCTATGAAGTTTTCATTAGTGAAATGCGTTTAGAACTGGGTAGTCGTAGTGTGACTGAAGAAAAATTCAATTCAATCGTGACTAGAATGTCTTTTATAATGTTCGGGGTTCTTCGTCAACTAAGCATTCCGAAACTCTCCGCCGGTATTCTGCGCTGGATTTTCTACTCATCCAGATTTATGGGTGAAGTTGGCTTCAAATTCAAAAAACCATCTGATGACAGAGTGATGATGGAGGATAGTACTCTCATGTGGAAGTGGTGTTTAGCCATTATTCGCATAGGATGTCTTACTAATTTGTCTATATTTACGTGGAATGGGAACCGTCGTTCATTGACTTGACAGAAAGATTTATGCACTTTATTCGTGTGCTGCTGCATTTGGCTTGTTGCCTTTCCATCTTAAGATTGCAGCTATGTCAGGGTCAAGAGGTCACCCACCTGGTTAACCGTTTTCTGCAGCTATTTCGAAAAGTTCAAGTTATTTGCGGCCGGAATCAAAATGGCTTCGGAGGAAAACATGAGCTAGTTATATTACTGTTCGTCCTAGTCTCCTGTATAAACAAGGAATTCATGCTGGTCAAAAATATTTAGACCTTATTGGAACCTACACGATTTCCTTTGTTGGTTGGCTGAAACAAATATCGCCTTTGGCTCTAAGATGCTTTTATATTTACCTTGTTTATGGTATTTAAGTTTGGGCGTTCTATATAGAGATCTTAACGACTTTGTTAGGTCACAGTTGGAAGCCTTGGACTTGAAGCCCACCAATGGAAAACTTAGAAGAATACGAAAAAGCTTAAGCAAGTGTTTGGACTGTTACAGGGAACTTCATTCCTTGACATCCGAATTCCAAAATGTTTACGATTTTCCCTTTTTTTTTGCGGAATGGCTGAAAACTGCGTGCGCGTTCTTCTTTTTGCATATATAGTCATAATTAGGCAGTGGTATAATTATACCCGTTACTCGTAGAGTAAAAGGGTATATTGTATTCGTGCAAAAGTATGTAACAGGGAGAAGGAAGCGTTTCCGACCCTATAAAGTATATATATTCTTGATCAGGATCACTAGCCGAGTCGATCTAGCCATGTCCGTCTGTCCGTCTGTCTGTCCGTCTGTCTGTCCGTCTGTCTGTCCGTCTGTCTGTCCGTCTGTCCGTCTGTCTGTCTGTCCGTATGAACGCTGAGATCTCGGAAACTATAAAAGCTAGAAGATTGGCATTTTGCTTGCAGATTCTAGGAGTTCCTACGCAGCGCAAGTTTGTTTCAAAAACTGCAATCTTATCAAAATCGAAAATTGGAACAAAACAGTAAGTAAAGAAACCAAAATCTAATAAAATAAAAATGTAAAATATACCTATGTTTTTTACTGTAGGAACTGTTCTATTTGCAACTGAGTGTGGATGAGTTTGATGGAGGATAATCCTCTCATGTGGACGTGGTTTTTTGCCATTATTCGCTTAGGATGTATATCAATATTTATCTACATGTACACTCAATGGAAAATGCGGACCAGTGACTTGACCGAAAAAGTTCTGCAGTTCAACCGTGTGTTACTCCAATTTGCCTGTTGCATGTCCATCTTGGTCAATAGTTTTCTTCAGCTATATCGCAGAGTTAAAGGCATTTGCAACCGGAATCAAAATGGCTTTGGCGGAAAAGATGAGCTTATTATACCCGTTACTCGTTGAGTAAAAGGGTATGATTGTATTCACGCAAAAGTATGTAACAGCTGAGTTAAGGAAGCGCTTCCTGGACCCCATACAAGTATATATATTCTTGATCGGGATCACTAGCCGAGTCGATTTGGCCATGACCATATGCCATCTGTCTGTCTGTCTGTATGAACGTTAAGATCTCGGAAACTATAAAAGCTGGAAGGTTGAGATTTCACACACATATTCTTAGACTTCCGAGCAGCGCAAGTTTGTTTCATCGAGGTGCCACGCCCCCTGATAAACACCCAAAAATATCCAAAAACGATTTTCAAAAGTGTCTGGAGCTACCGGGATCTTAATTTTTTGACTCAGATTTTAAAAAGTTTATAAGCGAAATTTTACTATGTTTATTGCCATGGCCCATCGAATATGTATGAAGACTCCTTTTTCAACTCGGACCATCACCAGATACGATTCCATTTCTTTCCTTTATATTCAAATACTGTAGTTTAGGTATTGAACATGTTTCTTTTGACTTGTTCGATCCGAAGAGCAGTGATTAAGTTCAGAGAAATCCGACTCCTGATGCTGAGTAACAGCAACCTTAGTAAAACCAGGAATTGGCTCAAAATAGTAAGCAAAAAAAATAAATCGTATATTATAAAAATGTAAAATATATGCTTTTCACAGTCTGAATTTTTCTACATGCAACTGAGTGTGGACGAGTTTCGGGTGCGTCCGCTTGGCCTATTTGATGTATCCAAGGAACTCTTCTTGGCATTCTTTTCGGCAATAGTCAGCTATCTCACCTTCTTCATACAATACAGAATGCAGTTGAAATAGGTTGTAAAAATTTGTGTGGTAATATTTAATAAGTTTATGTTGTACACCAAGAAGAACATAGCTGTCTAATACAATATTATGTCTATCTGCTTTAAGTAAATATGCTTTCCTTAAAGTACGTTTAACTTAAATAATTACCACTGAAAATCAACTCAATCAATTTAAATTTAATTGCGGACTAAATCTGGATACTTTCTTTATGGGAGAGTTTATTAACTGGAAGAAAATTGAGTGTATATTTCAAATCAATTTTATTCCAGTTTAAAGTTTATATTTCCTCTTAATTCAACCCTTGGCTTTTGGTATTTGATCGGCTATTTCGTTATAAAGGATCTGTTAGTATTAGCTACCTTATTTGTTATAAAACAATGTGCATTACAGATAAGTACCTGTTAGTTTACTTAAGTTTATCGTTGAATGTTTAAATGTATTGAACCTAAAACCGTATTTTTTGGTTCAAATTGGTTTCAAGAAAGTATATAATAAGTACGATATCTTAGAAAGGAACCGCATACATACGTAGGTCGTCATTACGCTTATCAGATGGAGATATCTAAAAACTTGGCACTCATTTGACACCACAAACATTGTCAGTCTATGACGTTTAGGTTTCCAAGGGTGAAAAGCATTTAGAACTAGGTATTTTTAGTGTAACACATTTTTCTTGAGTTTAATCGTGGTTATAACCTCTCCTATAATGTTCGGGGTTTTTCGTCGGTTAAGCTTTACAAAACTCTCTGCCGGAATTCTGCGCTTGACTTTCTACACCTGCAGATTTATGGGCGCAGTTGGATTCAGATTTAAAAGTCCATCTGAAGACCAAGTGATGATGGAGGATGGTCCTCTCATAAGGAAGTGCTGTTTTGCCATTATTCGCTTAGGATGTTTATCTACTTTTTTCTACATGTACATACATGTGAAAGTGCCGTTCATTGACTTTACCGAACCATTTCTGCACTTCATCCGTGCGTTACTGCAAGTATCCTGTTGCATGTGCATTCTGAGATTGCAGCTATATCAAGGAGAGGTCACACAGCTGGTCAATAGTTTTTTGCAGCTGTTTCGAAGAGTTCAAGCCCTTTGTAACCTCAAACGAAATGGCTTTGGAGGAAAAACTGAGATAATTATTTTATTTTGTGTGCCAGTCTACTGGATTCACGAGGAAATCTTTCTAATACAATTAATCACGCCTTATTCGAGTCCTCTTCAATTTGTGTTTTGGTTTGCTGATGCATTTATCTCCTTTGGCTCCAAAATGCTTACATTTATGGCCTGCTTGTGGTATTTAAGTTTGGGAGTCCTGTATAGCGATCTTAACGAATTTGTTAGATCCCAACTGGAGACCTTGGACTTACAGCCCACCAATCGAAAACTCAGAAAAATGCGAAAAAACTTGGACATGTGTTTGGACTGTCACAGGGACCTTCATTCGTTGACATCAAAATTCCAAAATGTTTATGATTTCCCACTTTTTTGTGGAATGTTTGAAAGCAGCGTGTGCGTTGTTCTTCTTGCCTATGTAGTCATTATCAGGCTCCGATATGAATTTTTCTTTTTATATTCAAAGACTGTGGTTGAGGTATTGAACATGTTTCTTTTAACATGGTCAGTACAAAGGGCAGTGGTTAAGTCCACTGAAATTCGACTCCTGATGCTGAGTAACTGCAATCTTACCGATTTTCCAAATTGGAACAAAACAGTAAGTAATCAAAATTAAATACAATATAAGAAATTATTTTAATTACATTTTTCACACAGTTGGAACTGTTCTACTTGCAACTTAGTGTGAACGAATTTCGGGTGCGTCCGCTTGGCCTTTTGAATGTATCCAAGGAATTCTTCTTGGGTTTCCTGTCCACAATAGCCAGCTATTTTACCTTTTTCATACAATACGAAATGGAGAGGAATTAAGTTAACAAGTTTTGTACGGAGTTTTTTAAGACATTTTGATTCTGTTTAAATTCTGAATAAAATGTTAACTCAAATAATTATACCCGTTACTCGTAGAGTAAAAGGGTATATTGTATTCGTGCAAAAGTATGTAACAGCTAGAAGGAAGCGTTTCCGACCCCATAAAGTATATATATTCTTGATCAGGATCACTAGCCGAGTCGATCTGGCCATGTCCGTCTGTCCGTCTGTCTGTCCGTCTGTCTGTCTGTCCGTCTGTCCGTCTGTCCGTCTGTCCGTCTGTCTGTCTGTATGAACGCTGAGATTTCGGAAACTATAAAAGCTAGAAGATTGGCGTTTTGCATGCAGATTCTAGGAGTTCCTACGCAGCGCAAGTTTGTTTCAAAAAGGTGCCACGCCCCCTCTAACGCCCACAATCGCTTATATACGATTTTAAAAATTTCAATATTTCGGAAAAGTAAAAATGCAGTTTTATTGTGTTTATCAATACCTATCGAAATGTAGAAGAAATTTTTCAAATTTTTTTTAGAGGGTAATACTTCAAAAAACACCGAAGCTAGAATTTTTTTACCGTTTTTTTTCCGATCCTTCCTATGGGAGCTATAGGATATAGTTGTCCGATCCGGTCGGTTCCGACTTATATACTACCTGCAATAGTAAGAAGACTTTTGGGAAAGTTTCATCCCGATCAAATCGGACCATTCGTTAAAAAGTTATGCGTGTTCAAAGTTTCTATCTCCATCTCCCTCGCACACCCTTTACCTGAGTAACGGGTATCTGATTGTCGGGGCACCCGACTATAGCGTTCTCTCTTGTTTTAAGCTTGGATCTTTACTACTAACTAAGAAAGACAAGTAGCTTTAATTTCTAAAATTGTCTTATAAATGTTAAAAAATATAATATACCTACAACATTAACAAAAGAAAACTGTTGTTTAAAAGAAATATGAAAATGTTTTTTTTTATAAAATTACTACGCCGTATTTTGTAAAAAGAAGCGTTGCCTGACACCAACGTTTATTTATTCTGGGCCACAGAGACCAGAGATCTTAACAGAAGTTAACTTGCCATTAGGAAAATTAAATTGGTTCGAACTCGCTTAAAGCGAATGGGTTTTAATTTTGATCGAGGTTCAACGCAAGCAAGTCCAGCTCAATTTTCGGAAAATGAGTGCATCAAAAGTGTCCGTCGGAATTTTACGCGGAACTTAAAAAGCAAAATAATTGTAATTTGGTCTTTGAGGAAAGTAACCGAAATAGTTCCGGTCTTAAGTGGATTCTGGTGATCCTGCGACTACTGCCTTTTGGGATTCAATGTTTTTCGTACTCCACGTGGATCCTGGAAAGGAACATATTTGTCGAACAAATAATCCACTCGATATGTCTTCTGTTGTTATTTCCCTGCTATTTGTCTACGGTGACCTTTAATATTTTTCAAAGTAAAGAAGTGACTATGATGCTCAACCAATATCTTCACCTCTTTCGGCGAGTGAGATCCCTGTCCTTCAGGAAGAGGAACGGATTTGGAAATGGACGCGAGTTAGTAATGCTTCTCATTTTCTTGGCTTGCCAGATCCAGGAAATCGTACACTTTTGGGTAGTACTGGCACCGAAAGCCAATCAGGAAAATATTGTCGGTCTTGTGAGCTTCGCTTATGTTAACATTACCAGTAGTGCGATCATGCGATCCATTTTTATTTTCTACCTTAGCTTAAGTGTTCTTTATTCCGAGTTGATCGATAATATACGTTTCGAATTGCGATCTCAAGCTCTGGCCGAAGGATGTAATCCCTTGCATCAAAAGAAGGTCAGAGCCCGAAGATTAAGAAAAACAAGAAAGGAAGCTAGCTTCGGCCAGCCGAAGCTTATATTCCCTTGCAGATCATTCCTATCAATTTACAAATCGCAAAAATGTTAAATTTCCTATTATTTCTCTTATTTCCGATCGTTCCTATGGCAGCTATATGATATAGTAGTTTGATTTTGATAAAATTAAAATCGAAATTCGGAAATATTTAAAAAGAGTCATATCCCAGAGTAGAAGAGAATACAATAAAAACCAACGAAGCAATAATTTATTTCCTATTATATTCCCATTAATTTTCCGATCGTTCCTATGGCAACTATATGATATAGTCGTCTGATTTTGATAAAATTTTATTCGAAATTCAGAAATAATTAAAAACTAATATTCCCAAGATTAGAGGGTAATACTTCAAAAAACACCGAAGCTAGAATTTTTTTACCGTTTTTTTTCCGATCCTTCCTATGGGAGCTATAGGATATAGTTGTCCGATCCGGTCGGTTCCGACTTATATACTACCTGCAATAGTAAGAAGACTTTTGGGAAAGTTTCATCCCGATAGCTTAAAAACTGAGAGACTAGTTTGCGTAGAAACAGACAGACGGACAGACGGACAGACGGACGGACAGACGGACATGGCTAGATCGACTCGTCTAGTGATGCTGATCAAGAATATATATACTTTATGGGGTCGGAAACGTCTCCTTCACTGCGTTGCAAACTTCTGACTGAAATCATAATACTTTTTTGGGTATGGTTCGCGTTCGCTAGAATTATTCTTGAATTCCTTTGCTTATGTTTGGTTATTCAAGAATCACTCAAGCAATTTATATTTATTCGCGAGGAGGAGTTCAATAAATTAAATATTATTTCGTCTTAGGTGGAACTCTTTATCAATCATCTGAACCTGTATGAGTTTAGGGTTGTTGTCCTTGGCCTGTTTAATATATCTAACAGACTTTTTATTATTATAGTATCTAGTAGCATAAGCTATCTGGTTTTTATTATACAATGTGTAATACAGTTAAGATCTAATTAATATTTTCAATAGAATTATTACATTTATAAAAGGAATTCCAAAGAAAATTGTATTGTTATGTTTTTGTATAAAAAACCGACAACAAATAAAGTAATTTCTAAATCTGTAACCATTTAACATACTTTTAGTATTATTCTCTTAGAGAGTGAGTTTGACTGCACCTGAATGGATATTTTGTTAGCTGGAATACTGGCCGTGCTTTTTGCTTTTAAATTCCACATAAATTGTCATAAACAAAATTTATCTCGATTCGAATACTTTAAAGCAATCATTTTAAGGCTAACCTGTCAGCGCTTGTCACCTGCCATTTAATGATACCATCGCGGGTTGGCTTAAGTTATCATTGCACCGCGCGTTCAACCTCTTAGAGCAATTAATTCCCAATTCCAGTCGGAGCTAAAACCAAAGCGGTCATATTCGTGGTCATTTATCAGATGTGTGTTCCAAAACTTTCCGCCGGAATTCTGCGATACCTTTTCCGTTACGCACAATTTATTGGCGTCTTCTTTTTTCGCCCAAAGAAAAGTAGAGAAGGCGAAAGAGTATCGAATTGCAAATGGCTCAAGTGGATGGGTGTTACCCATCGGATTGTGACTTTCTGCATCTTCTTATACTCATATTCATGGAACATCATTTTAACAAGTCATGGCGCCACCCGATTTCTTCACATTTTGCGACTTTTACTGAGCATTCCAAACATTTCGTTAATATTAGGATACCAGATTTTGCGGGGCCCAGAAATAATTAAGCTGTTCAATAAGTTTCTCCGAGTCTTCTGGCAAGTTAGCCATTTGTTTAAACCGAAAACCATTGGATTTGGCGGAAGATTTTGATCCTACTAAACTTGGTTTGCCTTTTCCATGAGTTAACATATCTCTGGTTTACCGTGAATAACATTTCATCCTGGCATTTTGCTATCTATTGGTGGTGTGACGCTTTTGTTGTCACAGGGGCCAACACGTTAATCCACATATATTATATGGCCTATCTCAGTATTGGAGTTCTTTATTCGGAGGTCAATAGATATGTTCGTACACAACTGCAGAATCTGGATACTTCGGCCAGCGAACGACAAATAAGAAAACTGAAAAATAGGCTGGAGAAGTGCATATATTTGTACAGAGAGATATATCAAATCAGCACTGGTTTTCAGAGACTTTTTGTGCTGCCCCTTTTTTTGGCACTGATAAATAAGGTGTTGTTAATCGTCATGATTGGCCTTAAAATGATTACCGATTTAAACTTTTGCGGCTGCGTTTTTTTGGATACTTATCGGAAAGCACATACTAGATCTACTTCTGCTAACCACTTCCGTCGAGGGACCATTGAACCAATTTAGGATCATTCAAAGGCCAAATTTGGAGATCGCCAAAGCGGAAGATCTAAAGGAATTTCGACGCATGGTTAGTTGATTTGTATGAAACGATTTTGTTAATAATTAATTCGTATATTTTACATTTTCTTACAGCTGGAAATGTTCTATACCCATCTCAATCTTTGTCAGTTCCGAGTTAGCATTTTGGGCCTCTGTGAAATAACCAACGAGCTTTTTTTAATGATTTTATCCGCAGTAGTAACTTGGTTGGCATTCATTGCTCAATATAGAATGCAGATAAAAATTGAAAAAATTAAGTTTGCTTGAATTTTGGTTGTTATTAATAAAATGACATTTGTTTGTTAGATGAAGTACAATTAAATATTTAACAGTACATTTTGTTTTGATTAAACATAAATGGAATATAAATAAAATTGTGAAACAATAAAATAATTATAAAAACTATTCCTTTTAACTATTTGCTTCAATAAAATAAAATTCTTCATATCGAGTAATAAAGAAATAATAAATAAGCACCCGTGGTTTTAATGTAACAAAATATTTTCCGTATTCTCTGAACTCACTTAATAAACTGCAATTATGTGAAAGCCACAAAATGATGGAGGAACGCACCATATGCCCTTGTGTCCAGTGCCCAGTGTCCAGCTGTCAGGGGGCACATTGCTCATTTTAATGGCTGTGGAAATGAACTTTCGCCACGTGATTTGGAAGCCAGAAGTTGGACCCTCGGGTCAGTCACATCAATAGATAATTTTTCATAATTAAGGGCTAGTACTCAACTCAACAAAAAGTCGTCCAAAACAAAAAACCTCATATGAAAAAAACGTCAAAAAATTTTGTGTCATATGAATTTTTTTGTTTTGGAAGACTTTTTGTTGGGTTGAGTACTAGCCCTCACGTGTGGTTTGTTTATCCAGCACATTTTGCTCCTCGGCGAAGTAATCCCCGGGCTCGCTTTGGGTTCATTGGGGATCATAAAATGTTTCATTTTCATTTCAGGAAACGACTCGCTTTAGTGCCGTTGATTGTGTAGCTTCTGCTTTCTCGGGAATTTCAAAGCGCAAAAATTAGCTCAAGCATGCCATCATTTTCATGCACAATTTACTTTGATTTATTAAATTTTCAGTCTGATCCTTTTTGTCCTTGGCTCAATTTACATGCATATACAGGTATTTTTAATGTATTAAGCCAATTAAGGCTGACACGCACAGGGAAAACTGTCAAACTGACCGTTGTCCTTTCCTTTCGGCCAGGTTGTCCTTGTGCTGGCAAGATTAATTTAGACGAAGCAGCTTCCTTTGAGTTTCATTAAACAGATTTGGTATTATTTACTTAAACACTTAAAATAAATGTGCAAATATTTCCATCGGCTGCAGAGAGAGAGTTTAATTGAAATTCCTTCGTCCTTCGTCTGATCAGCCTGCTGCCTCCTTCCTTGAGGTGACAATTTAAGCACGCTCAATGCCAACGGATAATGACGTTGATTGTGGCATCTCCTTGGTCGTTTCTTCCGTCTCATTCTCGTCCTTTGCAGCAGGCATCCATCAATCGCAGGACCCCGGCTTCCTGGCCATCCTGCTAGCCTGGTCCTCTCTGAGTAGCAATAGCAACAAACGCACATCATGTTGAGATGTTGCCAATGCTGCTGTCCTTATCCCTCGTCCTGCGTTCCGCCTCCTGTGAATGTGTATCCTTGTGTGCTCCATGCTCCTCTGTTCTTGTTGCACTTTGCTCTGACATTTTGAGTTTATGGCATATTTGCATTATGACTCTACTGCCTGGCTGCCCGGGCCCTTCTGCTCCGTTCTCTTCCTCCTGGCAGCGTGTGTGTCCTTTTCATGGTGCACTTGAACAATGACGTTGACTTTGTCGTTGAGGTTGCCATGAATGCATGGGCCAGGACTCCAGGACTCCCAGCCCGAACCCGAACCCGACTTCTGCTGACGCAGCTGTTAACAAGGCAAATAACAACGCATGCTTGCATAAAAATTATGCAAAGCTTAACAACCTAAAACTATTTCGACCCCCACCCCCAGTTCCCTTAATTGGTCAATTTTGCTGCCCTCTCTTAGCCCCATTGACGACCCAAAATGGGATATTCTTGAGGGATTTTTTAAGGCTCAATCTGTGGCCTGAGCCTGAACCTCTTGCATTTCATGGGTTGCGTTTGAGTTGTCAGAGTTGCGTTCGGGTTGCATTTTGTCATCCTGAATGCAATGGCTGAGATAAGCTGGCAAAGCACTTGCCAAGGCCATCTATCAGGACATTAGAGTCCGGCTTTCGGCAAAATCTCCTTTAGTTCAATCCAGGCACGTATTATGTTCTAGGATACAGAGAAAAAATGTAGAGCAAATTGGGTCATTGCAAAAAATAGTAAGTTTCTTTGACCCTAGCAATTTAATAAAGTTATAGAGGTGGAGAATTTGGTATTGCATGGTAAAAACGATATACGTATAAATACCAGAAATTTACCATGTGCATGTCGATTTGATCCCGGCGTGTTCTTTTTTGTGTGTATGAAACAAAAAGCATTGGCTAGGAAATATTAATAAATATTTAGATAGGAAAATATATCATACTTAAGAATTTTTTTGTGTAGTAAAACTTAATTTTTAATTTTCTCGGTGCGTATGAGTTGTGGGGGTCAAGCCTTCTATATGCCTTTTAAATATAACCAAAAAATTAAAGTCAAGCTTAGTCCCAACAAACTTTTTAAGCCCCTTTAGACGGGCTTAGTCTTTTGTTATCTCTCTTTAATACCAAGCTTTTATGTGCAGCAACTAAATGTGTTGATATCACTTTTAATTGGAAGTTCAGAGATTTACATCTGACTGGGGATAACATGTTGCATGTCAAACTGCAGACGATGCTGTCCCATAACCTCAGCAAAAGTTTAGTTTTTGTTTTACAATTTTGTATGGTTGGTTTTTCTTTTTTTATGCTTAACAAACGTGTCTGTTAACCAAAAATCATGCGAAGATGAAGGAACTTTAACAAAGCCGAGATGATGACGATGATGATAGTGATGGGAAGGATGCGGCTGATACACACACACACACATATACACTCGGGGTAAAACAAAGTTGAGCAAAGCAAGGGGCCACAATGTCTACACCAAACCTGAATGTGTAGCAATTTGCTAAACAAGAAAATAATTGACTTGCCACAATGTGAGGCATGCTAGCCGCACAGACACATCACACACACACACAGCAGTCTTAAAGAGAGCAAATTGAATTTCCAGCGAAGGACGAACGGCGCGCCTAAGTATGCAACACTTTTTTTGCCCCTCCCAGGACTCCACTTGAGCGGCTAATGGCGTAGAAAAACGGGTCGCGTGAAAAGCGCATGGCATAAAAATGTATGCCCTCAAATGAAGCTCGTGATGGCTGCCAGTCATTGTTGCTGTTGCTGTTGCTCTCGCTTTTATTGCTGTTGATGCTGATAAGTGGAACTTGAGCGTCAACAATGCATGAGGCTGGCCCTCGTCACGGACCCATTTTGCCCCAGAATCCCCATCATCCGTTCCACTGCAGCCGGCGATAAGATAAATTAATTCAAGTAGTTTGGCCAGACACTAAGCCCATGCAAACCACCCATCAAACCAACGAAATTAGCTTCATTTCCATCGGACCCCCCGCACAGCAAAGGGCATGCATAATGACTTGACCTGCGGCTTATGAAATGCGAAAAACGGCTACAGCATGCGGGTGTCCAATGATGGAGGAAATAGAGGAGGAGGCCAGAATCACAACGATGATGATGCCATGTCAACAGGGCCGAGACACGCGTCGCCAATTGCCGTCCCGTGATTTAGCATCCAAAAATTGCGGCCTTAGGCCCGGCCCAAAAACTCAGCCGCCACTTGTCAAACAACGCAAATTGAATGCTCGTGGCGAATTTTCATTTTCATTTTCATGCCAAAGAATATCACCGAGCCACGGGTCGCAAATTGCGAGCGAGTAAATTGAAGCCGGTCAATATGTGACTGCGACTGAAATTCATCCAAATAGAAGAGTTCCGTAGACTGTCCATGCAAATTGAAGACTTTTTGCAATTCAAAATCAAATATATTTCTACCGGAAACATTTAATAAACATTTTAATAAATGATACTTACTACTTTAATTCACTACTAAATGAGCAATCCATCATTAAAACATTAATAAACATAATATTATAAACAAGAGAGAACGCTATAGTCGGGTGCCCCGACAATCAGATACCCGTTACTCAGGTAAAGGAGTGCGAGGGAGATGGAGATAGAAACTTTGAACACGAATAACTTTTTAACGAATGGTCCGATTTGAAAAATTTCTTCTACATTTCGATAGGTATTGATAAACACAATAAAACTGCATTTTTACTTTTCGAAATATTGAAATTTTTAAAATCGTATATAAGCGATTGTGGGCGTTAGAGGGCGTGGCACCTTTTTAAAATAAACTTGCGCTGCGTAGGAACTCCTAGAATCTGCATGCAAAACGCCAATCTTCTAGCTTTTATAGTTTCCGAGATCTCAGCGTTCATACAGACAGACAGACGGACAGACGGACAGACGGACAGACAGACAGACGGACAGACCGACGGACCGACGGACATGGCTAGATCGACTCGGCTAGTGATCCTGATCAAGAATATATATACTTTATAGGGTCGGAAACGTTTCCTTCTAGCTGTTACATACTTTTGCACGAATACAATATACCCTTTTACTCTACGAGTAACGGGTATAAAAATAACAATTTTTGAGTGGAAGGAAGAAAGCGACTTCTAAATCTGTTAGCTTATTATTATTACCGATGATTTTACTTGCTCCTAATCAACATCGGAGTAGTTAACTCCCAGCCAAGCATATCCGTAATTTCTAAGCAAACGTTAAATGAATAATTAAGCTCTTAGGTTGATTTTGATGCCGTCCAAACGGAAATTGCGTCCGATGGAGAGTAAGCGCTTTTTCCTCGAATCGTTTACTCCATGCATCTGGCCAGTCTGGCCACCTATGTACATTTTGAGCCCAGTATCTCCGGCTGGGCAATCCTATTGGTAAACAGACTTGAAAGCTTAACTGAATTTGAATTAGACCCAGTCAAGTGGAGCAATTCGAGAAGAGTTGGCCATGCCGGAAGTCAAAAGATTCCATATGAATTTATAATTTGCTCGTCTATCAACTGTATTAATTTGCAGTTACCTTGGATTTGCTAACGAACAGAGTAGGGATAATGTTGGAAATTTGGAATATAAGTCCGAATCGAAACAAAATTTAAAAACGAAGAATAATAGGAACGAGGGCCCATGGACCATGACAGCCAGAAATACTGTATATTTTTTGCTTTTGATTTGCCATTTAGTTTTCCCAGTCGCACACACAATATCTGTTTCTCTATTTCCCCCGACCTGCCGGCCACTTCATGCAAAATGAAGGAAGAGCCGAACCGGACAGGACGTCAGAGACCAGAGGCCCTAAAGCCTGCTGACGGATGCAGGAATAACAAAAACTTCCGAAAAACAAAAACCGAGGAATGCAAAATAACAACCAGAATCGAGTGGCTCAATGGCCGACGATGTACTTAACCCATTTTTCCAAAAAAAAAAAACAACAACAAAAATACTGCAAAATAAAGTAAGCCCGAACAATCGAAGTTGAACACTCGAGAAGTGCTGAGTTCCTTTTTATAGAGCTGGGTCATTGAACGAGCTGCTGGATGTTTTGCCTGTTTAATAATTGAATGCAGTTATGGAGCAGCAGCATTCAGAGTGTCTGGAAATTTCATTAAAAAGTATAATCGAAATGTTAACAGGCGGGGCAGAGATGGGTTGAAAAAAGAGGAAAGCATCAAATTATATTTTAAGCACTCTCCAAGCAGCGATGCCGGATTCGCCTGTCTAAACCGCTCGGATGCTAATGTCGGTGGGCAGCGGGCAGCTCTCATTTTCGGAGCTGCGATGCACAGCATCCTCGCCTCTGGCCCGGAATCACTTGGCCAGGCCCACTCGAAGACTTCTGCCCTTTGCACATGGCCTGCATAATGAATGGGAATGTGTCTGAGAGCCTTTTCGCCCGGCCAAACTTCTGCGGTTGTTTTTGCTGTTTAATTTTCCTTTTCAGCTGCTGCTGCGTTTTACACTGCTTGTTTTTGGCCCCCGCCATGTTGATTACAATGCGAAATAAAAGCGCAATTTGTGGGCATATTGTGGGCGAGCATTATTCGGGAGCATCATGAAAGGCACTTTCGTGAAGGAAGGATAGACGCGGATATACTTTCAGTAAAGGAAATTCCATTCACTGGATTTTGGGGCAAAACCAGCTAGCAAAAGGAATAAGGTTTAGCAGATAAACAAAAAAGTGTATGGGTAGAACCTCAGAAATAAAAAATATAAATAAAAGTAATAATATATTTAAATTCATTTTAAACCAAATATTTTATTGGCTTTAATATTAAATAATGTTAAAAGTGCTTAAAAATATAGGCAGTCGTTTTAAGTGTAACTTCCTTCATTTGCCATCGAAATCTCTACTAATTGCTGAAATAACGTGCTTTCGCTGCTTATTGCTTTATCAGGCTAAGCTAAGCACTTTGAATTATGCAAATTGCAATCGGGATATTACTATAATTTTCGACTAGGCTTTAAGTGGCCGCTATTTGAAGTCAAGAATTTTGTGTAAATTTGTCTAAATTATGTTTCGAATTCGCCCATCTGCATCACAACTAATAGAAGGACATCTCTTTTCCTCCGGCTATCAGTCACAGCTTTGAGCAGTAAATTTCGGGTAAATGAGTTGAGTGTTTTTCTGCCTTTGTATTTTTATACTATTTCGATTTTTTTTTACTTTCCTTATCGGAATAATAAACGCTGGTAGCTGAAGGCCAAGTTCACAATCTCTATGTGTGAGTGTGGTGCTGTGTCAAGGGCATTCGACTTCGACTCTGGTCACATCCCTCGACTGACCCAACTAATTTTATGCCCATTTGCAGGGCGATGCCTTGCGGCAGAAGCCCTTTACAATTTCGGGGGCAACAGCAGACGAAGAAAAAAGACCGAAATGTGTTAACTTTATCTAAATTGTTAAAACATTTACCAAATGACCTCACGTAGCCAAACGTATGTGTGTGTGTGTGCGAGTGTGTGTTGGTCTATCGCTCGATCGTCCTGTGGCCTTTTGCATGTCGCATGTCGTCCTTCCTGAAACGTGACTCCTTCCACAGCCGAAAGCCCCTATTCTTTTTCATCCCTTGCGAAGTTCATTTAGATGTTCAAGTCACCCCAACCCCCGGCTTTTCTCTCCTCCTGTCTACGCTTTATTGGCCGGCCAACATGTTCTTTATGGCATTTTGATGCACGATGCATGGCAACCCTTTAACTTTCTCCTGGCTTTTGGGCTCCTTTGACGGAAGCCCTCCACTCTGGCATTTATTATGCTTATTTCGGAGCAGGCTCACGTATTTTGCGTATTAAGCATACGCCCCGTCGTCTGACGTTTCCTGTCAGTCACTTAAAGTATTACAAAAAAAAAATCTCCATGCCGAAATTAAAGCTGGCTCAGAGAAGAGCGAACAAGCAGATTAGAATATTATACGGCAAGGAGGATAGACAGAGGCCACAGGCTTAATCAAAGCAAGAAAAGGAGCTTAGAATTCAGCTTCAGGTTTCCATAAGCCATATGCCATGCCAGTTTTAAATACTCATATATGGGTGGAGTGGTGGATAAAGAGCTTTTCGAATCGTAAATATTCCACATCAAAGAATGAATTTCACAAATCTCTGGCTTGCCAACTATGCTACAATATTTAAACAAATTTCAATAATAAACGAAAGTAGCATTTTGTGGCTAAAAAGGAGGGAAAAAAGTTTAAAAAGTCAAAAGTCTGACAAACATTTGCATTTTACCACATTCGGAATTCGACAAATGTATCTGGATCTGGGCAACCTTTTTTTTGCCTCATTCTTGCCTACCTTTGCATATTTTCCGGCGCAGCAGAGCATATTCATTGACATCTCTTTCCAGCATCACAGCACACATGCTACAAATGAGGGCATCAAAGTATGCTAAACAAAAATCCAGAAAGTCCTTCCTGAGACAAATTCATTTTTTCCCCCGTCCCTTTCTCTCTTGGAAATTATGCTTTGTAAATTGACAAGTTGATTTAATGGTCGGAAAGGGGGAGGGGGAAGCAGAAGTTCTTTTTTGGTTCGCACAACTAAAAAACAGAGCTTAAATTGTTTAAATTTCATTCGCGGTTGCCTTTCATCATGTAAATGTAAATGCCACTATGGCTGTGTGTGGGTTTTGTGTGCTTAATGCCTCTTCCTGTGCGGAGCATTTACAAAATGTTTTTGGCCTGCGCCCGAAAGTATGTTATAAAAATATTTTATGACATGTAAAAAGCATCAATAAAAAGGTTTCGGGCTGGTTTATTTTCCACCCCCCAACCCCCCATTACTCACCCTCCCCTATCGACCCCCATTATTTTCTTTTTTCCGACTCTGTTTATCGCTGGCCTTTTTGTTGTTGCTACCGCGCTTTATCCTTTTGGCCAGACTCGGGGGTTATATTTCATCTGAGTGCGCCTGGCCATCGTTTCTGGCTTTTGGCCTTCGGTTTTTGGGCCGTTTTACGGGAAATTACATTTAAGTATGTGTTAGAATTGACGCCGTAACAGGTTGTAAATAAGGAGAAAAGCCCGAAATTTGTATAACATTCCTCTTTATTTGCTCTGCACATTCACATTCATCATTCAAAGGTCACGGGAGTTAAATTTTAGTGCATAAAGCGCCCATAAATTTGATCAACTACACACAAAAAGAAACAAGCCGGGATCAAATCGATATGCTCATGGTAAATTTCTGTTATTGCATAGGCATATCGTTTTTACCGAAATCTTATTCTCTGACTTCGAAAAAGAGAGAAAGAAGCAATGTGACGACGCAAATTACGTGAGTGGGAGCGAGAAGTACAAACTTTCTCAATTCGAAATAGAGCGAGATAGCGCTTAAAGTCACATGAGTGGGAGGAAGAAAGACCCATTCGAAATTCGTACTGGCCTATTGTTTACAATTCGAGCATATCGAATTGAGGTGCTCGCATATCAACTCAAAACTTATACCACATAACATCAAATCGATCATCATTTCATTACACGTTTTTTGTGTAAGCTCTTTTCATTGTTTTGACTTCGAGGACTCAATTGCGTCCCACTTTAATTTGATAAATCGCACTTGTAATTAATCTCTGCGAGGAAAAACAAATAAATGCATTAGATTAACTCACTGAACTGGACCGAAAAAATTAAAGCCAGCAAAAATAAAATAAAATCTCGTTAAAAGTTTTTCGAAAATAAATTTTATGCACTCGAACGCACAGCTAATATGATAAAAACGGAGAGCGGTCCCGGGACGTAAAAAAGTATTTTGATAAGCCGCTTACGACACGCCCCCTTAGCTGATGTCACAAACGGGCATTTGTGACCATTTTCCACCGCCCCCTTTTCCTTTCCCTTTTATTTTTTTTTTTTTTTGGAAACACAGTAACTTTTCCATGTGCATTTCGAACTTTTGTTTTCGTTTTGCTAATTGCCAGTGCAAAGCCGCAAGCGGCATAAAAACTTTTCCCTCTTTTTGCGAGTTACTTTCTTCTCTTCTCTTTTTTTTTTGTGTGTGAGCCGTGTTTGTCAGCAACTGTAAAGTAGAAATTAATTTCACTGTAAATGCACATAATCAAGTGTGTGCATAGAGGGGGGTTTGGTGAGGGGTCATAAAAAAAATGATAAAGAGCCTGCTCTTGAGGCAATCAGAAAAGACGAGTGCAGAAGCCGTAGACCAACTCCATCAACGCCATGCAAAAACTTTGCCAGCGAGCAAACAACGGCGAGAGAGAGACGCACAGAGGCCGGCGGAAAGAGACGGAAACAGAGTAGCAGACGCACAAAAAGATGAAGCACTTGGGAGCAGACATTCCGCGGCCGAACTGGGTTCTTAATGAAAAGGCAATCTCATCTCCTTGTCTGCGCCTGCATGCTGCTCTAGACATTCGAAACCAAACCAAACCACCAAAGGATGCAGCTCGGCAAAACCGAGATGCGTTGCCGGATGTAAGATGGAGAGGCTTAATTGAAAAAAAATTATGCAGACTGCGAAATTAATGGGAATTACTTGATACCCGGGCGAAGATTTGTCCAGACCACACAAAAGCAAAGCCGCTGAGTGCAGTTCTCCATGAGAGTGCGTGCTTTGGTTAATATCAAGCATACGACGCGTTGCCGGGGTCATGAATATTCAAGCAACTGCACTGCATGTGGACACCGATTCGAAGATTAGTGCTTTTAGCGCATTTTCTAACTAGTAAATGAGAGAGAAACTTCATTAGTGAGCTTAAATCAATCAATTGAATTACCTAAAAATTCGAAGATGACGAAAGTATATAGTATATACTTACAACTTACAAGAAAACCCTTTAGTAATCTAATTCCTTAGACCTGTATTAACTCGACTTAATCAAGCCAATAAACTTCAGCTGGAAATCTTTTACCGCGCAAGAAAAAGCAGCTGCAACCATAACAAGCTCTTCATCATGGTCAACAACTTGACTCCAGCAGGAAACAAGCCAAACAGAATGCAGTGAGGAGGGGAGTTAAGAATAAGAGCCTGACACTAGCTGTTCATAATCTATGCTAATTTTCGCCTTCTCTATGGCCAAGAGATTGTCGGACAGTTTTCATTTCTTTATGCAACACACAAAAAAGACGGCGAAAAAGAAGTGGCATTAAAATTAATGAAGTTGAGACGGCAACAACAATGTTATAGAGAGTATAAGAAAGTTGTTGAACAAAAAATACCTCGCAAGCTAAACTTAGGGCAATAAATTTGAAGATAAATAATGAAGTTAAAATAAAAAATAAATAATAAAATAAAAATAAAAAAATAGTAAAATAAAAATAAAAATAATAATAAAATAAAAATAAATAATTAAAATATATAAATTAAGCAATAAATTTAAAAATTAGGCCTAGAAAATGGATTAATTTGTTTAGATGATCACTGATCATTACCAACTAACATCCTTTAATAAGACTATGATAAGCTATCCAACCTATATTTGATTGATGATATGCACATTTTAAATCTCCGTGGGTTCCTATTCTTATTATCTTAACTATAACGCCAAAGATATGGCATACTCCCTGGTTCGACGAATACCTGGAATACAAACAACAACAGATGAGACAGTGGCCAGGACGTTGGTCCTTTGGCAAGCGTGTTTCCACTGCTGGATAGGAGGGAAAATCTTAATCGTGATCTTATTACGCGCGTTAATTACGAAATACAGCAAAACCGAGACAACAAAAAAATGTGGAGAAGTAAGCGAAATAGCGAGACTTGGCAGGATTCCGCTCTGGTTTATGGCCAAACCGGCAAAATTAAGATGCCAGTCGTTGGTCCACTCCAGTGATGAGGGATCTGAGGGATGAGGAATATTTTCCAGGCGCCGAGGGATGGTAAGAAAAATTAAGAAAATAGACGGCGCATAGATAAGCAAGTGCAATCTAGCACATTTTGCGGGCTGTTCATTTATCCATTGTTGTTCTTGCTGCCGCTACTGCTGTTCCGGTTGTTGCTGCACAAGTTTTATGACCCGCCGAGCAACATTGTTGCCACTGGCCATTTTTCATTAGAACAATGCAATGGAGCTGCAGCAATATTACATGCACAGCGATGGCAAGATGGCAAAGGGCAAACAAGGAAAACAACACACACACACACAAACTGCGAGTAACTTTAATCAAAGTGGAGAAATGCCCGGGAAATGGAGAGAAAAGAAGCTGGAAAATTCAGATTGAAGGCATTGGAATGCAATGATCAATGAACCGAACCGGTTATTTCTTACAAATTATGAATGAGAAAACTGTGGGCAGTGGGTCTTGTTAATAAACTTCTTAGAATTCTTGAATTAACTGAGAAAAGTATTTGTAAATCTAGGCTAAAAGGTATATTTATTGCACAATTACAGATTTATTTATTTTCAACTCTGTGGTTTCTATAACTTTATTTGGCCAAAGCTCATTATCTAGAAACTATTATTTAGTTTGAGTGATGTGGTGGATGGATCTACAACTGTTGCATTATTTATGCTGAACAAAAAATACACGCAATAAAAAAACAATGCAAATGCGAATCAAAAACTCAAGCAAAGGCAAACAATTTGGCAAAAAAGTAAAATAGTATTTTGTTGACCAGGCCAGTAGTCAAATAAGCAGGAAGGTGGGGAAATTCAAATAAACCGCTGGCCGGGATTACACATATAAGCGGCTTGGCTGTCACCGCTAAAACAAGCGATGCCACAATAAACAGGACAACTGAACACAAATAAAAAAGTGGGTTAAGCCTTTCCAGCCAGGCAGGCAGCGGTTTGAAAAATTTATATGGACCGTTACTGGAGCGAAACGGATAGATCCAAAGCCAGCGAATAACTCACCCGACCGGGCCACTTAAAGACCGGGGCCAAGGATATAATTATAAATCACGGGCCGTCGTCCTTAGTCGCAGGCTCCAAGCCGATCCGCTTGGCCACACTCAAATAACTTAACGCCAAGTTGATGCATTCAACGCAGGATTTAATGCCAAACAGAGTTTGAAAAGCCATCATCAAGTGCATGTAACCGAGCAGGACATGGACGGCCAGGACGAGGACGAGGACGAACCGAAGCAGATATTCGAACCAAAGATATACATTGCCTGGACATTGAACGACAAGTATAAATGCTTGACCATCAATACCAGATACCAGGATGGACGTGGTGGAGCTGGAGATGGAGATGGAGCAATGGCAAAGGGCCCAGCACCGAAATGAAATTGGCGTTGACACAACGCATCCACAAACATACAGATACACCGAAACAAAATACAATGATAAACATATATTTTATATAAATAACAAGGATTTTAGTATGTACAATTAATAAAGTTTTAATCCGCAGAAAAAAGTTGCGGTAAAATCGAAATGCGCATGGTAAATTTCTGGTATTGCAGACGCATATCGTTTCTACCGAAATCTCTCTCGGAGATTCTCTGACTTAAAAAACAAAGAGGAAGAAGCAATGTGGCGACGTAAATAAAATAACATCATCGTTTTATATTAAGTTTTTTTTTGGTTGTAAGTAGCACAATGAAACTATTCATTATTTCTGTTATTAATACCTCCTATTTCTTTTTTTTGCGGTGTACTAGGAACATTGGGATCCTGCTAGGATAAATGGTCACAAAAAGCGCAACAAATGGACCTGCCATGCAAGGCAATGCGATGATGTGTATTGCCAGCTCTTCTAATGTTTGCGGCTGCGGTCGAGAAATGTTCTTGCGGTCAGGAACACTGGGGTTAGGGACAGGAATAGGGATAGGAATAGGGTTATTTTCCATCAAACTCCACCTCAACACACATTTCCGGAGCGGACAAAAGTTCATTTTACGTTGATCAAGGAATTCAATTAGCATTTGCTTTATGCATGAAACTGAAACCCAAAAACATTTCTTTCTTAAAACGAAATACCCCGACTTCGGTTTACCCCCGCCCCACCAATTCTCACCGCTTTCTCTCTTTGGTTTACTGTAATTGCCCTACAAAACTTTGCTATTTGTATTTATCTTTTGGCAACTTTGGGACGCACGTGAAGCACGGAGGCAAAAAGGGGACCGACGACTCCCTACATATGTGCCAGATGCTGCACTCCACGGGGCGTATGCGTAATTTTGTGCCACACTCTTTTTCTTCGTGCTTTTCCGAGAGTTTTTCTCTCTCTTCACTGCGGGTTTTTCTTTTCCCCAGCACTTTAAGTGTGGGTGTGGCCACATTGTAACGAAACGTGGTGAGCGTGAAGGATGGGATAGTGAAGAGTATTCTTTATTTCCTTGACGCGCATAAAAATGTCTCGTATTTTAATTGTCAGCCATCTGCTGGTTTTTCCCTATAATGAGTTTCGCCATGATTAAAAGTGTAAGAAGAACAAAACTTAAAAACAAATAAAGGAAAAATCATTTAAAATTAATTAATAAGTATTTATTTTCCATGGAAAGTGAACTATTCAACATAGACAAGAAAAACACTCGAATCATGGGAACTCATAACTATTGAGGCTCATGTGGAAAAACCTCTGCAAAAACATAATCACAGTTCCGTTTTTGCTGCCAATGTCCTGCTGTTAAATTGATGAATGCGTCGCCATCGACAGAGGCGGTGAAAATGCGTCTATGTTTTTTATGTGGAAGATTGTGGAAAAAAATTGCCTTGCATGCGATTTGATAATCAAAGATGGAGGCACAACAAATCTGTTCGTCTGTGTTGGTGCTTTGCCGTTGACAGCAAACAACAGAAAGCAGCAAATGGAAAACAGAAAACAGGAAACTTTTCCATGTTCTGTGGGGTTTGGGGGTGTGGCCGACAATTGTGATGCATGTAAACAATAAAATGAACAAATCAACATTTTATGGATTATTGACAAGTGATATCAATCATCGTGGCTGCTTTTCCCGCCCCCTTGATATTGGCCATCTCTCGTTTCCAGTTTGCTTTTAGCTATTTGTGAATTGCATTTTTTTTCGTATAGCATTTAGCTGGTTGTTTTCCAGGATTCGCTTGATTAGCTGCGAAGTTGTTTATGGCCTTTAGGATTGAGCTTCCCCGGCTGTTATGACCGTTGGTGCGGCTTTAAATTTGGGCTATTAAAATGTACCCCATCAAATAAATGACATGTGCCATTCTAGGGTTATAAATATCCCAGAACTTTCCATAGATAAAGAAAAAGTTTTCAGAGGTTAAAGAACCCCAACACAGGTGCTTAAAATGGGGAATATTAAAATTTTAAAAGGCAACAGTTGGGGAAATAAAAAAAGCTACCAAAACTCAGACCAACAAGCCAAACTACCAGAACACATTGAGCATGTGTGGCAAGCTGGAAAAGTAATTGGAAAAATAAGTGCAAAGCTAGTGCAATAATAAGAATGAGGAACTTTGGCAGCTGCGGGAAAGGTAAAATGTTATTATGGCCCAAAACTAAAACCACAAGGCCAACGAAAATATTTCCATAAAACTAAAATTAAACACAAGTACGATTTGCAATGGGAGAAGAGCTCTTTTGCCAAATGTTTTCTGGCTAATTAAATGGCAGTACACAGAATCTAATCAAATTTAAATACATGAGCACTCGCACACCGGCACTAAAAAGTTTGGCTAGCATTTTCCCCAAAAATATAATTGGCAAAAATCATATTTCGAATGGTTGGAGAATATGCACCGCAATTTTGGGCTCATTTGGCACGCACCGAGCAATTTTATGCCACAATGCGCAATTTGAAATTAAAAATACTTTGGTTTTCAACTGATACACCCAAAAAAAAATAGTCATAGAAACGAAACTATTGTTACATGAATTCAACACTATTGGTTGTCAAATTTGCATCAATAAGATGAGTATTAAATTAATACCTTCAAAAGTATTAAATTGAAACTTTCGGTTTAGAAATGAAACTATAAAATATTAAGTTTATAATATTTCATATGAAATTAATACTAGTGAGTATAGAGTTTGTATTATTTAATATTAGGTCAATACCACTTTTTTATACTAAATCTAGTATATTTTTAACACAACGATTAGAGAGTTAACACTTTCGATTTTTTTTTGGGTGTACACACAAATATTCCGTTCACACGAGTTGTATCTTAGTAAAATTAAATGAATTTCGCCAAACAAAATTTACCTCGTTGGCCGTATTTGGTTAATTATAATTGCGGGTAAATAATTGCTGGTTAATTAAGTTTCATGGTTACAAATTCGGCATTTGTTGTTCGCTAGAACACATAAATATCAGAGAATTGAGCAACGGCTTTCTATTACTTTGGTTAACTTTACACAGCCTCTACAAAAAAATATTGTTTGATTATTTCTTTAAAAGCCGTTTTCTCGTCCTTGCATTTATTTTCCTGGATGGGCATCGAACGATAATTGAAATATGGTGGGCTTTCCAAAATAAAAATGTTTGTATGCTTTTATGCATCAATTCGTGGCTCTAGGATCCTAAACTAAATTTTACTTCATTTCTATAGTATCCTTATTTAAGAAGTTTATTACTATGTTTTTAAATGTATATATTTGTTAAAATTATTATTATATTTAAGTGTCATTTTAAATGAGTAAATTTTTGCCACAACGTGTTTGAAAATATTTCAAGTATTCCAAGGTATTATGTTATTCTGTGGCAATTCAATTCCAACAATTCCAGTTGTGAAATTTTTGGGTAAAATTTAAGATGTTGTGCCAGCTAAAAATTTGGTGTAGATGTTGTGCAAATTTCTATTTCGAATTTACATAGCACTAAGTTGAAGTACATATACACACACGGCGCGTATACACAAATGAATTGCTTCCGCCTGCGCTTTGTTTCCGTTTCCCTGCCGAAAATGGCCAAATTCTGCCGCAGTCTCTGGCCCCACATCCTTTGCTACTACCGCCCAAAAACACAGCCCACAACCCACCAACCCCCAACGCCCTCTCCAGTGCACTTCGCCCCTCGCGAACCCCTTGTCCTGTCCCTCACGTTCGCTTCGCTGTCACTTTTGTTTAATTTTATTTGTTTTGGCCGACGGCGCGTATACGCAACGCACTGCAATATTGAAAAATTCCTTTGTTGTCATTTGCCTTACCCCTCTCCCCCGATTTCCCCCCTTGAGTTTCGTTTGCGCTCCTTGTAACTGGCACCGTTCTCAGTTTGCGACACTGTCGTTGGCTTTGTTTGCACTTGCTTTCATTGTACAATTTTTTGTGTCAATGCAATATAGCCATTTGGTCTGGCATAGTCCAAATACATTTTTCAAATATATATTTCAGCTTGTTGGTGGCAAATATTGACACTTAAAGCTATAATAAGTCGCGACTAAGCTATCTAAGCTTCAATGAAAAAATTCCTAAAAAATTTCTGGATTTTAGATTTTCCAACTAATAAATTACTATGGATGCTCAATCACAGTTCGCTTGTATTTACTACCCACAAGCGCATTAAAGCAATTAAATTTAATTGTCGCGGTGGCCACTTTCATGCAATTTCAAGACGGTTCCCCAATTCCCACAAAAGCTGGCCCAGAAAACTTCTATAAATACCTGTGAGCGAAAGCAAAGTTCATGGGGACACAAGGACAGTGGCCCATTTGCGATCATTAATCATGCGGACTTGTAATTTATCTTGGCACTGGCTTTTTATTTTCCCTCGACTTGATGAGTTCGCAACGGAACCACTCCCACCTGCGGGGAATGAAAAACTTTGCTCCCCCAGGCGGCAGCCTCGAAAATACTTTCTAAATACTTTTTTAATAGCTTAAGCGCATTTCCTGTTTTTATTAAAATGAAACCGAGACGGAGACCCTAGCCGAAACATATGCCCAACAATTTTTTGTCGCCGTAAGTAGGGAACTTTGTCACCGCGCAAAGTTTCATCCTGAGGCGTTTCATACCTGGCGGCGATGGGGACTTGCACCTGCAGCCACATGCCTCGATAGGCAAGTTTTGGCTGCTTGGCTGGGCACTTTTATGTAAATCTGCTAAATTAAGTGCCAGCCGCTTGTCATCTCCCCCCAGGTGATTGTCGGGCGTCCTTGTGAGTCCTCTCTGTTCTTTGCCTTTTGCTTCCATTTCATTCCCTTCTCGCTGTAATTTTTTTCATTAAGGTAAAAAATTTAAATGAAATATTTTGATGGTCTCCGTCGACTGTGCAAATAGAGAGAGAGTGAGAGGAGATAGGGGGCGGAACGAACTAAAAAGAAATTTAATATTACATTTCAAAAATATTTTACCTACGGGCAAACCATTTCTCTGAGGGAATAATCATAAGGGATAATAATCCCTGGAAATGTGCTGGCCTGGCCATTCAACCTAGCAACCGGCTCTCAATTAACTCTGTTTGATTACCTTAATCTTGGGTTTTGTGTTAACCAAATTTCCTTTACTTCGCACTAAGCCCCTTTACAAATTTAGGAGCCGCTTAAATACCCTTCACAATGCCGCCGGGCTAATGACTAAGCCCGGCCAAAGGCAGGGAGCGGAAATGCAACAAATAAATACAAAAAGGCGACTTAATGCCACCAGCCGCAGTGGAAACTGAACTGAAATAAAGTTGTCACAGAGCCGGCGAAGCCTTTGGCCCAGAGGCAGAGGACCTCGTCCTGGCCACATGCTCATTTAGTTGGAGGGTCCAACAATCCAGCAGTGCAAAAAATAAAACAGAAATTAAAAAAATAAGAAACAAAAACAAAATAGAGAACAAAACAAACCAGAAGTGAAATAAAATTCTCGGCCAAGAGGAGGAACAGGAACAGCAGGCGTTGCACGTCATTAGGGCAACATGCACGGCTGAGTTGCAAGGCCAGCTGAGGGCCACCCACAATCCACCACCCCTCACTCCACCCACTTCCCCCGCAAACATGAAACTGTTTGGCTAAAGTGAAAATTTTATTTTGCAATTTTCTGTTTAAGGATTTCTATTTCCGCCGGGCCCTTCGGCCAGACAGGCTAGCATCTCCCTCTCGACGAACTAAAAAAAAGCTAACAAAAATAACAGAAAAGCCATAAACAAATAAGAGAGGAGATGCGGGGAGTTGGAGTTGGAAAAAAGAAATAAATAATGTATGGTGTCGCCGGCATTTTAATAGTTTTGTTAGCCTTTTTTCTCGACCGCCGCCAAGCAACGGAAGTAACTTTTATGCGCGGCCTTAAAAAAGGGTTTTCGCCCATGGGGGCGGTATCGTGATGCAGTGGGTGGCAGGATGAAGACGGGAATGGGGCACTGCCACTGCCGCTGGCTGTGTCTTAATGGATTTTGCGGCTCTTTTTATTTGGCACCATGCAGAGAGCTTGAATTTCCTGCGGCCATCCGCCGGCTTAAGGCCTGTTCTACGATATTTCTCTTTAAAGTAGGCTCAAGGGCTGGGCTTATTCCAATCTGATTGGGACTTTATGGTTGGTTAGTGAACTCGTGATAGCACATTGAAAAATAGAAAAATCAGAATGAGAGTTGGGTTTACTATTTTTAAATTCACTTTATTCTGAAACCAAACTGGGGGATCTCCTTTTGATTTTAATGATCTGTATTTCAATTAATTTTTCTGTTATTATTTTACATTAAATATTTTTATTAAAATTACGATTTTTTCATAGTCCTTTTACTTACATAAAATAGTATTATTAAAATTTAGATATTTATACCCGTTACTCGTAGAGTAATCTAGCCATGTCCGTCTGTCTGTCTGTCTGTTCGTCTGGATAATCGCTGAGATCTCGGAACCTACAAAAGCTAGAAGGTTGGGATTAATCACACATATTCTTAAGCTTCCTAGGCAGCGCAAGTTTGTTTCATCCAAGCGCCACGCCCTCTCGTGCGCCCACAGGACGTATAAAGGACTTTTAAAAAAGCCTGGCGCCCACATCCTTACAGATTTTGTAAAAGTTTAAATGCCATTTTGTTGTGTTTATTAATACCTAACGAAATGTATTTAGAAGAAAATCGGACATTCCATTAAAAAGTTATGAACAAAAAATGAAATGGCTGTTAGATGGAGCCAGTAGCTTTGACGACTGCATATCTCCATAGCTGAGTAACGGGTATGTTAGTCGAAGTACTCGAAGTACTACTATAGCGTTCTTTCTTGTTTTAATACAATTGGCTTATGATTTTAATTACATTTTTAAAAATTGCTTTTTATTTTTAAACATTAAATATATTCTCGAATATCATTAGCATACATGGTTAGTCTTCAATTAAAAGTTATTAAAATTCAAATCTTATGTCTTGGGTATTTCACATTGCTGATGCTGGTGATCTTCATCCAATTCGGCATCGAAATCCCGTTGCAGCGACTGAAATGCATCCGTGGGATGAGAGTAAATCTCAGATCTGGACCGTTCCAAGCTTGGACTGTCAGATTGAAGCGGCTCTCCTGGTCGAACCCTGCGTATTTTCTTCCTCCAGTAAATACGGACCTTTGCCAGCAATCCCATTTTGTGAAAAGTTTCGAAGCGAGAAATTATGAGTCCAAAGGCAAGGCCAAGGTTGAATTTGGAATTTGGGAATCAAAGCCCTGGCACTCTAAGCCGCTTTTCTGTTTCGAAAACACCATGAATAAATAAATGCGCGCATACATAGAATTCCCAATGGTCGGAATACACGAAAGGAATGTGTCAACTCGCATGTTTTCACTTTAATGGCGGAAAATTCTCTGGGCGCCAATTGAAGTGACTGACACAACTTTTTAGATGATTCTTTTGTTCTTGTTTTTGTTTTTGGTTTTGCCAACTTTCTTGTCAACGGCGAATAACATGTAAGTTGTATCTGCTGCGCTGCGAGCCAACAAAAGTCAACTCTCATAATTTCGAGTAGGTGTTGGGTCTGGGTCTGAATGGCCTCCACGGGGGAAGGCTTTTGTGTGTGCGGCGGGTTTGTCAAGTGGTGGCGATAAGATTTCCATTTGAAATGCATAAGAACCTGATGCCACTTAAAAGTTGGCAAGTGCCAACCGGTCCTGTAACGCATTTTGTCACATTGCGCGGCGAGAACTTTTCTAAGCGTCTTTTAATTAACAGCCATCAAGTGCAAGGATTTCAAGGATCTTGCAAGGCATCAGCCACCGCACTCAAAGGCAGAAACACCCGACCATACACACACACATTGAGTTACGGCGCCCGACGCCATATTGAAATTCATTAACATGGCGTCCTTTTCGTCCTCGTCTCCTTGTCTCGGCTTCTCATTAATATGGCAAGTTAAATATTTATAGCATAATTCTAGGAGCTGCTACATCCCCAGCGCATTGTCTCATTCATTGTTGTGGCGTGGCTGTGGATGTGGATGGCGCGGAGAGCGTGTTAAAGAAATTAATTAATATTCCGTTCGCCACACTCACACACACACACACACAGAGACGACGGGTTTAATAATGGCGCATGTGTGACGCGATTTCCTCTCGCCATTTTCCTCATCTCGTGCGGTTCGCCGAGGTTTCATTGCCGCGTCCCCTTTTTGCGGATTACTTGCCATTTTTCGTTATAGCGCCTCAAGTCTGACGTCGCTCATTGTGTTTGTCACTATATGGAGCGCACACGGATAGGCAGCCCAGGGTGTACCTTAGGTTTTTAAGGTCAAACACCTAAAACTCTTAAAAGATTAGGTTTTAAATGATTACTTTGAAAACGGATTTTTTTTTTAAGTCTTAAAACCTTTTAAATGGTATTATTGTATGTCCCTAATTACATTTAATAGATTTTAGGGGATTTTCAATATTTAAAAACAATTAAAAAAATTGTATGTATATTATATGAAACATCTAAACTACAAAGATATTTTTAGAAATGTTTCTTATGATATTACTTTAACTTTTTCGTTTACAATATAATATTTGATTTCTTAAAAATTAAATATTACCTAAAGAAAAATGAAGCAAAAAGCCTCAGAAAAGTAACCTCGCATTTTAAAAAAGGTTTTTCTTTAAAAAATACCAACTATTTATAAGAATGAAAAAAAATCTTTTTTTTGTACAGGGTTGCATTGAGTTAAGAGTTACATGCATGCTGAACTGGTCCACCCTAATAATGCCCATAAACAGACATGTGTGTGCATACAGCTTAAGGCGCTTTCGTGCTGTTCGGCTTGTTTTAATCGTGACATGCCCGCAATCCATTTTTATATATCTCATGGCTTCCAAATTAAGTTATAAATTAAAAAAGCACTTTGTCTTGCGTTTGCTTTTGAAGCGAATTAGACGTCGACCTCAAAAGGTGGCAGGGAAGGGATTAGCAATTCCGGAAATGGCTTTCTCTTAATGAGCATCATTTCCAGCGAAGATTAAGATGAGAAATCTCTGTGACTTGTGTGTGCCTAATGTGTTTTATTTTGCCCTCAGCCCCAGTCCCATTCCCAGTCCCTATCGAGTCAAATAAACCCATTTGGAGTCTGAAATTGACTTTGCCACGTATGCAGTACTTATGTATGTATCTTCAAGTGCAACCCAACCCACTTGACGGCCGCCCGATCTAGCCTGAAGTCCTTATGAACAGCCGGCACTCGACTCCCCTCCCCCACTCGGCAGCCCTCTGAGGGTCCAACCCTCGCTAAGCAGACAGTTTAACTTAATTACAGCCTCCGCTAACTGGCGCTTTCCACCGTGCTAGCTGACACATCAGGCGTAAATGAACGGAAATGAATTCATAAAATGTGAGGCGCAAATGCGTTGCAAACTGAAAATGAGAAAAAAAAAAACTCAACGTGACGCAACGTTGCGCGTTTAAAAGTGTAAATAATACGTATGTGTCCCGTCGTTTGCTTTGTCGCCTTGCCACAAAGGTACATATAAACACAAACTACTACGGGTGGCCCAAAAGGGCGCAGAGTTACGTGGCTGCAACTGCAACTGCAGGTGAAGCATTGAAGTTGCTCCGAGTTGGCAGCCTAAAAAGCCCCATCACATTTGGAATAAAGGCAATGAACAAAAAATGCCGCAAAATGGCAGCCGACGGGGTGACGAGCGAAAAGGCAGGTCACACGATGTCACCAAATTAAAACCGAAATGGAAACCTCCCGCGCAGGAAGTTTCATTCAAATGCGTTGACATTAAACCAGCGGTCGGCACACACATACAATAGACATTTTGTTTAACATTTGTATGAGTAAGTTGCAGTTTGGGCAGATCATCGGAAAGTGTGTGCAGACCACTGTTCTACAGTATACGGGCAGCTGAGCAGCGGCTTAGGGCAGAACAAAACCCTATGCTCACTTAATATGCGCCGCTGACCGCTGCAGTAAACAGGGTGTATTGTAATTAGTGCAAAAGTTTGTCACACAGTTAGAAGTGAGCAGTTTGGGAGTGTGGAAAATGGCAAACCAATTGCCTACGGGATCACTAGCCGAGATCAGATCTATGCCAGTGGAGATTTGTCCGTCTGTCTGTCCGTCTGTCTGTCTGTCCGTCTGTCCGTCTGTCTGTCTGTATGAACGCTGAGATCTCGGAAACTATAAAAGCTAGAAGGTTGAGATTTCACACACATATTCTTGGGCTTCCTACGCAGCGCAAGTTTGTTTCATCGAGGTGCCACGCCCCCCTAACGCCCACAATCGCCATAAACGATTTTCAAATGTGTCTGGAGGCCACATCTTTTAAGATTTTAAAAATATATAAACGCCATTTTATAGTGTTTATTAATACCTATCGAAATGTAGAAGACATTTTTCAAATCGGACCATTCATTAAAAAGTTATACGCAATCAAAATTGTTTATATATCTATCTCCCTCGCACTCCCTTTAGCCCCAATAGATAGTCGGGACACCAACCCGAGTACAGCGTTCGCACTCCCTTTAGCTGAGTGACGGGTATTAGATAGTCGGGACACCAACCCGACTATAGCGTTCTCTCTTATTTTAAACTTTAGAAATGCCAGATTATATTGGCAGCAGTTTTGTAAGCTATTTTAGAGAAATATTAGAAAATCATAAGCTTTAATCAACAGTAATTTAAAACTATAGCTTTAAATTAAAAAAAAACTTGTTATGTTATTTGGTATCAATTTTGACTTGATATGCGGCACCTCAATTCGATATGCTCGAAAAATAAACAACAGGCCTCCCACTCATGTAACTTTATGCGTTATGTCGCTCTATTTCGAATTTAGAGAGCTTGTAGTTCTCGGTAATTAAGATTCGTTGCTTCTTCCTCTCATTTTCTAAGTCAGAAAATCTCTGAGAGATTTGACCGCTACTTGTTTTTTTGTGTGTGTTTGTTTAAATAAAATATGGAATACTTAGTAATTTTAATTTATTTTAAAGCTTCAGAAAATATAAGTAAGCATAGATAGAAATTAGACTCGCATGGCTTAATTCATTCAAATTCCTTTCGCATAGCACAGTGGCTACAATCTTTCATCATTACTTACTCCGCTGTAAGCCGTTGGAGAAAAGGTTTAGCAGTGAAACTTGCAGTTTGCTTATCTCTCGCTTGTTGCCTGTCGTTACGTGAGCCTGTCATCCCAGATTAAGTGCGTATCCTCGAATGCTCATTTGGCCTTTTGTTTGGCATTGGGTGCCGAGCCGAGCAAGTTGCCAGCGAACTTTGGCCCCCAAAAAAAGTTACCTTTCTCGCAAAAACACACACTCTCGTACATATATACGACGGCTTTTCACACATGTGGGGCGACGACGCGTGTAAAAGTTTTTGTTGCATAAAATTAGGCGCGGCAGCAGGATTCAAAAAGGACCTCAGGATGGGAGCAGCTGCCTCATCGTCTTTAATCAGCGGCGTGCGCTCGTTTAACGCAAATTAAATTTCTGTTGTGCAGGAAAACTCAACTTCGCGCTGCTCATGATTAACGCATTTTCCTTTTAATTTCCCTCAAGCCCACACACACACAGGCACACTCATCACACACACACACAGAGCCGCCTGCATTTGTTGATAAGATTTTAACACGCCGCGTAGGTTTCTCGCAACAAGCCCGAAAAAGTTTTCCCGTCCGCCGCTGGCTGTTTTCCTCCTGACAACTTTCCAAGCCGGGTCCTAATGCGCGTGGAAAGGCACCGGAAGGAAGGTGAGCGGAGGACGGGGTCCCGAAACCGTCTAAAGCCTTTGGCGCCCTCTCCAACCCGTAACAGAAACTGAGAGTGCCCTCAAATGATACCCTTTGAGACAAGGAGTAGCTGGAATGCAATCGGTAAGACCAATTTCGGAAAACTTTAAAACCCATTAAAACTATTTGATTGACTTACATAGATGTTGTAAATTGACTTTGCTAGCTGTCTCTATTTTCGGGTCTTTCTCCACAATTTTAATGAAATAAAAAGCCAGTTATCCATGTTTTTATAATAATTTACAAAATAGCAAAAATAAATATATGTAGGCATAAATATCCAGGAAATTATTTTTGGTTTTTATTTATGTTAGGTATACAAAATGATCATCCTATTATAGTACTTATATTTATTTTGTTAATATGTTTTAAATTCAGTTTTAATAAGAAAATCTTATCAAAAACAGATGATTCTAACTTAATAATATCAGCTTTGGACTTAAGAATCCCTTTAGACTCATGTCCTTATAAGGAGTATACTCCTTGTCATAGCCCTAAAATATTATAAACTTTTCTGCTCTTTTGCCCAGCTTACATGTGACTTCTTTTTTGCTTGTTTCGGAGGCTTGTGTGGAAAAATCTCCAAGCTGTCTTAAAATTTCAGCAGAAAAGTTGTGTGAAAGTGGGAAAAAAGTTCCTGGTCTCCTTTGGACCTGGCCTGTCACACGAGCAGATCAACAGATTAAATGAAAGTTCCTCTCTTTTTTTCCCCTATCATCCCGGCGGCTGCTGTTGTTCTGCTCTGTTCTGGTTGCTGTTAATTCCCCTGGCAATATTTAGGTATGCACAGAAGGCATAAAGCATTTTATATTGTTGCTGTCATTTGGCATAAAATGTTCGCTGATTGCGGTTAATGATGACACCGAAGATAACCCGTAACCGTAACCGTAAGCGAAGCGGCAACAATGGCGATGGCGCTGGGGATCCGGACAGGTGGGTTCGGATTTTGCTGGCGGAACATTGCGGCCGATAAGACCTTTGACAAATGTGCACTTTTTAACACCTCGCGGCTCCAGGGAGTTTGGGTTGATCTGAGCTGTAGATTGCGCCCAGAGCTTTGCAGCATGCAATTAAGATTTGCTAAATTGCCTCGAGCACTTTGTATGGGCTAGATAACTGAAAGCCTTGATGGGATTCTTTATTTCTCTGAACATAAAGTGTTTAGTTTAATTGGAATTATTTTTCTTAATTTATAGAGGTTTAGCTATTAATGAGTTATTAATAATTTAAATTTTTAAAGTTTCCTGTCACTATTCCGCACTTTCGATGGTATCCGAATTAGAAGTGTTTGCTGAAAGTAAACAAGACTGAATCGATTACCTGTTTGTTCCGGTTTCATTTGATTATGCATGACAAATATTTGATCTTCCGAATAGCATGAATTGCAGCTCAACTCATCATCTGTCGAAATGAGAGCTGCTAATATCAGAAGCTGGGGAAATAGAGCTACACCTAGGTAGTAGTACCACCAACATATGTATGTATAGAACACAGAGGCCGACAAGTGCACTTTGACACCGGCAAAAGGGGCGGTGGCGGCGGGGGCGTGGCACGTTCAACTGTGTGTGGCGGCAACATGTGAGTTGCGTTTAGTTAACGCCAACTGTCAGTGGCGTGAACAAGTGCCATTGAAGTATCCCGTTCACGTTCATCGCCCCTTTCCCTAGTCCTCTTTCCCCTTTCACCGGACTACGTGAAATTGTTTCGTTGCTGTTTGTGTGATTGTGTGCGTGGAGTGGATTATAATGTTAATGGAGGGATGAGAGTGCAAATGTCTGCTCATGACATTCATTTGAGCAACAAACACACACACACTGTGTACTTTCAGGACCCTTTATCTATCCGCATGTTCAACAAGCAACATTATTGTCATTATCATACGGATTCAAGGACGCAGCCAAATGGAATAAAGAAAAAATCCACGAAATCGTGCACCCAAAAAAAGGAGGAAATAGAAGCACTTATTTGTTTTATCAGATGTTTTTTTATATTTAATAATATTTATTTTATTCTTAATATTCATCATCATTTGTAAAATTGTTAAACATTAAGTTGTCTTATTACAATTAATTTCTTTTCTTCAATTATTTTCGAAATTTGTAGGCCTTTGTATTAATCTAATATATCTAAAACAGAAATATTTTTTAAAAAATTTAAAAAATGTATTCCCACTCTTTAATATAACCAAATAAATTTTTGTTCAGTGGACACACATAAAAGCGTATATAATTAAGGAGCCGCTCAAATCCCGAGACCGCAGGAACCGCACAATCAATCTCAAGTTGTCTGAGTGGATAAGCCACCCACCGCCGTCCTATAGAGCACGCAAATAGATTTATCAAGAAAGTGTTTCTGGCTCGGTCCAAATATAATAACTTCAAAGGCAGCCGAATGGCAGAGAGTCCTTTGGATTTGAGGCGACAGCTGTGGCAGCCGCCTGAAATCACGTATACGCCGCGTGCACACCGAAGTTGTCCTGTAATTGAAACTATTTACTTTCTGGCGTTTTCATTAAGGGCAATTTTCGTAAAATTTAACGCACTTCCTTGCAAATGTTGCCCTGTTTGCCGTTGGCCTGAAATTGGCAGCAACAGCAAGAGCAGAAGCAGCAGCCTGAGGTGCGGGGTTTGCTAATTACTTGGAAATCAATTGTCGCAATTCATTTTGAGCTCGGGTTTCCGTTGCCCCATGGGTGTACGCTCGCCCTTGGTATTGGTGAGTGTGCTGTGTAAAATTAAGTATGTTAATTTAAATTTATCGTTCCAATGATTTTCATTTCCTTTTCGCCGTTTCCCTTTTACCCAATCCAACTTGCATATTTCTTCAAACGGACTTTTCACCCACCCCCCTCCACCGACCTTTTCCCACCGCTGTGTGGATGGCAATGATTTTTGCAAATGGCCTTAATGAAGGCGTAGGCAGCTGCTGCCTTACCCTTTCCACTTGCCATCCTACCGTGTAATCAACGGCGGCGAAGCCATGGCCATCAAATTAGCAAACGTCGCTAAATTAGTGGGCCAAAAAAAAACGGAAATACCAAAGGAGGAATGTCTACTCCTCTAGGAGCTGCTGGCCTTGTATAGGGTTACAAATGAAGCCATAATTTGTGGACGAAAAGGAGTATAATTGGATGTGATATGTGAGAGATTGGGTGGTAATCAGCCAAATCACTCGAATCGTTTGCTTTATTTCCCCCTTCCGCCTCCTTACTCATAGATACCCCAAAAAGTGTTGCCATCCCCTAGAAAAAACTTTTTGCACAACTTTTATTTCCATTTGCTAAATGCTTTTTCCTCTTTCTATTATATTCTAGAGGACTTTTTTTTCCTGTCCTGGCCAACAGCCCATGGGACTCACACACAAACACATGAATTTAGTTTGATTTTATTTTCCTAAAGCATTTTCGTTTATCAATTCCTTTGTGTATGGCTAGAATTTTACGTTTTATTTGCCCGAGTGTTGCGATTTATTCGGTTTTTATTTTTTGCAAATTTAATTTACCGAAATGCTTGTATTTTTTACGGCTATAATGAACAGTTTTTGTTATCACTGGGGAAATCATAAACAGTTTTGCTTTTGATTGTTTGAAAATAAGACTCAAATTGTGGTTTAATGTAAATTGGGAAAAATTCTAATTCATTTTACGATTGCATTTCAGTTTTATTGAATTCATTTGCCGGTTCTTACACGATTTAAATTTCACATACAATTGAACAATTTCGCCAGCCATTTCCTAATGCATTTGACACCTAGTTACCGCAAAAAAAAGAGCGAAAATGGCTTTAAACAAGTTAATGACTGGATGGAAAATCAATTCTTAATATTTTATGAGTCTACTTTCTAAGGGTGTCACATTTTTACGCATAAAAAGACAAAGCAGGGTAACGACGCCAAAGGAAATTGCTGCGAAAGTGAAAGCTGTGCTAAGTGCTTAAGTTGCTGAAGAGGGAAAATAAAGGGGGGGATTGTGGTTGCTTATTCTCACCACATATGCTCCGCCCCAAGTTGGTTGGGTTTGTGCGGGCCATATAAATGCAAATGGCTTATGAAAATAATTTGACAGTAAATTACAAATTTATGGTAAATTGCATATTGAGGGATTTTTCTTGTTGCCATCTGCTGTCGCTTCCCCATCTTCTTTTTTCTCACTTAAGCGCCTTCATTATTGTGGCGTAATAAAGGGCGCCTCTTACCTGTCGTTACTACCTGTACCTTTGCCTATGCCTGCTGGCAGCTGGGCAGACTCTCCTCCTGCCTTCTTATCAACTTGATTGCGTTAAATGGAACATTTTCATTTTCTTTCTTTTTGATATAATTGGGTGTTTAAGGTGAACAATTTGCGTTCTTCTTTATGTCTTCAGGAAACCATTACAAAGAAAAGGCAGATTCCTGGGAATGAGTCTGCCAGTGAAGTGGATGGTGGCACGCAGTAGGCAGAAAAGGCTTAAGTGCCACGCCCCCGCTACCAATGTCGGCCCATAATAAGGGGAACTGTGTGCTCGACTGATTACTGCATAAATGTGACGGCATTTTTATTGAAAAGCTGAAGAGAAAATCCATTAAACCCATTCTCCACAAAAGCTTTAAGTGGAATGGTCGCAATGAGTAAGATAATAAATGTGTTGAGAAGGTTGAAAGATTTAATATTTAAATATGGTTGAAACTATAGTTAATATATAATATACATGCGCTAATCCACGGGGGGATATGGGGGATAACTCCCCCCCACTCGGGCGAAAAATAAAATAAATATTCAAAAAGTATGCAACAAAAAATTTGATTTGAAAACCTGCGCCACAACCAAGTCCTGGATCCGCCACTGATAATATTATAATTTCATTCTATATAATTTAATTATTTTTAAAATTCTGAATAAAAAGATTAATATTCGACTGCCTAATAAAAAGTAATAGAACTTTCAAAAAAATTTAAATGCTATGCAAAAAAAAATATTATTCATAATTCTAAATTAAGGATACTGAAAAAAAAAAAAATTCAAAACTATTTATAGTCAACTAATAATAATCAAGGGCATTAAAGTCATCCTTAGTGTTAAGACCACCGTTGTTTGCGTTTCCCCCCGCTTGTTTTTGCCAGCGCCAAAAGCGCCAGAAAAGTCAATTTCCATTTGAAAAATCCAATTTCTTACGCTCGAATCTGTGCTCGGAAATGTTTCTCGTGTATCAACAACCGCCAGCTTGCAGGCGTGGAGGATGCAGAATGGGGGACGCCAGGATGCAGCTCGTCTGTCTTGGCCAATTCCATTGAAAAGCAGCTGCATCGGTCACTTGGTCTGTTTGTCTATCAATCCTGGTGGCCAACATCTATTGCCAGGGCTAGCTGGATGTCTGGCTGGCTGGGAGCTGCAAGCCTCGGAGCCTCGGAACCCCAGCACCTGGGGCTCCTCCTCATTGCCCTGATTTATCCAATCCATGGAAGCACCTTTAACTTTCCGTTTTTGCTGGTCAAAGTTTGGTGCAATTTTCCATGCTGTTTACAGAATGAGCGAAGCAAGAAGCAAACAAAACAAATTGCAAAAGAAAACTTTGTACGTTTGGATCGTTTTTGTTTCGTCGTCGAAAAAACAGGAGGAGACTGAGGGGTAAAACGAGAGAAATGCAATTTTGGGCAGGCGCTTGGGGTTCGCAGAAAGATGTTGCAGCTGACTTGGCATTGTTTCCCCCATTTCACTCTGGCCAGGTTAAAGTATTCCTTTGTTGGTCATTAAATTACACTTTTCCTCTGCTTTTATTCAGGTTTCATTTCGGCTAAACCACGTCCGCGCTGCCTTTCAATTGTACTTTTCAAAGTTGTTTAAGATTCAGGACATCTCACTTTGGTCCTCTCTCTCTCTCGCCCGGCATTTTCAATTGCAGTCGTCAAGTGTGTACTTAGTTCGGGCAAAGAATATTCTGAGAACTAAAATTACTTTCACAGCTATCTGTCTAAGGGTGGAGTCTGACACTCTGAACCTTCTACCACAATGCACTGGAAATTGCAGGCGGAAATGCAACAGCAGGTGCGAAAATAAAACGTCGAGCTAACCAGGCATAATAGCGATCCATTGATGTGCAAATATATATGTGAATGCTTTTCTGACAAAAAAAAATGCAACTTCATTGGCCAGATGTTGCCGCATAATCGGAAACAGCTGGCGGTTTAAAAAAAAACCATGTTAAATTTTGTAATTTATCTACTTTTTGATCAAATGTTAGACACAATTAAACAACATATTTTTATAATGTGTCTTTCTCCCTCCCACTTATGTAACTTTAAGCGATATCCCGCTCTATTTCAAATTAAAAGAATTAGTTTTTCTTAATTTAATTTATGCCGCCATTTTGCTTCTTGCTCTCTTTTTTGAAGTCGGAGAATCTCCAAAAGAGCGAAATCGGCCAAATGATGTTATTTTAAATCAATTTTACCAGTATTGCTTGGTAAATACGATATGCTTACAAATGCCAGAAATTTGAATTATGAATAACATATTTTAATATGTGATGATATTGAGAACAAAATTAAATCACATATACGCAACGTGCAAACCCAAAATAGAACTACACAATCGGATGTAAACAACCGAAATGGAATTGGTTCGCTCTTATTTCTGCCTTTTCTTTTCCCCATTGTAGATGGCCAACAGGTATAGGATTGAAACCATTGCCAGGCTAAAAGGAATCAGATACCAAAATAAGACTAACTGGAATGCTGGACAGATGGCAAGAAGAGCCAACCGAAATGGCCAGACGTGGCATTCAAATGCGATTGGAATGCTTTTTGTTCGCTGCTCCAAACATCGTCTGCCGGAGCAATTGAAGCACCGAATGGCCTCCATTGAGGCGTTAAGCTTGGAAGAACGATTCCGAATCAACAGAAGATGTGAGGGAAAGCCAGCAGATGGGGAAAAATCGGAGCTCAACTCCGAATTGTGATTCAAAAACTTTGACACGCGCGCCGTTACCGGGACTCGATTCTTAATTGAATTCGTACAGAAATGATTAATTTACCTGGATCTGGATTTCCCATGGAAGCCGCCACCTGCCACTGTCACCACTTGATGTATCGATGCCGGCAAAAGGTTATTAAGCGAAATATCCCCGAAGCGAACGGCTTTCAACTGCTGAAGATCAACTTTTTTATTTCCCCAACAAATTTCAGCTAATGAAATACGCCATAGACTTTACTTTGTGCGCCACCTTTTATTACTCAGTTTGCATTTCGCCGGAGACGCAGTAGTCGAAAATAAACAGCGCAGGATAAGAGCTAACAAAGAAAAAAAATTCAAGTTCTTGGCTCGAAGCGACAAAAGACATCGCATCGTGTCGTTCCGTTTGTTTACCTTTTTCCCTGACTTTTTAATGTTTTCTTTATATAGCGTATTTTCGTTTTTCTGTTCAGCTTGGCTGCTCTTTATTATTATATCCGGTTTACGTGGCGTATGATGAACACGTCTATCGGTTGCCAGGCATTCCTCTTACCATTCCTGTGTCACATTGCCATCCAAAGTGTTTGCCTAACCTCGAGGTGTCTGCAAATGTGTGCGAGTGTTGGCTTATTGAGTTTCGGGAGGCGAAAAGCACATACACAAAGCCAAACGCGGAGGTCTGTTGTTATTATTGAAATACCTTGTTATATTCGACTCCGCTTTAAAGTGGCATTAAAATCGCACAAAGGCACTGCCAAAACGGAAGCGCCAGTCGGCATAGTTACCAATTGATTGGTACTAATTCCCCATATGTCTCTGCCATTTTCGACCAGCTTTTTTGTGTCAGGGTTCTGAAAAAATATAAAATGACATTTTAAGACTCGAAAAAAAAAATGTAAGCCTCATTGCCTTTTATAGTAATTGTTTTTATGAATGCATTGAAGTACAAAGTTTGCTTGTCAACATTTTTGATATTCATCAAAAAGAAAGTGGTGCTTATGTGCTAAGAGGATCCACTATATTTCGTAAGAAAAAGAGAAAAACCAACAAATGAATTTGTCTAGAAGCAAAGGTATTTTTGACAATAAATATTGACTTCATTTGATACTTATTTTATTTTATTATTTATTTTTTAAGTGCTTTATTTTTTCTGTGATTTAATTTTCCTCAAAAACCTAAGAAACAAAGTGGCTATATAATATTATTATTTATAATATCATTATTTTCCTATTTTTGTCAATTTGCTAGTCTTTTCTTTTCAAATATTGTCCCTCTTGAAGGGTAGAACTAAAATTATGGAATATACATTCCATATCTTTATAAATATAAAAACTTGAAAAATTAAGATACTGTCAGTAAAATATGAAAAACGATACTTGTTTTATAAACATCTACGGTCTATCGTAGCTCCCACATGCCACATATAAACTCTGGAGAAGCTTTATGGCCACCAGGTTGTGGTGTCGAATTTCTGAATTGCGGCTGGTAACTTGTCTTTGGCCCCCTGGGAAATGTTAAGCCCGCTTCGACAGCCTGCAAGACATGCCTATCTATCGCGTTAACAGCATAGACAAACACGAGGCTTAACTGCAAAGTGTCAGGGGTCACACGGATGAACCCGCGATAAAACCAAAGTGTAAGGAGGGAGCTAAGAAAAATCCTGGCTGACATTGCCATTAATGACACGGCGATAACTTTAATTTTTCATTTCGGCGGCAGGGCACATTGCTGCCATTTCCGTTTCCGGCTGATGGTGACACACGTACACTTCCGCGTTGACACTCGACAATTACAACACGTGCTGAGGGATTTTTTCCAGGGTGCCCTTCGCCTGTTCTTGCCTTTCTTATTTTTGTCTCTCTTTGAGATTTTAGGCACAATTCAGTCGACAAGTTTTCTTCAATGGCGTCTTAAATCACACACAAGCACATGAATTGGCGCACACCTTGATGTTTGTGTGTGTGAGTGTGAGTGTTCGTTTGGGGGGAAAGTAGAAGGATGGCAGGGAAGGGAAAAGGGAAGGGGCCACCTAAGTTGCCACCGTAAAATATTCAAATTAAAAGGACTTATGTAGGCACTCAATGTTACCGCCATTATGTTACATTGTTGTCTGCTGTCAGGAGGGTGAGCAACGACCAGGAGCCAAGACCAGGACCTCGACCTCCGCCTGCTTCCTGTCTTCAGCCCCTCGACCCCACCTACACCCCCTGCTCCTGCTTCTCCGTCCCCTGGCATCTGCTCCACTTGCATTGTGGGGACGGCTTCCGCTGCTTTCAGCGCTCAACTTGCCATTTTTTTACACTTTAGTTGACAGCGGGAGCCATTTGTGGCAACAGCCACACCCCAAATTTACCCCACCATCGCCCATCCTTTCTTGATTTCTTCCACACCGAGAAACCAGTTATGGAAATTTTAAACACTTATTCAATCACAATCGAAAAATTATTATGTCAAAAAGCTGAGTTTTTAGCAGTAAAGTTTAGGATGACAACATATTTTAAGGACATTTAAATTCAGAATAATTTGTTAAAAATATTTTACAAAATGTTTTGTGTTTAATTTGTAAAGCGATCTATTTTTTATAGAATCATTTTGTACAACAAAATATATTAAATATTTTTATTCAATTTATACTGGTAATAGATAATAATATAAAATTGTTTTACATATTTATAAAAGATCTTTAAAATGAAAATAATTTTTTTTGGAAATTTAATATTTTACAAGTGTATCCTTGCTAGTTGTCCTTGCCGATGCTGTTGTTGTTGCTCTTGCTGTAAACGTATATATGTCGCATTTTCCGGGTAATTTACATTCTCATCACAACATTGCGGGGAGGCGGGGCGCAGGGGGGCGTGGCGCACAGCTCACCTATACAAGAGCAGCGGGCAACAACAAATGACAGCGGAGAAATTTCTCCTTCGTTGCTCCCAGTGACTCAGAAGGTTTTAAAATAATAAAACAAGCATAAAGTATGTCAATGTATGCGGGCCACGACGAGGAGATGCCCTGTAAGCGGAGATGATGGATGGAACTTTGGCGCATTTCAGACACCTAGAAATAAAGACAAACACCTAACCGATTCTATGAGAAAGTGTGTCCAAAATAACAGCTCACTCCAGCCTGGCGATGTAGGGTAGCAAAATGGAATCGCTTTTTATGCGAAGCCGCACGTTATTTGCTTTTATTATTAGTTGCTGTAGTTTCGCATTTGACATCTTTATGATTTTATTACATCTGCTCCGGCTATGCATTTTATTACCGTAAAATTAAGCGCATCAATTCGGGGCGCCCCGTCCAGGGAATTTGATGAGTTTATTGAAATGGTTTGCATAAATTGCAGCCAGCCGACGGCAAAAGTTTAAATTGAAGTCTAGGAATTCCGGGGCAATGTTCGTGTTTCATTTCCACGAATGTCAAGTGCTGCTCCTCGGCTTGTAAGTCAGAGAAGTGGAAAATCGGCATATCACATTGGATTCATTATAAATACAATTTCACAGCGCGTAGTCGTAGTCCTCCCCGCAATACAGAAACAGAATGAAAATTGAGAGGGGCGGGAAAAAAAAGGAAATCGGCTGGGTGGGAATATATACATACTAAAAGGCGATTCTCAAGCGGTTGGTCTGCACTCTGTTTCGACATTTCGTTCGGTTACTTTTTGCGCTTCTTTTCATGCTTTTTGCCTCGGCAAGTGAAGCGCACTCAAAAATTTATTGTCTGCAACTCGAAGTTCGACATGAATTTTATTTATTTGCATGTAAATCGGATTTGTGTGACCCCAAAGACGTTCGAGCGTGAAATATACGAGCAAACAGCCGCTGACCGCCTCTCTGCCTTTCCTCTGGCTTTTCCTTTTGCTATCTGTCCATGAAGGTGAAAGGTGCAGCAGCATTCAGCATTCGACGCCTGAATGAGCCCGAGAATCAGAGGCCTGCTTTTCGTTTTCCCCAGCTTTTGTTTTCCATTCGGACTCTTGGCTTTGGCTTTATTGTTGAAGCATGGCAACCTTTTTGGTTGGTTTCTTCGTTCTCCTTTTTTTTATTATTATTTATTCCCCCACACCGCCTGTCTGCTTGGGCCTGCCTTTATCATTTTAAATGTAGTCGGACATGGACACGTCGTTTCGGTTAGGCTTGCATGATTCCCAGGCATTCTCGGACTTGGACTGCTACGTAGTATTTCCTCCTCGGTCGGCTGGCCACTTTGGTGTGTGTTTTATTAGCTATTATGCCTAAAATATGGCTTACGTCCCGTTTATTGTTATTTATAATGATTCATTTTGCACGTTTTTATGGCTGTCAGGGGCTGAGTAGGGATCCCACCGAAGGCCCATCGGATAATGTTGTGCGGTTTGTCTGCCATCCGCATTCACTCCAAGAAAGTTTATTTGCTTAATGGCCTTCTCCTCCGTCGTCCCAATAAAGTAGGTGAACTCAGGAGCCTGCTCTGGAGGGTTATTGATATGTTCTCAAATTATCTCCGTAATTTTTTTAATGGCTCTTCAAAATGTTTTTAACTAAATAAGCTAAAGGTTGATAGCCTTATGTCACCTTTGGCTGGAGTCGTTTGAAAAAGTTTAAAGGAGCCGATGAATGCATTAACAATTATTCGCTTTAAATTATTATTTTACGAAGGGGCTTCTCCACGCAAGGATTCTGAGAAAAAGACAAATGTGTCTGCCGGCCACATCCATAAAGATTTCGGAAAAGTATAATTGCAATTTTGTTGTGTTTATTTATACCTATGAAGAGGTAGAAGAAATTATTTAAATCGGATAAGTCATTAAAAAGTTATGAGCAAATAATGATATTCAAGCAGTGCAAGCAGTCGCTGCCTGCATAACTCCATCCCGCTCACCCTTCCTTTAGCAGAGTATCGGGTATTTGATAGTCGAGGTACTAATAATGAACTGGAATAAGAATGATACATTTTATCAGTATCTTGGCCCTAATTCAAATAATCGTTATAAGTTATTTTAATTAACAAAATAAATATTTGAGACTACAAATACTTGTTTCTTTTATCCCAACGCGTTGCTAGGCAGCGATCAAAATTGTTTCAAGTGCCTGAAAGTATGCAAGCAATCTGAAAGTCAATCAAGCTGTATTTGCCGTGACTGCCATTTGCAATCATTTTCCTCCTGGCTAAAGTTTAATCCTGCACAATCAATTAGGGGAATAATGTAATCTGCCAGGGACACTCCGTACCCGTACTCCGATCTCCCCACGCCCTGCAGCAATTTCGCTCTTAGTTTCCCGTCTTGTGCCATACATCATGGCTTGCTTATGTTTTGAATAATTTAGTTGGATATCCCTGTGTGTTTTTTCAGCTATTTTGTAGGATTTTTTGCATTTTGAAAGCGATTTTGCCAATGTAAAACGTGAAATGCAAAACTGCCAGCTCCAACACACGAGCTGCGTTCGCATGTTGCAGCTGCTGCTGCTGGATACCAGGATGTTGCTGCAACAGGAGCAGCCTCAGCTGCAGGACATCGAGGAGCGTGGGCGAAAGCTGGAGAAATTGTCGCATAATGATGTCTACGATAAATTTTACAAATCCTTGAGCAAGTTTATGCCGCTCAACGTCTTGTCCCCGACTTTTCCCCAATTCCCCGTCGCTCTGCTTTAGTTTTATTTCATTTACTGACAGCCCTCCCATCTCTAGGTACACTGTGTGTGTGACTGCGTTGCCCAGAGAATCTGAGAGCGACGTGGCTGTGGCAACCTTTAAAATATTTTTGCAATTTATTTACTCGACACATGTGCTACTCCCCCTCTCATACACTTAGCTCAGTTCACATATGCAAAATAAAGTGATTACAAAGATACACACTCAGGCACACAAGACGCTGGGAGGTGGAAAAGATGGCTCATGCATGTTTTAATGCACTTGCTTGCAGGAAGACAAGAAAATTTCATTTGCATTTACATACAAACAAATGCATTACTATCCGGCGTTTGTGTGAGAGTCATTTTGATTTGTTTGCTTGCGCTCGTCGTGTTGCCTGATTTTCCAACCAAATATTTATACACTCTGCCCTAAACACAAACCATCCACACACCATCAGATATATATTTTACGCAAAATTAAACGTTTTCGGAATTAAGGAAAACACTTAAGCATAAATCTTGAAATGAATTTTAGGAAATTTCCATTAATTTCACGATAAACATTACTATTTTTAGTATTATGAGGTCATAATAAATTTACACAGAAATAAAAATGTATTCGGGTTTATGATAGAAATATATGAGTTCCTAAAATCATTAAGCAAAATCCCGAACACATAAATTATGACTGTTGTCAGTTTGTTTATGCATAAACACAAGGGAAAGTTTATGCTGAACCACAGATAGTAAAATTAAAGTGTAACCCTAATAAGCAGAAAAATAAATTTTAAAAAAATTGCAGTAAACAAAGCAAAGAATTAGCAAATTAAATTATTTTTAAATGTAGGAAAAAATGTCCACAATTTACAAATTAGTGAATATAAAATGTTTTTGCTTCATATTTTTAAGGCTTATATTCTTTGGATCAACACCAGTAAAATAATAAATAAACCACCTCTTAAAAATGTCATGTAGACAGTTCAGCACAATAAATGTCAGAAAACGTAAAACGCCAGCAAACAAAGCAAACAAAGCGAATTGGGGAAAAAATTAGCTACATATGAAATATGCACACGAAAAAACATCTTATACACCCCCACTTTTATTCAGAAATAGAAGGCATTCAATGAGCCCAAACTCGATGCGCAACACATGCTGGCTGTCATTAAATTTGTGCCAGAATGCCAGGCAAAAAAATAAGTCCTAGAAGTCTTAGCGGATCCCACACAAAAACGCCTACCGGAAATGAGTGGCAAATTCGGGTGGGAAAACACAGAACTGAGTACAGAGAAATACAAATGTTTACTAATAGGGGAAATAGATATCCAGAAACTGTTTACACGCTGCACACGTTGCACACCAAGTGTGAGCTGAATCTACAATTCAAATCGAGGCAATTGGTGGGTGGTGGTGGGCAGGCTTATTAGTAAACAGGCCTGGGGTAAAATGTGCTACGTAAAGATAGCAGCCGAATGGCAAAAAAATATTAGCCAAGAGCACTGCATATAGAGGAAATAAACTCCGACTTTTTTTATACCTACATATATACACAAATTTGTGCATTTTTATGAGTTTATATCGCAAATTGTTTGCGTGTTGCCTTTTAATGCCAGCGGCTAGAATATTTTTTCGCGTTTCCTTTCGCCCGTTACCATATTTTCCCTCTGTTTTTTTTTTTTGCATTTTAATATCTATTCAACTATTCTAGAAGAAAAGATGTGGCAAACAGTGTTCAAGATATGCAGAAGGAATTATTTAAATTGAAAATTGTTTGTTTAGCATTTGTGTTGGCGCCGGCTAAAGATAAATTTCTATCTGGGAATATTTAGTTGTAGCAAAAACAGAAAAAAATGCACAAGAATAAATGCTGGGACCCCAAGAACTAGGACATTCAACCATGCATACAAAAGAATTTATTCTTATTTTACAGCTACCAACCGGGCGAAATTCATTTATGGCTTAACCATGGAGCTCCGACTTGAAACTTCAATCTTTTAATGCCTCTGTGGCACATAAAGCAGAAATAATCGTTTCTACATGTCTGTTGACTCCTTGTAAACAGCAATCTTTGTGGAATAATGGATATGGATAACGGGGAGACCAAAAAACCAGCTAAACTCAAACTGCGTAAGCAAAAAGAAAACCTGCTAAACCAAATGTACATTTCACTTATTTTGCATACAAAATTCATTTACGACCCTGCTCGGAGATAAAGCGAATGGAAAATGTTGAACGTTGGGGTTTCACTGGCCATTTTCCAGAGACAAAGAAAAAGCATTCCTTATATATCAGATGCGAATGCAGATAAGTGGGAACTTTATTCTATTTCGTTGCTAAGCATCGTTGCACCCTCGATGGCAATATGCATAATTAATTACTTCATTTTACGCACTCCATGTTTGTTTCTAATTAACGTTAAATTGTTTTCACTTTGTTCAACCGAAACTAAAGCTAATGGCGGACTAATAACTACTGTCAGTCCTCGCAGTGCACCAATCAATTTAATTAAATTGCTCGTTTTCCCGTAATTCAATTTAAAAGTGTAATATAGAGCGCAAAGCTTTTAATTCCGCGCAGTTAAATTGCCTGATGAAAAAACCATATTTAATATTGGCCTTTAATTCAAAGGAATCCCTATCCCTATGTAAAAATATCAGAAAATTCCGGGAATCAATAAAGAAATTCAGACCAAACCAAGCGCAAAGAATTAATTAGCACAGTAAAGTGGTTAGAGAAAAAGGAAGGCAAGGATGATGATGGCTGAAATCCAATCTTTGGCTACTAAACATTGCTGGATGTGTCCAGAAATACATAATTGACCTCGATTTGATCAGCCTTGAACATAATTATCGACAAGTGTTCCACCGGCCACAAAGCTGCTTAGCTCTGTTTCTCTCTATCCGATTCGACTGTTGTTCTTTAAAGCCCATTTTCTGTTGCTTATTTATGCGCAACAGTTGGCCCGTTGTCTTGGCTAAAAAACAAAAGTGAGCCGCCTGGTCTTTGATGCTCTTTGCGGCTGCTAGAAGTATCTCATTTTATTGACTTGCGACCGCGTTGAAAGAATAATAATAAAACGATGATGGGGAATATTCAAATGAAAATCGTAAACAATTTTCTTTACAAAATAGGAAAAATATTTGCACTCGAATAATATTTTCATTGTATATTTTTCTGTTGGTTTAGTAGGTATTTTAAATCCAGTTAATTGAAATGATATAAAGGCAATAAAAGTTTATAAGTATGAAAATGAAATTATAAAAGGGTTACTAAGAGCATATTTACTTTATTTACTTTGTTAATAAAAATTGCATTTAACTTAAAAAAATATATATTTTTTCTGTTGGTTCAATAGGTATTTTAAATCCAGTTAATTAAGATGATATATGGGTAATATTTACATAAAGGCTTTTAAGTAAGAAAATAAGATTTAGAATGATTTACAAATTTCATATATTCTTTATTTACTTAATTATTAAGAACTGGATTTAAGTTAAAAAAAAGAATTATTATTTTTCCATATTTTATAGAGCATTTTCAGTTCGTTATTTGCTACTTATAATGGAGAGTACTTACACCCCTCCAGTTCTCATAATTCGGATGCTTTTTACACAAAACGATTTCGATTGCCAGATCTTGGCAGCAAATGCTGAGACTTTGGTCCACTTTTTGTAGGTCGCTGTGTTTTCGGAGGACGGTCGCCCACGCCAACGCCTTCACTTTGACATAGACTCATCCCCAAATAAATAGATGTCCACAATCACATTTACAATCACAGAACGCAGACATACGCACATTCGGCCGCCACTGAGCTCCGAGTTGCTCAATTAATTTTGATTGCAGCCTTGGCAGCTGTTTTTGCTTATTTCCCGTAGGTGTTTTGTTTGTGCTGCCGCCTTCACACTTTTCATCGAGGACTTTCCACAGCCACAGTTCATGGTGAAGTTCGTGTTCGCTTATCCATAAATTTTCATATTCAAGCATTTTGTTGTTTTCGTTGTGTGTGAAATAAATAAATAAGAAAATTATTCATTCGGTTGGGTGAGAAAAATTCATTGAGCGTTCTTAGATGATGCGTGAATATACCACAAGGTTGAGGTTTATCAAAGATTCCGTTTTTCATTCGATATACGTACAAAATGCAATTAATTAAACCAAAGTGAATTTATGATATGAAGCGAATGATTTGGTAAACTGTGCATTTACGAGATCAATAACATGGACACTGCTCTGGTGTCTTGAATTTTCTAAATAACTTAATAAACTCAGAGGGTCACGCCCAGCCAGAAACGTCAGAAATGCACAGATTTATGAGCTTCAGGTGTGAAAAGATATATGTATATTTACGCACCATGCAATTTGTTTATGTTTATTTCGAAGAGATTTTATGGGGCACCTTGCCTTTAAACTTAAACATGAACTTGGCCGTTCGTTTGGCTACATAATTTAATTACACTTTCGCATAGTGCAGCGAAATAAACAAATGGAAGCTTCAACTTTGTTGTGTTGTGGCGTTTGCTTTTAGCCAAATTATTTGCTGCCAAAACTTTGTCATACGAGCAAAAGTTTTAATGTAATTACAAATTGATTTTAGTTTCCATCTACCAAAAAAACGGAATGAAAACCTTCATGGAAAATCTAAGAATAGCAAGTGATCCGCACTAATTACCCAATGGAATTAGTTTCGAGGTATGCAAACAGCCCACGCAAATATGTATCTTTGAGATACAAGTATGAGCTTTTGACTTAGCATAATTGCTGGCAAATTGCTTGAAATTTGTTCTGCCAACCATGAAAGCGAAAGGGAAACGACTTCAATACCAGATATCTGGCACACTTCTGTCTGAGATAATTTTCAATCTTTCTTCGCCGCCCCCCGATTTTCCCGAGGTGACGTCACAGAGAGTTTCCGCCGTCGCTGTTGGCATCTAAATTTGTTTTACTCGCCCCCCCATCCGCTATGCTCCTCCCACACTGGCTTTATTTCGGGCGATTTTGGCATCGGGGCAAATCTATATCTGCCTGCTGACGTCGACGTCGACAGAGGCAGCGGCATTAGCCTAACCTAAAAACATTTTCCGAATTTTCGTACATTATCTTGCGGCTCTTAGGCTAAATGGAAAACTGTTTCAACAAACCTGCGTCAGTTGAAATTTGTGTTTCAAACGCGCCACACACTAATTTGCATTTCACATTAAAGTCCAATAAAACACAATGGCTGTAAGTCTCACAAATCTTTGTAAAGGATAATCAAGTGTCCTGGGTGGATTAAATAGGAATTAATACAAAATAATACAGTTGAATAATTTTTCTATACAGCTCAGAATACAGGAGTATTTTAACCATTTAATTTTTTCGATTTTGATTGCATTTGGAAAGTGAAAATAGCACGAACATAGTGCAAACAAGCTACAATTGTTTATAAATTAAATTATTAAGTTCTTGAAAATATAAAGGTCACGAACCGATTGAATATACTCAATCTATTAATTTGCACACTCGTACACTCGTAGAGGTATCAAATGAAAACGGCGTAAAAAATTATATCAACAAATTAAAGTGAAGCGAAAAAAGTGCCAAATAATTATAAAATATATTTTTGAAAAAGTGCAAAATTGCAGCGTATTCATTTAATGTGAAACTGCTTATTAAAACAATAAATTGCCCGTTGATTTATGCCTGTACATAGTCTTGCATGTATTTATGTACATATATGTACCAATCAGCACAGAGCAATCAATATTTGTATGTATTTATAATTAAATAAGCAATTAAAAGACAAAATATTTAATTGCAAACAGCGCTAGCGATTTAATTAAAAATTTCTTAAATTGATTAAATATTTAAATAGTCAATTAACAGTTGGCAGAGGCAAGTAGTGTGTGGACATACTACCATAATCGTCAGATCCTGCCCGAGGGCCTCAGTAGAATTTTGTTGGCCGCCTTTTTTTCGGCTACATACGCCCCCTCACAGCAGCTGCCAGATCATAATTCATTCTCATATATCGCCTATTTGTGCCATTAATTTTCCCGTTTTGTTGTTTCTGTATATTAAAATAAAAAATCACTTAGTTGACAGTCTGGCCGAGGGATGACAAAAAATGCCCTTGGGGCCGCTACTGCCCACTAGTTAACCAGCCATAAATTTATACCGAATCGATGGGAAAAAGAGTGGCCTCAATTTGGTTGCAAATCACTCAGCAGGACAGGACTTCGCAAAAAAACACTTTTCATGCATAAGTTATTTGGCACATTCGGAATTCCTTTTGCACTTTCGATTCATAATTAATTTGCAAATTTTCCGCCGTTGACATTTGTCTCTCAATAATGCTGACAAGTTTTTGCGACAGATATTCACAGCCGCCGGGGCGTAACTTTGTTCTTAATTGAAGGGAATTATTTGTTGAATTATGGGGAGTGATGGCGCAGATGCATAAAAAACATTTGCTGAACTCTGTCTTTGGGGGCCATGGGTTTTTCTCTTTGCACTTTGATATATTTTTGTTTTTACAATTAATTCCCGGTGACTTGATGACAATTTGTGCCATAAAAACTTTTCAATTTGTGCATACAAATTAACATGTGATAAATTTCTTTAATGGCGGCACTGTGCATTTGTTATGAACAGTTGGTTTTTTATGTCCCTTAAATAAACGCCATATGTTTATAATTTATTTAAAACCCAATGTATCCACTTTTTGTAGTGCCACAAAAAGACTCATGACCTTTTTTCAGTCAGTAGGATCATGACATAATTAATTAAGGCCTTTCTATTTGCGGGCTTTGATTTATTGCATTTTTAATGGAAAATTCTGTAAGGAAAAACAGAATTTGGAATATTTCAAACAATTTTAATGTTTATGGCTGCGGAAAAACAAACTGTTGAGCCAAAATATCGCCGCAAATAATCAGCCAGAAACCCAAACAAATTTTTGACGCTCGTCTGCCGTCTTTTCTTGGCAACAATACAAAGGCCATAACCATAAAGTCCAAGGAAAGAGGAAACAATTTTAATGCACTTTTGCATTGCTTAGCTCGTCTTTTACAATCCACTCAAGGCCAAAAGGCGGAGCCTGTAAAAAATAAACTTTTCATAAGAAACGAATGATATAAAACACCAAACAAAAAATCCCAACTGATTGTCAGCCGCCTTGTGTTTGGGCACAATGTTCATTTCACTTGCTTTTTGGTTAATGTTGGCCAGCATCCGCCAATTGGCAGCCGGCCAGATAACAAATTGAAATAACAGCAGCAAAACTGAGCGTTTATCTTTATGTGCAAATGAAAATTTTTATTTGTGCCAGCAGCCGGAAAAAGGCAAAACAAACTAAAAAGAGGGCGCCATTCAAGCAAACAAAAAAACATACACACCAAAGCTGAGGGTTATTTGAAGGTCAGGGAAACGCAAAAAATATGTTTTGAATAATTCTGATTTAATGAAATATGAATATTTACTAAAGGACACTTGAACTCGGCGTAAAATCTTTAGTTAACAGTAAAGATATTGGGTATATTTAATATTGTGTATCTAAAGGTTATCTTAAAGAAACAAAGAACCCAAGATCGATTATTATCATCTGTAAAAAGTTGTTTTAAAATATCTCGTTGTTAATTTGGTAATATTTTTTCTCTTGGCTTACTTTCATTTAATTTTTGCTGCTTAAAGAAATTACAAAATGTTTCCTGTTAAAATTGATTATAATTTTTGGCCAGCTCTGCTTTAAAGTTTCAAAGAATTCGGAATTATTTCCCTTGGCTGACTTTCATTTCCAGAGCGCCAGGCTGAAATTAACTGCCAGTATTGGTAGTGGCTGACCACAATCGATATCACTTAGCTGTTCATCACCTATAAAATGATTTTTTAATGCAGCGAACTGGGAACGGCCGTTCATACAGAGAGTAAAACCGACTGTCAAGCGGCCAACCAGATAAACCAATTAATAATGAGAAAACAGAGCCAAGAGCCAAACGTGAAATGCAATTCTATCAGAAGATCAACAACAACAACAATTCCTGGTTTGTTTGTACATTCAATTAAAAAAAACACCTGAAAATAATATTAAAAAAAAAAGGAGAAATAAACTCGGCTTCGGAATCGAATCGAATTGGAATTGAAGCAATTGCGAATGCAAATTGACGTACAATTCATTAAAATCCCCTCGGCTCATTGGTTGCTATTAAAGCGTGCTGATGGCTCGGTTGCAGCTCCAAGCTCAATTTTTATCCATAAATATATACACACAAATTTACGCATAAATACATACTTTAAATAAATAAATAATTTCCCTTCTCGAAATATGAAAATGCGGCGGCTTTCATTCCATCGCCGTGAGTGTGAGTATGCGTGTGCAACAGACTGTTGTGTTGCACTCAAACAATACCCATAAATAAACAGCGAATAAAATTGCAAAAGTAAAAACAATATCAAGCCCGAAAAACGCAAGTTCAATCGGATTATACCCTGTGATCATGATTAGAATTAGAAAATTTTTAAAAAGATTTTTTAAACTCGATCGCTGGTTATCGCAGTTTACGCTACACAGATAAAAAATTGACAAAAGATCAGATTGATATGTGCAGGCCAAGTTATTCATATCATTTTGATATGAATAAAGATTATTATTGATTTATTGGTTCAAAAAATAATAAATTTCGTATTTTAATATAATTATACTTTGAATCATAAATTTGACATTAGTCATATCCGATTTTTATTGACATGAAATAAGGTAGATATCGAACTTTTTTTCTGTGTATATAAGAAATTGTGTTTTTACTTGATGGTGAATATTTATTTAAAAATGAACTCCAATATTTTACATTTTGTCCCTCTATTATGTTATTTGAGCTTGTTTTAAATTCCGAATTTCATAAATTGAAACTGATTTTATCTGTTTTAAACGAAATCCAAATATACCCCTGCAGACCTGAGGTGAAAAGGCAAACACAATGTTGTTAAAATTAAATTGTTAAAAATTATATGTTCGGCTACAAAATATGGCGACCCCTTCGTTATGTTGTTGGTATTGAATGTTATTATTTTTTAATGTTTGCACTTTGTGTGCAATTTGACATTTTGCGGGCATTTCGGTTTTTGGCCCAAAAAATTTATTCGATCCTGAACGCCGAACGCTCGGCCACAAATCAAATGACAGCTTAAAATGTACAAACAAAAAGCCGCAATTGGCCAGCAAAGCAATAAAAATAAAATGAAAATAAAAATGAGAACAAAAATGAAAATCACCATGAACAATGCACGATAAATTAGCAGAAATGCGCGAAATATTAATGAGCCTAGATGCATATAAGCATCGGATTTCAATTACGAAAATATTTCAGTCGGGGTAATTGTTGCACATAAGCACTGGCTGGACACGGGATAAATATTTAATGCGCAGATTTAGCATTGTTTTTAATTAGCAATACTTGTTCGGGGGTCAATTAGATTTGTGTGCGCCGCAAGGAGGGGCGACATTTCTTTGGCCCTAATCAAATTTAAAGCCCGCCATTCAGTTTGGCTGAATGAACTGCGTGCGACGGCAATTGACCCAGGAGTGAATTTATTGCCTTCACGTAAATTCCAATTAAACAGTTAGTGGCTTTCGCTGTCAACTGTCCCATAAAATGGTCGACTGCCCGGACAGGACTCGCGGCGTCGGAATCAAAATTAATTAATTGGAAAATGAATCTATTTCTGGGCCAGGCCGGGCTCCTCCAGGAGCTTCTGCTTCTGCTTTGATTTGGGCATTTTCCAAATGGAATCACACGGCCCCCACACGCAGGACACTAAGTCCCCTTGCTGACCTTTGAACTCTGGGGCAATCTGTGCCGAGGATTTAGCCTGTTTGTTTTCTGAGACAATTTCATGACCCTCAGCTTGGCTTGTTTGTCCTGCAATTGTCTACGATTACAGCAAATTGATTTGCCTGGCACTTAGCAGCAGCTATCTTGTTTCAACCGCCTACATCCACTTTTCCACTCGAATCTCTCGTAGCCACGCAACAAGGAACAGGAACAGGAAGTGCTCAACTGGGTGTTCGCCGTCCTCGGTGAGAAGGTGCCCAGCGGCCAGTACGAGGACATCCTCAAGGACGGCATCTGGCTGTGCAAGCTGGCCAACAAGCTGGCCCCCGGTTCGGTGAAGAAGATCCAGGAGCGCGGCACCAACTTCCAGCTGATGGAGAACATCCAGCGCTTCCAGGCGGCGGTCAAGAAGTACGGCGTGCCCGAGGAGGAAATCTTCCAGACGGCCGATCTCTTCGAGCGTCGCAACATCCCCCAGGTCACCCTCTCCCTCTACGCCCTTGGTCGCATCGTAAGTTTTATTGTAGTGGTGGTAAAGATAATTCAACAGGTGATTTATGTTTTGTAAATTTTAAAATGATTTCAATTGAATTCTTATGAATCCTAATCTTCATTTAAATTGATAAACAAAATATGTTATTTGGTTTTCATAAGTCAAAATAATTTCATATCAATAATTATGGTTATAACCATAAGATCCTAAATATTAAAATATATCTCGTTATCAATTTATTTCTTGGTTAGAATTTTAGATTGTTAATTAATTTAATAAAACATTTTAAATCAAAATTGAATTCATAATAAGTTTATTCGAAAATGGTTAGCCAATTTATGAAGAATCCACACAAATATCTACCAGACTAGGATTTTTTCGTTAAGATAGCCTCCTTAATAATTGCTTCCTCCTCTGCAGACGCAAAAGCACCCCGAGTTCACCGGCCCCGCCCTGGGACCCAAGATGGCCGACAAGAACGAGCGCACCTTCACCGAGGAGCAGCTGCGCGCCCACGAGGGTGAGCTCAACCTGCAGATGGGCTACAACAAGGGTGCCTCCCAGTCCGGACACGGTGGCTTCAGCAACACCCGTCACATGTAAGACGGTAGAACCGTACACCAACCACCACCCCAGCCGAAATCCAAAAGGAAAACACAACAACACTCTCAACACCACACACAAACAAACACCGGAATCTAATTAGTTCAAACAAAAAATGGATTTTGTATCTCGTGCGTTCTGGCGTATGATTTAAGCAGTGCCAAGCTCTAAATGTAATTTATATAATATGAAACAAATAAATTAATTAATTTTAATATAAATGTCAAGTTGTTGTTTCCCGCCCGCCTGCCTGGATTAGCATTATGTTGTTGTTAATTAGCGGACGGAGCTGTGCGACTGTCGGCAGTTAGTCGAGCGGTTTAAGTGGTTTTCCCCCCTTTCCGCTTTCCCAGCTCAACCAAATGGGGCCATTTCCAGCTCACCTCGCATGAGACACCTTTATTTCTCTGTCAGTGGATCTCCTGGCTGCTTCGAACGCCGAGGCTGTTGCTTTTCCGTTGCCTGGTCCACCTGAGATTACACAAATTACAATTTCAACGCCTGCACTGACAGCGATAAGCATAAGAAATGTCAAGGCCATTTGTATTTCTATCTGTGCGAGTGTGTGTGTGTCCATAGAGACTGGGAGACAAAGAATCAGGTGAGCTGGGAAAAAGCCTTGGAAGTCTGGTTGATTTTCTGTACACTCTGGGAAACTGGTGGGATAATCTTAGAACTTTGAAATCAACAGTTATTTTGGGAACTGTTGTTATAAAAAGAAACAAGAAAGGAAGCTAGCTTCGGCCAGCCGAAGCTTATATACCCTTGCAGATAAAAGAAATACCTTTTTAAGTTGTCAGAAATTAAACCGCCTACTTCCTGCAAAGTTACAATGAATTTTCTTATATTTGTTTGATTATTCGTATGGGAGCCTTAAGATATAGTGGGAAAGTTTCATTGCGATACCTTTAAAACTGAGAGACTAGTTCGCATAGAAACGGACAGACGGGCAGACGGACATGGCTAGATGGAATCGGCTATTGGTGCTGATCAAGAATATATATACTTTATGTGGTCGGAAACGTCTCCTTCACTGCGTTACAATATCTGACTGAAATTATAATACCCTCTGCAAGGGTATAAAAATAATATCAAATGATTTAAACATTTTAATTTCTGATTTATAAACGAAAATGTTATATTAAGGTAAATAAGGTAAATAAATAAGTAATTAATTGTATCATGAAATTGATACTTTTACATGTTAATTTTTTAGTTCTATTCTATAAATGTAATAATACCTACTAGAATGGTTTCCCAGTGTAATCGTTACGTTCAGCACCTTCCAGCTGCAACCAGGACAAACGTTTATCTTTTCTTGCCTTCGCTTCGGACAAAAGAGCAGCACAAAATAAAGAAGAAATAAAAGAGGCAGACGAAAATCGGGGAAAACCACAAGCAACGAACTGCGAATATAATGATGGCCACCGAGCAAACATTCGAGGGAAGAATAAGGCGAAGGGAAAACTTATCAGACAGACAGTCAAAATGGCGAATGGCTTACTGTGCATGTGTGTTGTTTGCTTATGTCAATGATCAGGCAAAACGGAAATGGAATGTAGGATGGTGTGGGTGTGTGGGTGTATGGGTGTATTGGGGGTATTGGGTGCGTGTTTAATTTCCACTTGTCGGGGGCGCAAAAACAAAAACACAAAAGGGCAGACAAAGCGAATGTGCCAGTGTGTTTGTATTAAATGAAATGGTCACTTTGACAGTCAACTGACAGCCAGACTGAGCTTGTGCGTGTGTGTGTGTGGGGTGTATGGTGTTTATGCGTGTGCGTTCCCTACTCCATTAATTTAATTTTATTTATGTTGACAATTGCTGTAACAAACACGCATGTCAGCATGCCCACAGTGAACTAGGGGCCATGGTCATAGATATACACGGGGACATTCCCTTTCAGCAATACTGATTGTATTACAAATACTTTTGCAACCCCCTCCCCCTTGAACGCACACATACTGACACGCTTCAGCAGAAAAGTATACTCTAATAATGCAATTTATTGGCAAGCATACAAGCACAGTTGACAATGACAATTGTTGACTTTCCCTTTTTAGTCGTCTCTTTATTTCATTTGGGTTTTTTCCTGCAGCTTATGCATTCCATTGCCCTATTTGAGTTGTAGTTGTTTCATTGAATTTATTTAATTTATATTTATTGTGGTCAAAATGACAATTTATTGTCATTTGTATTTATTGCTGGCTGAATGCTTTCCCATTCCCATTCCGCCATTCCGACATTCTCCATTTTTATTTTTCTTTCAGCCGCAATTTTTCCTAAATAGGTACTAGGATTATTATTTAATTTGTGGCTCAATAGAATTGATTTCTATGTTTTCTCTCATTTTTTGTTCACTAATTTGTGTAATTGCTCGTAAACGGAATGCGATTATATTTCATAATGTCAATTATGTGGTGCACGCTTCGGGACTTTGTGATTCATTGTACCTATTAATTCTTTTGATTGTGCAATGATTTATTTTCTTCAGAAATCTAAGCAAACATTCAGCGTTCATAAAATATTTTATTTATATATTTATGTTTTAGAAAATATTAATTTAAATGGAAATTTAAATCTCTTAATATTGATTTTATTTGTAAGGCATTTCCCTTCGCCTAATTGAGGCAGGAAATAATACAAAAGCTTGCTCCAAAACTGAATGGCAAGGGGATAGAGGGCATTTCAACAGTGGTAGCTACGACTTTCCTTATTATTATTTGGCCTGAACATGCAAGCGCATTTATTTTGCTGCTAGCCAAGATTCCTTGCCGCGCAGCGGTTCGGTTTAGTTTCGTTTTGGTTCGGTTTCAACGGGCCAAGTTGTACAACATATTTCTACCTAATTGCTGAAACTTTGCAACAATTTATAGCTGCATTGCAGTGGCTGGATTTCCACAGGCTCTTGTCCCCTCACTGACTACTGCGGTTAAGTAACTAAATGAAAGAGTTGATATTGGGCATAAATTTTGCAAATGGCAGAAGGTGAACCCGAACCCGAACATTCAAGGTGTGCCGGAGCTCTTAAGCGGCTTCCGCCCATCTGCAGTCCAACTTTTCGGTCACTTCAAGCATATTTCATGCTCAACTGCACACAGAGCACGACTGTAAACAAAGCATCGTGGCAAATGACACTAAAACCAAGCGCATTAGGTTGTCCTTTCTCTTTCTGAGTCCTGGTTTCCCGTCCTCTCTCTCTCTCACTATCTCTCTATTCCTCTTGCTACAATAATTGCTGCCAAACCGCTTGCTGCAATCATAAACAAGCCAAAGCAGGAACGGGTTCCAAATCCGAATCCGAATCCGTAAACCAAACGAAACAAACCGAAGCACGGCAGAGCAGACTCCGACAAATGCCAGTTGAGAGGCGTAATAACAAAGCCCCAAAAACCGGACAGCAGCTAACCGAATAACAAGTGCGGAGACTTGGGTAGATTTTTTGATGCTCAGCAATTTTAGAAAAATCTAGAATTTTAAAATAAATATAAATATATATTATACTGAAAGTTTAATATTATACACTAAATAAAACACGTCGGGATCAAATCGTTATGCTCGTGGAAAGATTCTTGTATTTAAACGCATATCCTTTTTACGGGATAGCGCTTAAAGTTACATGAGTGGGAGGGAGAAAGACACATTTGAAACTCGAACTGGCCTACTTAGAACATGTTCTTTACACTTCAAGCATATCGAATTGATATGCCGCATATTAATTATTTTTTAAAAAATCCTACAATTGTACAACTTGAATATAAACTAAGAGACATCTTGTTTAACAAGTTTCCTAGTGAATTTAGCCTAAACATGTCCATGCCCAGTTATGCATTTGAATTTTCCGAAAAAGGCTCTTCATAATTGTAAACCAGCCATTCTTTATATTTACGTTTCCTTTACAGGGTATGTAAGTCCTGAATTACAAACAAGCTAACAGACTTAGTGCAGCTGCTCGATTGCTTGCGCTAAACACACACACGTGCGCTGCTCGGGAGCTTACTTCATATTTATGCGGATAGTTCCTCCGGGCGGCGGTCATTAAGATGCAGGCTCCTTGCCGCTCTGTCCCTCTGTCCCTCCGGTTGGCCGCCCGAGGATGCAGTGGAAAATGATTTGTGCCGGGCATAAACTGCGTGAACTCACAGTACAAATTGACTTGTTACAAAGCGCACAAAAATTCACCTGCCACTGCGGGGAATACGTTGCTTTTGCCCAGCAATGGTATTGGGCGAAGAGAGAGTGTGCCTGTGCGGGTTTGTAATCAGCTTTTGGCTCGGGGCTCTGGGTTCTGGTTTTCGGTCTCCTCCACCTGCAACACTTAGCCGCAGCTAATCCGAGTTCGAGTTTGGGGCTTTGGTTTCCCAGCCCTGCCGCCGGCCATAAATCATGAAATACTTTTGGTCGGGCATATTAATAACCGAAAGACAGTTGCTGGCTTGATTTATGCACGGCGTGGGATTTTTTTTCAATAACCTCACGCTAAGATGCTTACCGCTTTTATCGTTTATCGCTGGCATTTCTCTGTCTCCCACATGTGTCAGTTTCGTTGGGAATTTATTCTTTATACCGGGGATCAGTAATATCTAAGGATTATGAAATTGACCACCGAATAATTGATGTGGTGCCTCCTGGTTATTGGAGCATTTTTGCCTTGCTGGTAATATTTATGGGCAAATTAAAAAACCAATTATAATTAATTACCATACAGAACTAGGACTCTGCACAAAAATTTTAGCAAAAATAATTTACATATATTTGGCGTAGGAAAATCAACTAATTACATTCTGAAGACCCCAACTGAACGCCACTATGAACTATGGCGCACTTTTCCCCTCGAGAACCCCTCGCCCATTTAGCAGCCATGCGAACCGACGCAACGCGGCGTATACGTAATCTGCATTTTGCGACGCTTGCCTGCACAAAAAGTTATCGATTTAATTGGTGTTAAAATTTATGCGCACCAAAAATTGTGGCAGGCAATCCCTTTTCTCCTCATCCTCGTGAAAAAAGTTTGCGAAATCCCCGCAAATCACCCTACCAAAAGCCATCAAAGAGCGCTGCGCCAACATTTTTCAAATTATAAAGCCAAATAGTCGTTCATGGCAGCGCAAAAGTGTGATAGCCCAGTAGGTTATGCTCTTTAATTATGTGTTAGAGTGCACATGTGTAAAATGCATATGATAGTATCATTTACAGTTTGCAGGCATTTAATTTTACACAGCATTTTGTAACTAACATTTATCTTTATCTTTTTTCAAGAAGATTTCGACAAATGTTTTTATTTAAAGTCACATTTTAATGCAAGGAACCAGAAAGTCAGTTAACTCTTAACCTGGTTATATATTTTCGGTAGTATTTTCGAGTGGCCCAAATGAAAAGCAGTGGGTGCTAACATCGTTTTTTGGTTGAATTACTATTTGGTGAGTTTCGTAAACGTTCATAAATTTGCGTCAAATTAACTGGAATTTTTATTTCTGCAAGGCCATTGCAAAAAAAGGTTGCAACTAAAATATTTTTCCTTTTCATTTTGCAGATTTTTTCATTGTTTCATTTCCAAATATTGGTGTTGCTGATGGCCTGGCAGTTATGGATGGGCGCATTTTAATGAATTCTCACGCATGTTATTCAACATTTAATACGAAAATTATACGTTTTTTTTTGTGATAATAAAATCAATAAAATAAAAATTGGTTAAACATGTAGTTGAGAAATTTCAGGCTAAGGAGTTACACTTCCTATATTAACACAGGAAAATTAAATTAACTAAATTAAATAAAATAATTTAATAATAATGTAACACATTTAAAACTACGTACTAGAGAAATTCTATGCAAAGGGGCTAAACTTCCAATGCTAATATAGGAAATTAAATGAATTAAATTAAAAAAATTATTTTTCGTTAATATAAGATATTTAAAAACTTTTCAATCCATAATTTTAAAAGAAATGATGATCCTTGTCATACAGTTTTCTTGTCATTTACGGGGTAATTCCAAATCATGTCGTCAATTTGAATGGCAAATACCTTTAGGACATTTTAGGGATTGCTGCCAAGATTATGACGGATCAATCAATGGGCAACGCAAACACGGCTGTTCGCATACAAATTGAATCCCCGACCAGACGGCTGTAAACGGCTGGTAATCCCCGTAACTGCATCATTTTAATGCAGCCTGAAAACTGTGCTGACATTTATTGCAGTCAATAAATTTGCAATTAGCGCTCGAGCCGTGCCGGGCCATTCGCCGTTCGCCATTTGTGTGGGCGTGGCCGCACTCCCGATATACATATATTCTAATTGTAATTGCATTTGCGACATTCGAGGATGTCGCTTGGCTGTGTGAGTGTGTGTCTGTAGAGAGTATGGATTTAAGTGGGGCTTTCGAAAGGGATTCCCATTGAATGTCAATGCGCCAACGGCTTTCGTCGCCTGTCAACACAGCGCCAAGTGCCAAGGTGCAGCTGTATTAGTCGGTAATTGCAAATGTGTGAGTGCGGGGGAGAGCATTTCAAATATATCGCCCTGCATCTAATGAATATTTAAGTATCATTTGCCATGGAAGCTGATGGAATTTCCATGCCAAGTCCCTCGAAATGAGCATTTCCGTGCTTCAGTTCAGTTAGCTCTCTTTCTTTCTAATGGATTCCACTATATTTTGGATAATTAAATTTCCATTCGTTTGCCTATTTATTCAGCGTCGCTTTGTTTGCACTATCCTGCAGCTAAAAAGCCTGAATAGAATGGCTTTGTTAATTGAATTGTCGTTTATTTGATTAAATGCTAAATGCAAGTTTTGAATAGCAATGCGCGCCCGCAAGCGTTAGTGCCCATATTTGAATTTTTTCGGAATAATTTTAAATTTAAATTAATGGGACTTTGACTTGACACCACAGATTTTAAAATATCTAGCAAATAATGGTTATGTCTATACAACCCCAAATGTGAATAAACAACGAACCCAAATTCGCTCTCGAAACTAAAAAAAATCCAGGGAGCTGTGGACCGACCCTAGAATTCCAAATTGATACCGAGTTGGATTATTCTTCTGTGTAGTCATTGTAGGTTATTTGTGCCATCTGGTTGGAAGCACAATAATCACCTTAAATCGCATCTGAAAGTATGCTGAAGTTTTAGCCAGAACCTCTACCCCTGGATTTTACTTTTATTCATACGTTTTTTTTCTTGCCACTACTTGTGAAACTATTTTCGAACGCCAGGCGCATACCAAAGGCGGCGATAATGATTCCGTTAAAGATATTTTCGCACCATCGTTCGCCCGATGGCCCAGGAGAATGTTCTCTAATGTGTTTGCCACGGTTTATATAGCTCTGTGTGGTGCTGTGGTGTGTGTGTCTGTTCGATTGCACTGCTGAGGTCAAAACTTTGCCAGGTGCAAACGCGCAAAATCAGCGAAAATATTCGCGCTCAGAAAATGAAATGAGTTCCCCGAGCACTCGGCCCCTGAAAATCCCCAACCCCACCTCCGTGGAGAGTTGAAGGGAGTTGTGGCTGCCATTATGCGGTCTTCAGGCGAAGAACACTTTCGCTCGCGTTTCACCAGCTTTTGATCATAATTGCGATGCGCGTTGATGATGCAGCGCGATTATTGAGTTGGCAATGCAGAGGGTGGCCGTGGGTTGCCGTCGGGCTATGCAGATTGCTGCAACCTCAACTCCCAAAGAACCCAATGAAAGCCAACCTAACTAGCAGCACCTTTTTGTCCTGATATTCTCTGGTACACTACAAAAAATACTAGCTATTGCATATAAGCATCATTTTGGGTCCACTAAGATTAATCAATATTTCTAAATTGTATGCAAGAAATATTAGTATTAGCTATGGAAAATAAATCAAAGGCGAACGCTTCAGTCGAGTACCTCAACTATCAGATACCCGTTGCCCAGCCAAAGGAAGTGCGAGTGAGATGGAGATTCAGACATCAAACAACTGCTTGCACTGCTTGAATTTCATTATTTGCTCATAACTTTTTATTGAAAGTCCCGATTTAAAAATTTCTTTTACATTTCGATAGGTATTAAAAGACACAACAAAATTGCATTTCAACTTTTCCTAAATCTTTAAAGATTAAAGTGTTAGAGGAGGTATAAATCCATTATAGTTTGTCTATTAATTAATTGTCAAGTCTTTTTAAGTATTTGTACACTATTACATAAAAATGTTCAGTGTTGATAGCCCCGCCTGAGTTGATGGCCTGGCTTTAAGGTAACCCATAAAAAGGGATCTTTGGCGCTGATTCACAAAAGCACTTTATGAAAGTCATAATCATGGCGCAACCAATGGCCAGAATAAATTGCAATTAGCTTTAAGTTCCTTTAGCTTATGGACAATTTTGTCAGACGTTTACTACTGGCTTACTAAGTGGGTAAAATAAGTTGAATTTTAAAGTCACTGGGGAGACTGCCAGGCTTGTCAGGCAGTCTCCCCTTATCACAGACTCACACGCACACACTCGAACCGCGTCGAGTGGAAGATGAATGGACATGGACTTAAATGAATTGTCTGAGTCTTGAGACAGGGCCAACAACACGGCGGCAGCAGCAGCAACACATCGCAGTGGCAGGACAACAGCAACACATCAGCAGGGGACTTGCCACGCCACGCAGACGTCTCAGGCAATGACAGCTGTCAAAAATGCTGGGAATAAGTCGTTTGGCATGCCGAAAATTCCACTACCTATGTAGATATGTACATATGTATGCACGCTGCTAACTGCATGAATAAGTGGCCATATGTATGTATATAGGTGTTGTAGGAGAATTGTCTCTAGTTTCGTATTCACACCCAGATCCAATTTGCATGTTGACTGTCAAGGCGAAGCGAGTTTTATTTTTCGGCAGAGAGGTGTGGGCTTGAAAGCCTGACATTGATTGGTGATCGGGGTGGGGGCTTTTTCGGGGGCCTTTCAGTACTAAAACCCAAAAACGAAACGGAACACAAAAGACTGGACCTGCGGTTCAATCTGTTCGATGGCAAATACCCGCAGTGTCCATCAGCATTTTGCAATTACTTAAGAATATGCAAAACATTTCAAAATTGCATTCCGCAAACAAAACATATATGTACATGCACGTACGCCATCGCCTGACCAGCTCACGTGCCAAGGTCCTGGTTTCCAGGCATCCAGGCATCCTGGCATCCGGATTCGGGATCGCAGGCGAGCTGCATGCCAAGTGCCAAGTGCCAGAGCCCCACCACCAGGCAAAAGTCAATTCAATGTCTCCGCCTTGAGAGATGCCACAGGACACAGGCTTCGTTGGCCGCAAGTCTCAGTTTTAAACAGGACCAAAAAGCTAGATATACTCGTACAGGAAACGAAAGTGCAGTTCCCTTACTCTCTCCATCAAAAACCAGAACAATGTCCATTGTCGTAAAATGGGATTTTGTCGTGGAGAGCTTTGAGGGTTATTGCGATTGAAGTGGATCTGTAACTTATAGTACCTATTAAATGAATTTGGATCTCTACAAGGTAACAAAGTAATCAATTGAGGGTGCGGTAAGCAAAGAGTGAGTGTGGGATGGCTGTCACATCGAGTATTTAAACAAATTAAGCTTTGAATTCTTACTAAGCTACAGAGGAAGCTAAAAAAACTTAAAACTTTATGTGGGACTTCTACACAGAAAAAAAAGCATATCAATAAAAAGTTGATACGAGTAATGTCAAATTTATGATTTATGATCAACTTGATATTTTATCATATCAGTTATTTATTTATTTATTTATTTCTGAATAACGTGAATAACGTAATCTTTAAAAAATACAACATTGACCTGGACATATCAATCTGATCTTTTGTCAATTTTTTTTCTGTGTAAATTACTTTAAGGAATGTGCAAAGGTCCTTTAGAGGGTTAAGAATAAAAAATGAAATAAAAGAAAAAATCTTGAATTTATATATGCAATTTTAAATACAATTTTACCTCCATTTTATAGTATTGGCGTTTAAGGCATGCACACATTTTTGTGCAATATCGGTGTGCATTTTTTCCAGCGCCTCCACAAATATTTAAATAATCCATAGACCACAAAATGCAAATTGAATAAAATTTAAGCAGACATCGCTGGATTGCGCAAGGGCATGCTTGAGTCCTGGAGTCCTGGTACAGGATGCTGGCTGGCTGGCTGTGCTAGGTTGTGTGTTGGCCGCAAAACAAATTACGCTGCAAATAGACAACATTTACATTGGCATGGCAACGGGGCGATGGTGGCAAGAAAAATTGGCATCAAATATTTCACGCTAGCCGGTTTTTTTTTTTTGTGGACCACCACATACATTTATCTTAATTTAGGACCCGCTGCAGGTTCAGGTGGGAATTTTGTGATACGGGGAAGGCAAAGCAGGCAAAGGCAAACCAGGCAACCAGTTGAGGCTTATAGGCAAGACTGCTAATGGCGTTCGCCATCGAATCCTTCACGTGTCCTTGGCATGTGCCTCAGACCCTGCTAACGGCCTTTATGTCGGCCAAACTAGAGTGTATTTACCCCGAAAATTTGTCTCGTGTGTGTATTTTACACGCACACCCCCCAAAACCCCCAATCCCACGACATTCCCACCTTCCCGCCACCTGGCCTAAGGTCTTACCTGCATTTATAATAGAGTTTGAGCAGCTCGGGGCACAGAAAGTTCGTTGGCTTTGTCAGCCGCAGGCAGGCCGATGTCGATGCCTTACCATGTGTGCCATATGATGCACAGAAAAAATAGAGATTCCTTTAATTTTCATCTATCTTAAAAACTTTAAAAAGTAAAAAAAAAATTCAACACATAAATTTATTAATTTATTTCATTAAAAAACATCTTGGGTATTGGAGGTTCTGCAGATTTATTTTAACATATGCCTTACACTTGAGATATAAATATACAAATATTTCCTAAAAATACAAACTATTAAAATTATTTTGTGGCAAATTAATCAACCAATTTCGAGCTACTAGAAGTAAAATAAAATAATAATATTTATTAAAATGATTTTGTGGCAAATTTATCAACCAATTTCAAGGTACCAGAAGTAAAACTATTTTAAAGCAAATAAGTTGGTCTGATTAAAAGTTCTTTTTAATTTTTTTACTATCAAAATATAAGGTTTTCTTTAATGTAAGACCATTCATTATTTCGAATATTGTTCATGATAATATGAAATAAAGGCTTTTTCCTAAGTGTAGAAGTAACCAACCTCCCCAAAAATTAGCTGTGCTGTGTAGAAATTGTATCTGCCACACATGATTGGCATTGCAATGCAGTGGGGGAAACCAGGTGAAAAGGGGCGGTGGGCGTAAGGGGGGCAGCTCGCATACAACAAAATAGCGCACATGACACGTGTAGCCAAGCAGCTGCAAAATAAAGGGGTAGGGAAGGGGCGGGGCTTTGGTCATGCGAATGCGGAGCAATTTTTATTGATTGCATTGATTTTAGTGTTCGATTTGTTGCGTTCCAAGCGACCGATATTGTTGCGCTCCCCCGAGGTTTGCCTCAAAGTGGCCTCATTAGATTTGCTTAGTGATGGCATTCCCCTCCATTATTCACGATTCTAGTTGCAATTATTTTTCACTTAACCATGGCTAATTTAATACTTTTTAAGACCCCTATACAGGAGCCCAAAAAATATATTTAATTAACTGTAACAAGATATAAATTTTACCCAGTTTGGGGAATGAAATTAAGCCGCAAGGCAAATTGTTTTTCGTTTCTTGTCAAACTTTCTGTCCTTTCCTGTTCCTTGTTACTTTTTTTTCGAACTTTTACATAGAAAAGGTGTTTGCCTCTAATTGATGGCCAGAAAATTAATTGAGTGGCATTTTGGAGCCAGTCGGGCGGCACGCCCCGAAAATGTTGTTGTCCCCTGTTTTTTCTGTTTTCCGTGTAAACCAGATTTGTTTAGAACTTTTTACGTGCAGATTCGCTTTGAAAGTTGCTCGAAAACTTTCCCTGAATTTAATTTTTATTTATTTTTTTTTGTGTTTTTGTTTTTGCCCTTTCAAACTCTCCTGCTGTAATTAACTTTATCGATAAACATTTTTTTTCCAACTGCCCCTGGATGGCTGCTGGCCACCTATGAGTTGTAAAAATTTCGGGTTTTGCGGAAGTTTAGCAGCCACTTGACAGCACTTGCTGGCATTTGTTTGAATTATTAATTAGTTTGTTGGCTGGCTGGTTGGCTGGCTGGTTAAAAAGTTGTGCCTTTCAGTTTGACAGATTGCACAAAAGGCAAATTCAAATCCAGGGGAACGGTGGCGGCGGCGGCGGCGGCGGCGACAACAATTCGGCGGTTTCGTTTGTGAAATTCGTTAACAATTGTTTAACAAGGGTATAGGATGGGTGGTGGGAGGTGCTCCAGCAAGGACATGCAACGCATTGCAATTTACGGTTCCCATAGCCATGGCCATAGCCAAACCAGACCAGACCCCAATCCAAATCCCCCATGGCGAAGTTGCCTCGAATGGCAAACATCAGTGGAGGAATGGATGGAAGGATGGCGCCGGCAACTGGAGCAGCGGTAAATACTCGGGCGTTTGTTGTATAATCCCCTGGCAGCTAACAAATGTGCGCACATCCGTATCCCGGCCACTAAAACCCCGCCTGCAATCCCAGCGCCGATTCATAGCAAACACGAGCTCCACTTCTCTTCCACTCCACTCCCGACCAAACTTAGCCAAACTCAACCCCGTTCTCAACCCAACCGAACTCTCGACTCCACTTTCCTCGCCTCGACACGCAAAATGCAAACATACGCATTGCAGTCGGGGCAAATGTGTTGAGCACACAGAGCGACGTTGTTTCTGGTCCATTGCCATCACCTGACTATAACTCCATCTGTATCTGTGCTATCTGGCGTTATCTGGGCTATCTGCAGATAGGTCCTCGGGTCAGCACCGGCTTGTGCCTGGCGCAAATTGCTTAGTGAAAGCAAACAAATTAATCAAAATCAACTGGAAAGGTGCGCCACAGAGCCCCGGCATCAAACAATGTCGACTAAAGCTGCAGTTCCAAGCACTCACTCCTTCGGCACCTTTTTTACAGAAAGAAAAAAATCCAAATTTTATAAACGTTGCTCATACAACGCTCTCTTACATATTTATACCCGTTACTCGTAGAGTAAAAGGGTATATTGTATTCGTGCAAAAGTATGTAACAGCTAGAAGGAAGCGTTTCCGACCCCATAAAGTATATATATTCTTGATCAGGATCACTAGCCGAGTCGATCTAGCCATGTCCGTCTGTCCGTCTGTCCGTCTGTCTGTCTGTCCGTATGAACGCTGAGATCTCGGAAACTATAAAAGCTAGAAGATTGGCATTTTGCATACAGATTCTAGGAGTTCCTACGCAGCGCAAGTTTGTTTCAAAAAGGTGCCACGCCCCCTCTAACGCCCACAATCGCTTATATACGATTTTAAAAATTTCAATATTTCGGAAAAGTAAAAATGCAGTTTTATTGTGTTTATCAATACCTATCGAAATGTAGAAGAAATTTTTCAAATCGGACTATTCGTTAAAAAGTTATGCGTGTTCAAAGTTTCTATCTCGATCTCCCTCGCACTCCCTTTACCTGAGTAACGGGTATCTGATTGTCGGGGCACCCGACTATAGCGTTCTCTCTTGTTTTATATTTATAAGTACAGAAGAAAAATTATAAATACAAGAGATGAAAGAAATTATAAAATATATTTTTGGAACTGAATCTAAGTTTAATAATTTAGGGATATTTATAGATATATTTTGTTATTCATGTTACTAATAATGTTTTCAAAAAAATATTTGCGTTGGCTATACCTTCTCTATAAATTTATTTGAATGAAATGTTTTATGACTAACCTCGTAATTAATTCCGAATATTGCGAAATATAATAGTCAGACATAATAAAACAATTTATATAAAATACTTTAATCTATTACTTGAATAACAATTATTTGACTGCAAGAAACCGGCACCAATTTCTCCGTGTGCATATGCATGGAGTCATCAGGGATCGGGACACACAGTTTGCATCCCACGTTCGAGTTTTCCCTCTTATTTGGCCAGTGCCAGGTGCAGGTGAGGCGGAGCCGATTGAGGTGGCTTGCGGACGGGAGTGAAAGGTCTCCGGAGAGCTGTTGGCATGGGGTTAACTAACGCAACGATTGGCTTCGTTAGGCAAACCGAAAAATTGAGGTTTGCGGAGGTCACTTTGTTTTCGAGTGGCGCCCATATTGGTATTTCCAAGCCCCACAAGCAGTTCAGGTTGCGTGGAAAGAAGCCACTTCCCACCTTTCGGGGCCATAATATTTTTGAATGCATTTCGGTGCATTAGGGAAAAGTTTTGTATGCTCTGGGCGGTGTTCTAAAGGCCAAGATAAGTTGAGAAAGGTCAGGTGGCCAGAATTCGGAGAAGCTGGCAAGTGGATTGGGTTCAGGGAAAGGTTTCTCTGAAAAGTTTGGAGAGGTAAGATAGATTATAATCTAATATTTATATTTATAATCCATATTTATAATCAAAAGTTTTAGTTTTTTCTGGATTCAGTTGAATTTATAGCAAAACAAATTATTAATTTAATGCAATCACTTAAGGCAGTAATAACAATTTGCTAAGAGACATTATCACTAAACACTCCCACCGAAAAAAAAAACCAATCACTTTCCCGCATTGGGAGTTGTTGGGAGGTCTACCATATGTGCACATGATTTGAGAGAGCCTTTCCTTTCGAAGCCGGCACATTAGACTAGGCAATTACATCACTTTCCTTTGCCCACCTCCAATTGGTTTATTTTAGGCAGGTGGCAGAAGGGTAATATGTGGGTTGAGGAAGGCGGGAAACACGACCCGCAGTTTTCCGCGTGGGAGTTTTCCATAGAAAAGCGGTGCCATTGATTGTGCAACAATTGTGCACAACGAACCGAAAGCAGCTACAGCGGTTGGTGAAAACGAAAAAAGCGAAAAACGAAAAAATGAGGGGGTTCAGGCGAGGTCAGGCATATTGGTTCGTCCTCTCACCTGACTTTACTGTGCCGGCGTCTGACGTTTAACCTTTTTGATGGGGCCACGAAATAGCGCACGCAGGGCCATCCTCTTGTACCTGCGTGCCAGCCTGATAATACCCTCTGGCTATTTTTCGCATTTGCCGCATGTCACAGGCGCCGTTTCGATTGTTTTCCGGGGGTGGAAAAACAGGGTGGAGAGGGGGGACAGGGCAAAAGGTACCGGCTGAGCCGCGACAGCACACGCTAATTGCCATGTATGAAACAATTTTTGTGTTGTCGTGTGTTGTTGGCCTTTGGGCTCTACAACGGACTAAATGGAGCCGTGGCCCGGAACACAAGGGACCTGCGGCCAACTTCCTTGTTACTACGGAATCAATTTTTGGCCCAGCCTCCGACCTTATCCTCTTTGTTTTTTTATACACTTTCTAAAGAAGTACTTTGGAAATTATTGAGAGCATCCAAAAAAAAAACAAAGTTTAACGTTAAAAACTCATTGTATTAAAAATACACTAGTTCAAGTATAAAAGTTTGGTATTAAAATAAATTATGAATCATGAAATATCAAAACATGTATATTTTGTAGTTTACACTTTATACCAAAAGTTTAATTATAACACTGTCGAAAGTATTAATTTAATACTCATCTTATTAAGATTTTTTTGAAACTCTATAGTTTAGAATTAATGTACAAGTAGTTTAGTTACTGTGATCATTTTTTCGGTGTGGATATAAAACATGTAAACAATTTATATTTAATAAATTTCTTATTTAGTACCATTTTATTTATGCTTATTTCTTTATTTTGTTCTCCAGCATTTCCTATTAATATTATTAGTTATTAAGGATTTATGTATCCTACTTATAAAGAAAACATTTTTATTTACCTATTTAGTTACTAAATTTTTAGGGTATTTGTAGGTTCCCTTTTTTTTCCCAGACAGCTTTTGTTTTTTGAGGATTGCTGATTTGATAGTTTGGCCGCTGGCTTTGGTGCTCAGCAGCTGCTTGGGACTTAAGTGTTGGCATCAGCTGTGGTGTGTGGACGGAAAAGCGGAAGCCGAATTGGAGATAGAAACTAGAAACCCTCTCGAAAAGGGAAATACAAAAGTGCTTTAGCCAAGTTCTAAGCTTGGTTTCCGGGCTTGGTTTTTTTCCTTTTTTACCCTTAAAGAGTGTCCCCTTTTGCATTAAAGCCCTTCGGGGGGGCTGCATACCAAATTTGTATGGGAGAGTGGCCCGCATTAAATATGCATGACCAGAGTGGATCCCCAGGACCAGACAGCGCATCAACTCATCATCTTCGGGGGATGCGTGTTTGCATAATGGGGATGCGAGTGCCAATGCGAGACGAGAGAATATGTGTGACGAGCAGAGCCAGAAGCCCGAAGCCCGACACATGCCTGCTTAATTAGCCAATTTAATAGTTGGCTTTCTTGTTTATGGGGATTCCGGGGCTCTGAGGATGCTGCTCAAGTCGCTGGCACGCATGCCGAGGACATGAAACTCTAATTAAGCGACAAATATAAAAGTCTGCTCGGCGATTATTTATTATTTGCCATCGGAATAAGAATTCGCCTGCTTTTCTTTTCCGAAAACGAAAACGGGAAATTACGCCCCAAGGAGCAAAATTTTCTAATTAAAGCGAATGCGGCAAAAATAAAATAAAAAGGAAACGGAAAACGAAAATAAAACGAACGGAGCAAAACAACCCGAAATGTTTTCTAATTAAAATGAAACACAATTCGAAACATGCAAAGAAAGAAGGCAAAAGCCCAAAGAAAGCAATTTGTGTGAGAAAAATGAAAATGAAAATGAAAAGTTAGCAGCCGGACAACAAAAAAAAGTGAAAACATGCTAAACGAAGTAAAAGCAACAAATCATTGAAGAAGGTAGGCTCGGGCCATCAAAGGGAGTGGTCCTGGACCACGCCCTCACACACACACACACACTCACACACACAGAAGAGTGGTCAGAAACTTTCAAAATTAATTTTCAACTTTAGTCTGCAGCAAGAGAATAAAAAGAGAAATATAATAAACAAGTCGGCAATCAAAAGCACGCACACCCCGGCGACAATGTATGTGATTGTCAGGACAGGTCGTTCTGTTGGAAATCCCTTCTCCGCCTCCCAAAGCAGCAACAAAGGCACAAAAATATCAATTAAAATGGCAGCTTGACTTGAGAACTGCTCCTAAGCAGGCTGTATTCCTGTTGTTGTTGTTGTTGTTTGTGGTGTGGTGTGGTGTGGTGTGGTTATTCTTGTACTAGTTGTTGACTCAACAACCGCACGGAAAGAAACTTTAGAGTGGGAGAGGGAATGGAATGGGGCAAAGTTGAAGGAACAACTCCCCACTCGCCCAGCCAAGCTTAAAGTTGTTTCTGCTGCTGCGGCAGACAGTTTTGATAGTTGCCAGTAGTGCCCCCACGACCTCCCAATCCCCTACAGTCCCCCGCCCTACACCCTACAATCAGTCAGCCAAAGTTGAATGGCATCTCGGGCAGAAAGTTCAAAATGCAACCCCTGCTGCTGAAGTATTTTCCAGGCTGACGTGAAGATGACTATCAATAAATCCATTTACTCATATATGTTTGCGAACAGTCACAGTTAAGATTATAAAAGCTTTTCCTAAAAAAAGGAAAAGGAAATATATTAATATTAAAACCAATTAGAGCGAAGTTCTCAAATTATTTGTTTTTGTTTTTATTTATTTTTTTGGTTAACACTTTTGTTTCATTTGAAATATCAGTATATGTTATTAAGATTGTTTCAGTCATATAAAAATATTTATTTAAAGTTAAATGTTCATTTAAGTTTATAAATACTCTTTCGATTTTTTGATAATAAATGCTTATTAAATGGGCAAATAAATTAATGATAAATAAATAATAATAAATTAATAATAAATGCGTATAAAATAGAACAATTAAATATTAAAACTTTCTATTACAACTTTTAAATAGTTAAACGATTTGTGTGTAAGTAAATTAAATCGAGTTGTAGTTGGTTTTATTTACCATTATTCATAGAATTTAAAATTAGTGATATTAGGAAATTCATCGCTACAATTTTAACCACAATTGTGTGCAAACATGTTTGAAAGCAAATTGCTGCCGTCGGCGACATGGCGTATGCGCAACGCGCAGTCGGATGCTAAGTTAATTAATCATACGCACCGCATGCAGGCATTGCCAATAAGTTAAATTGAATTTTCAATAAAATGTGCGCAAAACAGATTCAGGAATGTGGCAGAGCATTTGGAAAGACCCAAAATGAAATCAATCACAAATGTACGGAAGTTGATCAAGTAAACGGAATATCTAAACGCCATTAAACTCAAGCGAAATTTGAAAGTCACCGTCTTGGGAAAATTGACTTTCATCGTAAATTATAATTATCTAAAGTGTTTTTGAAGATACATGTGTTTGATCGATGGTTGAAAGGTTCATAATCCTTGCACAGATTCATTATTGATTACTATATTTCTTAACGTGTACCGTCAATCTACAAAATTATTTATTTCTATTAACATTGATTTGTTTGTATAAATAAGATTCGTTGTATTTTAAGGTAATACTAATAAGGTAAATAAAAATAGGAACTAGAGTTTAACGTTCCGAATAAGGTCTTTCTAGCTTTTCTTCACCATGCTGATTTTCCTAAATTTCGTCGGCTGTCATCGTATGACCCCCGGCATCTGTGCCACTTTTCATTTAAGCTTTGGCCGTGGCTCGGCTTTTCCTGGCCAACCGACTTTGTCCGTGGCCCATTTCTGCCGTTGCTGCTGCTATGCACGAAGTGATTTACTCCATACAAATTGTGTACGGTAGTCGGTGCACCAGCAGGAGGAGCAGCTGGAGCAGGAGGAGCGGCAGCAACCGGCGGAGCAATCCAGAAAACGGAAGGCGGACTATGGCAGCAGCAACAGTTAAATGAATCAAATCCATTTCAAAGCTATTCATCAAATGTCAGCGCTTTTGCTGGCCAACCGCGCACCAGGAGAAAGCCACATCCAGTCGCAACAACAACAGCAGCAACATATAGATGTAGATTTGGCGAGGGGAAACATCGGAATAGAACGAATCCATGGGTACGGGTACGGGTCCCTCAGCTTCGGACGTGAAGCTCTGCGGAGTAAACTCGTTTTATAATTGAATTGATCCCATTATGTAGATGAAAACGTTTTTACGTTTCGTTTCGTTTCGCTTCGTGCAAAATGGCGGACAGTGTCTGGCAGTGCAACTTCCGGCCAAATCCGAGGAGTACAGAATGGGGGGCCGGGGCCACCATGTTGCTGCCTGCCAAAAGCATAAACACCAAATGGAAGTTCAGCTCGGCTAAGAGCAAATGGCGTCCCTGTTGTTGTGGTTGCTTAAGTTACTTTAGTTGTACTCTACTTCTAATAAAGTTATACGTTTTATGAAAAAAAACGTTCTTTGTTAATTTTCATTTAAAAATCAATTAGCTATACAATTTTAACATAAAAAAATTAAAATAATTTCTGAATTTAAATTAAAATATTATTTCATTACAATTTTAATTAATTACATATCCTGGATTTAATCTTAATATTGTTATGTGAAACAAAATAGACAATGTTTAACAAATTATGACTTAAGTACAAATTATAATTTACAACATTTATTTTTTTTTTTTCTCAGAATAAACAAAAGAAAATTGTTTAGATTGAAAAATTTAGTCCTACAAAAACTATTAAAGCAATAAAATCATACATTATAATTAAAGGAAATTAAGCTAAATTTATGGCTTGTAGATATATTGTTTAAATTAATGAAAAGGTGTTTGAGCACTTTCCATACAATAACTTTACTAAATGTCCTTTTCATACATTTAGAGACGTTTTCCTGATAGTTTTATCAAGAAGATTAATTAATTAATGGGCAACAAGAATAGCACTTTAACACTTCCAGGCATCAACAAATTCCCAAAGCTCCACTAGAGCATTTGCTTTTCGTAGTTTCATTTTCAAGGAAAGCATTTTCTCCGCTTCCACTCTGCCGTCTTTGTTGCCTTTGGCCTGGCTGGGAAAATTAAGGAAAGGATACAGTTTGAGCAAAATAAATTGAATTTAGTGCTTATGTCCTGACATTCGCTTTTAATTTCATTTGGTCTTAAGCCAAGCCACCCTGAAAACAAACACGGCCCCCCTTTTAACTACCCCCCTGTAGATAAAACGAGGTAAATCCATGGGCGTTGGGGGAAAATTGCAAACGATTCGCTGGTTCGCGTTTAATTTGCCACAGTTTCCAGCGTTTTCCGTTGTTGTTTCTGTTGCTCTCGCTCGCTTAGTTTGTTTGATTGCCTCGGTTGCGAATGCATTTTGCACTGACAGCTAGACCGCACCCAATATTCACAGCCGCAAAGGCACTGGAAAAAATTATTCGAACTAGTAATAAAAATATACTAACAATTTTATTATTATTTTACAATTTAGAAAAGGGTTAAAAATTTAAACTAACTAATTTTATTAGCGCTAAGATTTTGGAAGGGCGGTAATTATTGAGTATTTAATTAAATAAAAACTGTAAAAATAAAAAGATATAAATCTTTACTTGAATACCTCGACTATTAGATACCCCTTACTCAGCTAATGGAAGTGCGAGGGGGACGAGGATATGCATGCAGCAAAGGCACTGCTTGCACTGCTTGTTTTCCATTATTTGCTCATATCTTTTTAATGAATGATCCGATTCAAAAAATTGATGTAAATCTATTAAGTAATGTAAAATATTTATTTAATCGCTCGTTTTAACAACAACAATTAGGAATTAACTTTAAACTGAAAATAAATATTTTATTTTCTCTCCGTGTAAAAACAGAATCATCCACACACATCCTGAAGGCAAGATATCCTTTCTGAATTCAGCAGTTTAATTACAAATTTCCAGCCGGTAATTCTGTTAGCGCTTCCTGGCTATGATTTCTAATTGGCATTAAAGGTGAATCCGAAAAAGAAATCCCTCCGAGATTCTCCTGCATTTGCATCTCGAATGAAGGAATGGTTCCGACCGTGTCAGTCACGTATTCGGTCAGCCAAAACTCTTCTGTTCGAGTGCGAGTGCGAGTCCTTATCGATATATGGGTTCGGCTATGTGCATTGCTGCCGCAGACAATGCACAACTCAACTCTTTCAACAATGTGGCACATTGGAAGTACAAAATGCATAAATCATTTTGCCCGCTCCTCTGGCAGCAAACTACTTTTGCATGCGGCACCAAAACATAAATGTTTAAGCGTGTTTTGTTCTGTTTTGTTTTCCCCATAATGAAAGATACGCACACACACACACACACACGCTCTGGGAAACACAATGCTATTCACATCTCGAAACAATGTGCAAGAGGCTGAGCAGCCACGAACATTTTGTTGCTCAAAACTTTCAATGGGGGTAAATCTGTTCAACAAAATCGATGCACAATAAATTTCGTTGCAACATTTTTGCGACTGGAATAAAGTCTATCGAGCATGTGGAATGGCCAGGAACCCTCCTGCTCCTCGTCCTCCCAAACCCTCCATCAGTTCGGTGCAGTGCAGCTGTCCTCGTTTCTAGGTTGAGGTCTAAGGATTATCAATGTGGATTTTGATGTATTACAAGTCCTGGCAAGCTCATTGATATGCAGCAGCAATCGGGACTGAGCTGCCCTGTAATCGCCGTCAGAGGACCACTGGCATTGCTTCTAATAGAATAGAATTTGAATTAAAGTGGGTTACGTCCACGGGGACCTAAGTTTAAATGAGAGCCGCAAAGCAGCTTAAAAAGTGGTTTTAATTCCCTTTTTTATTAATACATTTTTTAAGAAGAATTGTACCTTATATTTATTAGTTCATATAAAAAGCTTTTGCCTATTTTGGCAGTCAAACTATTACTTTTTTTTAGTTAAAACAAACTTGGAAATCTAAAGAATAAAAAAACGTTTAATGTGACTTTTAACTATTTTAATTTGTATCCTTTAATATATTGTCAATTTTGTTAATGATCATTTAATAATGATATAAAGAATATAATGATAAATTCTTTACTCTACATCATAATATTCTTAAACATTATTAACGTTAATATGGATAATTTGGGGGTTTTAGTTATAGGGTATGAAAAGTTAGTTCCAAAATGAAAGTACCTTAATTATTTGTAGATTTAGCGATAGCATTTTTCGCTCCCACGCCCGGGGAAATAAATTTGTAAAATATTTACATATTCCCGTTGAAAGCTGGTGGCCAACAAATCAGGGTCTGGTTGCTGGTTAGCTCTGACGCTCAGATTCCCACCTGATGGCACCATGATTGGCCTTAAGCTGCATTTGTCTTTGACCAACACAGCGATACGAATGCATGTAGTACCTACGTACATGGCTCAACCTGCAGGTCGTCACGCGTTTTTGGCATAAATTATCCATGGCATATGTGCCATAGCCATGTTGCCAGCACCAACCGAATGGCTCTATAAAAAAGCGTTCTCCAGTCCGCCCTTCCACTGGTTGTTCAATCCCTCGCCAATCTATCGTGTCATGTCAGCAGCTGCTGCTGTGTTTAATTTACGCTCCCCCCACTAAAACACAGGTAAATCCCGTAAAGCGTTTCCACAATGCACAATGCTGCACCGCCGGACTGCATCCATACCATACAAATGGCCAACGCACACGGGCGGACATGGATATATGTACCTTATAAGGGGGGTGGATATAGCGGATATATGTATGCATCAAATATCAACGCCATTATTTGTGTTTTGCTTCCACTGATGTTGTTCCCTGTTCACCGTTGTTGCTATTTGTGTTGCCGCTGCTGTTCGTTCTATTGAATAAGCGGGCTGCGTAACTGGGTTAATTTATATATATCGCCTGTGGGCTAAGCTGTTGATACACAATATTGGGATATAAATTGTGAGCGTGGCGGCGTGATCTCAACACAACTCGATTAAGGGCAAATTTACTACTAAGTTTGCCGCTTACGAGTGTACGTAATATTTTAAAATTTAAAACCGCTTTCTTTTTTCATATTTTGAGAACTTTATTTTTAAACTATGTCGGTCAAAGTTCAAAAAGAAGTGCACACAAACAGCAAAGAGTCGAATGTCAAGTGCTCTTAAATTGCATTGCTTGTCTACCTTTTCTACCCACTTCGTCTTGATTTTCTTTATTTCGAAAATATATCTTGCTCCCTTTTTCTTTTATAAATATTTTTTGTGTCTCCTTTTTTTGCCAGCTTTTTGTTCCCTTCCTATAAAGAACAGCGGCCTGCAGAGCTGAGTCTGACTGCAAAAGTAGCTATAAAAAGGAACCAGGGACAACAAATCTTATTCGAAACGAAATATTTGTACCCTTATAAAAACGCAAAAATGCACAGAAAGAAAGCTTATAGCTTTAAAACAAAAACTTGGAAGGGCTTCCATCAATACTTTTACTTTTATGTTGTAGAAAGAGTAATTGATGTTTCCAAAAAATAAAAATTAAAATAAAAAAAGCCTAAAAAATCATAATATTGATATTAAATATAATGTTAGTATTAAATATATAGATTTGCAATTAAGTAAAGCTACCAAGGCACTTTCAACTACTTAGTTAGTTTCCAAAAAGGGAAAGTAAACCCCTTGTAAAGGGTATTAAACTAAGCCAGCAAACTTTCACTGCTGGAAGAAACAGCAGCATTTCTGTGCAATAAACGGGCCAATTTTCAGTACTGGCCAGACAGACAGAGATGGAGTGAGATAGGAACGGCAGGCAGGCAGACAGACGGACATCTTGTCACATTTAGGGGCCAGTCACAGTCCAAAGACCGAAGTCCACTTAGGAGCAACAAAAACGGGAATGAAAAGCGCGACACAAATTGAAAACGAAATACCCCAACTGATGCCAGAGAGTGAAATGCCTTGCTTGTATTTATTTATTTTTCCCTTATTTTGTCAACCCTCGTTCTCTAAATATTTTGATAAATTCTTAAATGGCTTAAATTGCAGTCGGGCAGTTGGCCGAGTGCAGGGCTAAAGGACTCTTCGAGTGGCCTGCATGTGGAATTTAAGCCATACCATTTTCCTGGCTAAAAAAGGGCACCCAGCAACCAGCACCCAGCCCTCTTGGTTCCATCGAGTTCATTAATTTTATGCACATTGCCCTGCCAGTCACTCAGTCATCTGCAGCTTCCTACCCGATTTGCTTCTCGTTCTCCTCACTGAAGAGCTCGGGCAATCAAATTAAAGCGTTCGACAATTCCGAATACTGTGTGCGGTTCATTGGGTTTTTACCCACTCTGAGACTTGGCCCAAAAGACTCGGATGGCTTGCCGATCCGGCTGAAACTGCCACTGCCAACTGGAAGTGACAACGAAACTTCAGTTGCACTTTTCGTTTTGATTGCATTTAATTTGGGTTAAAGTCCGTGCAAATGAGCTTTCCAATTGAGCGCCAATCAAATTGCCGGTGTCAGCATTTCACTGTAAGAATATCGATGCTGCTTCCAATTACAGATCTTTACTGCTGTCGATAGGCGAAGAAAAGATTGGAATTTTCTTTATATTGGCATTTTTTGAGCTGTAAAAATCCGAGTAATTGTGCAAGCACAGTGAAATTAATTTTTATATTGACTTACAAGCTTTTAAAAAAAGTCAAGAGTTACACAAATTAAATTGATTTAAAAGTATACACACAGAAAAAAAATTCGGTATGAAATAGGGTTAATATCAAATTTAATATTAAATCATATCAACTTGAACTTTATTATACCCGTTACTCGTAGAGTAAAAGGGTATATTGTAATTCGTGCAAAAGTATGTAACAGCTAGAAAGAAGCGTTTACCGATCCCATAAAGTGATATGAATATTCTTGATCTTAGGATCACAAGCCGAGAACGATCTAGCCATGTCCGTCTGTCCGTCTGTCCGTCTGTCTGTATGTCCGTCTGTCCGTATGAACGCTGAGATCGCGGAAACTATAAAAGCGAGAAGATTGGCATTTTGCATACAGATTCATAGGAGTTCTTACGCAGCGCAATGGTTTGTTTGAAAAAGGTGCCACGCCCCCTCTAACGCCCCAATCGCTTATATACGATTTTCAAAAATTTAAATATTTCGGAAAACGTAAAAATGCGATTGTGGTGCGTTAGAGGGCATGACACCTATCTTGAAACAAACTTCTTGCGTAGGAACTCCGAGAATTTTCATGCCAAATCGGACCATTCGTTAAAAAGTTGTGCGTGTTCAAAGTTTCCGAGATCTCAGCATCTCATCGCATCAGACAACGGATATCGGCTATATCGGGCACTCGGCTATAGCGTTCTCTCTTGTTTTCATATAATATCATATACAGTTATTTCATCGGAAAGCTTCCTTTAAAAAATACATACTTTTCAAAATATACAAATAATATTTATTTATATCAAAATGATATGAATAACTTGATCTTATAAAAATATAAAATTGACCTGCACATGTCAATCTGATCATTTGTCAATTTTTTTTTTCTAAGCACATATTTAAAATAAACACAAATATTTAGATATTTATTGAACGACTATTGTTCCTTGATTGAAAAGCTCAAGGGTATATGTTGAAACCGAAGTTATAAGCTCCATACAACTTCTGAAAACCAAAGGCTTAACTTCTTTTCATTTGGATATCTCGAAATCCTCTCCTTTAAGGCCCCAAAACATATGTCTTTGATGAGGGTTCGAATGCGAATCGCTGGGGTATTAAATTAACAAGTTGCCAACAACAGAAGGAGGCGCGAACACTTTGCCAAGATTTTGACCAAGACGGAAACGCAACTGGGACAACTCTCGGCTTCCGTCTTCTGCCCTTCGCCAGCCTCAGCCGCCATTTGTGTCCCTGTCGCCATGTCCGTCTCCGCCTCCTGTTGGTGTTGCTCTCTGCCACTTCCTGCTGCGTTTGCCAAGATTAGAGCCGCAATGGTCGCGACAAACAGGCACTGGGAACTGGAAACGTACACACACACACTACTTGAACCTATTTCCGTTTCCGGTTGGCTTTCTGAATACAATTAACTGTTTGCGGGTAAAATGGCCTGCCAAAAGGATTGGCTGGCGGAGGGAGGGAGCGAACGGTTAAACAGGAGCGGCCCACAAAGGCCTTTGCATAAATTATGAGCAGGGCCGCCAGATAAACGCGATAAATTATCGGACAGACATTGCCAAAGTGAACCGAAAATGCAATCTGCTGCATTTCCACATGCTTTCCTTTTGCATTATCCTTTGTTTGAGTGTCAAGAAAAAGTACAAACCCACACACACCAAGCCACAGCTTGTCAAAAGCACCCATACACCCATACACACAAACACCCACACATGTTCTTTGTTTTGTCTTAAGTAGTATCCTGCCTCGCCTTGTTGTTATCGTTGCTTTTGCCATTTCGCCGGCTCGCTTTTTATGGGCAACGCCTGACAGGAAACGGAAGTTTCAACGCGCAGGCGGAAATTATTGTTTAGCTTTATTGTTTAGACTGCTTTAGAAATTTGTTTGCCAAATTATTTCTGTTCAGTCATCGCTTTTGGTAACGACGGGCGCTGCGCTGCGTTCAGCGTTCCTAATTCGCTGGGCGTGTTTTATGCTCGCCAAATTTATGGATAGTCCGAAATGTCTGGCCCCTCTCAATGCGTATGTGTGTGAGCAAATGGAACCGCACGCACACACAAACACATACAGAAAACGAACAAACACACACTCGCACACACAAATAGAGCTTAGACAATGCTGAGCCCATAAAATAACAGAAAACACAAGCCCAACTCACATGCAGACAACAGCTTTGCATTCAAAATAGTTTTCGGCTAGGCAAGTTTATGGAAAAAGCCAGAGATTTTTACGCATGCCCTGGCAGACCGTAAATTTAAAGTTTAAATTCTCCAGAATGCATATTTGCACTTTGTTTATGTAACCCTTCTATTTATGCTCGATTTAAATTAGTTTCCCAAATATTTTGAAACTTAATTGTACATTGTATAGAATCACATCTATAGTAAGTTCGCATAATTGTAACTTTTAACAACATCTCTTCAACATCTACTAATCAAGTTATTTAAGTGGAATAATAAAACTTCATGTAAACTAAAACAAGTTTAAAAATTTTATAAAATAAAATTATGTTTTTCAAGAAAAATGAATATCCAATGCCTATTTAAATTCTATTGAAATTAAAATTTTTGGCTCCCAAAAAAAAACGTTAGTTGTGTAAATGCAAATTAAATGTAAGGGAGATTTGTCTCCCACCTTCGGAAATTCGAAATTGTATTTTTCGCTCCTCTCCCCAATCGATTTATTCAAATTAGAATTGCCTCTCAAATTGGCCGCATAATTTAATTAATTTTAAGACCCTTAATAAATACAAAACTCATTTAATGATAAAAGTTATGTTTGGCATTAATAAAAGTCTGAAAAGCTTTCAAGGTAATTAAACATTTGTCACGCCAACAAGGCCGCGGTGAGAAGACAAAACAAATGCTCGAATAAAGTGTGGCTTTGATAAGGAGGAGAAAAAAAGGAGGTGGAGGATGTGGAGGCGGTACCCAAATATATATGTTTATGCATGTATGCAGGAGGCATTCATAATATTTTTTAATGCATTTTAAAGGCAGGCTTTCCGGACGACAGGCAGGTAATGCAAAGATTATGAGCGCAAACAAAGGCGCATGGAAAACAAACCGGAAAGCTTCGCGCTTTCCTTTTAAGCAGAGAGCCTATTAAAATAAATTACAGTGCAGTTTTTTTTTGTTTTTTTGCGCTCCTCTTCATACAAAAATTAACAGCAACAAGAAGAGAGAATATAAAAAAACCAAAAAACAAAGGAGGGGCGGGCAAAATGTGTGTGTGATGGGCGGGCAGAAGAGGCAGAAGGACTACGCACTGAATAATTCATGAATGTCGCCGACGCTGGCAGAGTGTAGTGTTATATTTAATAAGCTGCGGGAGGGGGTGGTGGGGTACTTTTACTTTACTGGGCAGCAGCTGAAAATCAGACACAAAGGGCATGACTATCAAAAATTCAAAAGTCCCGCCGCCACCGCTCAAATTTGACAAATTTCGTTGCCTACTTTCTGGGGTCCTCGGCCGATGCTTTAACTTAATCATTTAATAAAACTTTTATGCTGACGATGCCAACGCCGCCGACATCGATGTCGCCTCCTCCATCCCATCTCTACTTCAATTACTTTTGTTGCCATTTTTTGTTCGCCCCCATCGAAATCCCTGGTGTCGGACGAAGGACACTTATTAGCCCACTGCTGTCCTGTGCTGTCCTGTCCTGTGCTGTGCTGCCTTTTTATTTTTCGGGGCATCTTTGCCGCCCCTTTCGCCGCGTTCTTATATTTTAAAATTATGTCAATTTCTTTTGAGCATAAAGCGCGAATATTCAGCGCATTGTCCCAAGGACCTGGCATGTCCTGGCAGGCGGCAGGATGAAAGTTGGGGGAGTAGGTAACCGTAGGGGGAAGGCTCCGAGGGATGCCTGTGCCTGAGCTGGCTGCAAAGGGTCGAACGTTTAAGCTGATTGTGTGTTAATCGCGGTTAACTTGACGGCCGACGCCATAAAGAGGCCAAAATTTAATTACAGCCTGTCGCTGGCTGAGAAAACTTTTGTCATAATTATTAAGTTGGCAGAGCTGAAAAGCCTTCTGGCTTAATATAGAAGAAGTTGTACCATCGATATGTGTTTAGAAAATATTATCAAATATTTAACCACAATATAACCACATTTATTAAAACTGTACTAAGTGTTACTACTGTAGACAGCCAATATACGTCCGTTTCATTTGATGCTCGCTTAGTCTTACTTTGAGTATGCTGATATGTATGCTGTATGCTGCTTTGGAATATGTATGTGTGTATGACTTATTGCTACACTAATTATGTCAAAACCAATGTATCATACAGGATTTCCCGTAATTAAATATCTGTTTAAATGTACATTAATTAATTTAATATAAGTTCTCTAAATTCAACGATTTGTTAACAAAAAATCATGTTATGACATATTTTCGATGTATTTCTCAAAGTTTGTAAGGCATTAATAAATATTTCAATTACTCTGGCCCTCAAGTGTACTCACTGCGCTGCTCTTTCCATTTTTTTTTTGCCCTGCCATCGTAAACTGTCGAAAAAATGGAAATGCTACGAAATCCTCAGCGTTCGGAGGAAATTCTACAAATCCTTGCCATATAAAATATGCAAATCCGACTCACTTAGCTAACCCCCATAGTAGTTTTCTCCATCTTCTTCTTCTTCTCTGCGAGAATTCTTCCCCAGCGAGACGGCGGAGAGAGACACCTGAAAATAACTCAATGACTGCCACAAATTTGCCATTTTTATGCGACTCATAAATACTGGCAGCCATCAATGGGCCCGAGGGCCTCAGCCTCAGCCAAAGCAGGGCTGTCTGTCCAGGGTTAAGAACGGGAAATATGCAGGGGAAGCACGCCGTTGCAGGTGAATGTTGTTGGGGAAATAAAAATAAAGCGGAAGAAGAGCAACGTCGCTTGTGCTTGTGCACATCACGCATACGCACTGTGGCACTTCGTGGACAAACATATGCAAAATCATCGACTCAGTATTTGCATACAAATGCCATACATATGCCTGAGTGTGTGTGTGTATGGGAGTGTGTGTGTGTGTGGCAAGTATTTCTGTTGCAATTTCCGGCTACTATAACCGGAAGTGAAGCTGCTCAAAAATTCATGCAACCGTAAAAGGAGCAAAGTGCGCCAATAAGGAAAAGGAGAAACCAACGCTCGACAGTCGGCATTTGCCGGTTGGCATTTCATATTTTTTGTTTCGCCTTCCTTTTCGCAATATATTTTTTTTCACTCTTTGCATATATTTCCCAAAGTCGCCAGAAATCGACGGGCGTCTCGAGTCTTTCTCCGCAATTTACATATAAAATATTTTGTGCGAATTACACACACATTCGAGCATCAAGTGCCTGGCATCGCATAAATCGCATTTGCTGTGTATTTTTTTATTGATTTATGACAGAATTTTTAATAGTTTGGAAATGGTTGTCGATAAATATATTCTATTTATGCATTATTGCATTTCTTGGATCATAAATTCAATGCCACACACAAAGTCCTGTGAAATATGAGAGTGGTGACTGTATTTAAAAATTTGGATTTAAATGTGTATCTCTAAGACCATCCAGCTAGAATATAAATTCTCTGTTGTTTTACTGTATTTTTGTATCTTGATGGAAACGAACCAAATGTTTACTCGGCTTTATTTTATTCGAATTTTACAGAAACGATTTTTTTTCTTTGTTTTTTTGAATAAATCTCTGATGTCCGCAGCCCTTTGCCAGTGAAATCAATTCACTTGTGAACAGAGCGACAACCGACAGCAGAAAGTGGAATGTTTGCCATAAGAATTGTTCGGGTTCACGGCATATTTAAATGGCCCCACCATTTTTTTCAATTTCGGCCTCAAACAAATCAGAGAAACGGAAATAATTAAATTTTTGGCGTCGGGGGAAAAATACAATTTTTCGCACGGTTGCCAGGGAGCACAGAAAAAAGCGCATCGGAAAAATGCAACGAGTCCTGGTAGTCCTGGGAGCTGTCCTTGTTCTGGTTGCTCCGGATGCCTGATGCCTATGAAATGCAGCTGCTGTGTAAAATGATTTTTGCTCCCTCATTCATTAAAAAACAATTAAATGTGCGACACGCGAACTTAATTACACTTTTATGTGGCCGGCTCGGATGACAACAAGCATGCTGGCAATGTCGACTGGCTCCACAGAAGGATTCACCATCACCATTCCCCTCCTCATCTACATCCCAGCCCATCCCAGCATCAGCCTGCCATTTGTGGTTTTTAGTGCGTGCCCGTCGTGGAAAACTCTTCTTCAACTTGAATATTTTATGGCCTTGCAGCGGGCCACGGACCACGGACCTCCATGGGATCTGCATGGGCTCTCCATGGGCATCAAACAATTTGTATAATCAACAATTAAAGTGCGGATCGGCTCGTGGCCGCGTATTAAGTGAGCATTGTCTGGTGGCCCAGCTCCTCATCTCCACCGCCTGAAGGGAGATTTTCCAATTTGTACTCGCAGCAAATTGCAAAGTTTTGTTTTGCGGTTGTTTCCATCTCGCCGGGACAGACGAACAGAGAGCACAGACAAGGCAACGCATTTTCGGACGGCTGTAAACTTCAATTGCGCGTTAAAAATCAGACCCCCGTCGCTTCACCCGTCTTAACCCATTAAAACATGCCTTGCTCCTTCGCGGATCTTCTCGTTATTAATGGCATTAATTAAAAATTAAATTTGTTACAAACCCGTTTAACGCCGCTTTGTCTGGAATTTCGCGTAACATAAATTGTTTGAAATGCTGTCTGAGATTCCGTGATAGCTAATGGTATTATTTTTGGCATCCGGTTCATATTTTTGACATTTCGCTATGCCTAATATGTATATTTCCGCCAAGTAACTTTTTTCCTATTGCCGAAAATGTGAAAGCTGAAATTTGGCGTTCCAAAGCTTTGCATACAAAGCCTATAAATTAAGCCAACCCACACACATGATGTTATACTGGCAAATATATATATGTAAATATCAAGGGTACCAACACGCGCAGCTCGTAATCATGGCAGATGTCCATGGTGGGCGTGGCTCAACATTTCAGGAGCCGAGAACTAAGCTTCGCGGCTTTTGGTTTTTGTCAGCGCAAGAAATCCCAAAATTAAATAGAAAATAATTTGATTTATGCCTGTGTGCAGGCCATTCCAGTGGCTGATTAGCCATTGTTATTTTTGAATATTTACGACCATGGGAATGGGTGAAACAGACACCGACCGAGAATTATTTGGAATGAGTGCAATAACCTTTCATTAATCCAATTAGACATGAGACATCCAGGCATCAAGCATCACGCATACGCAGTGTGGACCCTCCCAGCACAGCATGATTTTTGCTGCTACTTCATTAGACATCGCTGCCTCCAACTGCTCCCTCAACCGAGAGACTTTTATTTATACATTTACTTATCGGACATTTATCATGAAATTACTGTAATAACTTGGCGTGCCATGATTTATGCTGGAAAATTATTTCCACTTGTTTTTCACCGAAGATTTCCTCCCCGCCACGCCTTTCGCTTTCAATTGTGTCCTGGATTCTTTGTCCTTCGCCTGGTGTATGGATTTTCGATGATGGAATCACACGAACTGTGCGGTCGAATCGCACGCACGCCTGGCTCGGCAGCATTTAGCTAACTGATTTGTCGCCATTCATTGGAGTTGTCATTGTTGCTCTCGGGGTGGTTTTCGCTTTTCTCGGCATTTTTGATGATGACAAAGGAGCTCGTGGCTGGCGAATCTGCTGCGGCTGCTGCTGGTAAGCTGGTTTGTCTTGTTAGCGTTCTGCCCGTCGACATGTGTGAGATTTCCGGCGCTAGGATTTATGGAGCAAAATATATCAAAAAGTTTTCTGCGCTTAAGTTTGCCACCATTTACGATGTTTTAGTACTATGTCTATTTTTCTTTTATTATACCGAAAAAATTAAAACCATTTTTTTAGAAACATTTCGATATGGGAATGCTTTTTCTTTTAACTTTTGGATTAAATAAAGACATTTTTTATAAAAAATAAATCTATACATTAATAACGGTTTTAAAAACTATTTTAATATTCTTTAAATAAACGGAAAAATAAATCTTATAAACATACTTTATTTGTTTCATAAGTAATCCCTTTTTTATATTTTAACAAACTTTTTAATTCACATTTTATGATGATATTATACCCAAGTTTTTATTATACAGGTATCAGTACTATACTATATTTAACTCTTCAATCTACAAACGACGTAGAAGTAAGTTGTAACTATTTTGACTTATTTAATTACTTAAACCCAGCTATATCTGTTAGCTGTTAGTACCGATGTTTCTGCCCCTATAAGCCATTAAAATGCTGAATAAAAACTCTGCCATTCGTCGAATATGAAGCGGCATCGAGGAACCATTACCTGCCCCAATAAAAGCTGAGTGGGCCTGTCGCCATGTGACTACGGTAATAACGACGGCATAAAATTCGTAGAAGCGGAGAATCAAAGCGCAAAAACAAAAGAGATTTCCACAGAGTGGGGTGAAGTAGAAGAAAAAGAAAAAAACCAGAAGAGAAGCGCCACCAAATTGACTTAATTCCCAATTGTTATTTTGGTTTTTCGCCGTTTTTCTTTTTTCCGCTTTTCCGGGAGAGGGAGCCAACAGCTGATTTGATTTAAGAGAGAGCTTTGAATGGGTTCCACTTCCAGGCAAACGCTCTCTCATTCTCTCCAGGAGAAGCATAGAGAACATGATTTTTTGGGAGCTTAACCCACATTGCCGAAGAGGTCTGAAGCCTGGCCAGCGACGAAAGGCATCTTCAGTCGTTGGAATAGACTCGTGCGTCGTGGACACAGAAATTCGAATCGTTCTGGCGACGGAAATTTGCACGTGGCAAAACGGTACTTTTACTCCTATTCTCTCCTCCCCGCTCGCTGCGTGAGTGTAAGTGTGCGTTGGTGTGCCGGATTGTGCGACTGTGTGAGTGTATCACATCGCAAGCTGTAAATGTGAGCAATTGAAAATGTGTTTCAGGCAGAAGTTGTCCTTTTATCTATGCGAAATTAAAGCGAATCGACAAACACATCTACGTTTCTCTGCCTCTGAGTGTGTGTGTGCGTGAAATGTAAATGTATGCCAAGGCTTAAGAATCCGTTATGGAGCCGCGTCATCTTCTCCTTTTGTCTGCTGCCCTGCGGCATTTCTCCATCTTTATTTATTTTACGCTTTTTCTAGTCTCTCACTTTTTTTTGTTGCGTACAAGTGTTTGCAGAGTCCCGAAAAAATATAGAAATTGTGATGGAAGTTAACGTTGGCCACATTCCACTTAACGGTCATTGACGCACCCTTTTTTTGGTCTGGGGGTTTCCAAAGAGTTGCATGCCTTTTATTTGCCCCGTCGCAGCACGACTTGCATGCAATTAGGCTCTTGTAAGCTTAATCGTCGTGGATGGAATAATTAAGCCAGGCAAACGCCAACGACACCGTGACCCCTGAAAGTAGGCAAGCAAAAGTTTCAATTGTCGGCAGTTCAACTCGACAAAATCCAAGGATCGCAATTATCAACTACTTCACGCTGACAATTTTTGTCAGACATTTTGTTTTAATTTGCTTATTTTATTCTAAATTATTATATTTTCAATCAGGTTCAGGCATTTTGTTTTAATTTCTTCAGCAGTAGTAATACTTTCATAAAATTAAGTACTCTTATGTATATAAGGTTCTTTAGTTACATATATATATTTAAAATTCATTTATTTTATTGTCATAGTTATTATTTTTATTTATTTACATTTTCCAAATTTCATAGCAAGCCTTCTATGACGATTAACATTAAACACTATCAAAATAAAATATCGCCTTCGGAAATGATTATATTTGCTTTAAGTGGATAATTTTTATGATTTAAGCATTTAATTTTATGCATTTAATGCTTTTTTATATAAATTAAATATTATTGTTGGGTAATATTTTTTTATGAGAGATTAAGAAGATTTTTAATATTTAATCTCTGGTTATGTCATTGGTCAAAAACCAGGCCACTAAAGTGCTGAAAAAACAGTAAATAAAAAGAAATACCTTGTAATACTACAACAGGGTGTTGTACTTTGCTTTTTTAAAAGCTTGAACAAAAACCGTTTCCATGAATGAATAATGAAATCCGAGAAATAAGCAGTGAATCTTTTATAAACATGCTGGGTTGGTCAGAAATTCTGCCGGAACGAAAAACGAATTACAAAAATAACGTGCTTTTACTTATTTGAAGCCGTATGAAACGCATTAAAAAAATATGAAAGCAGAGTGGCAATTTGAAATATAAATAAAACCTCCATTTTTAAATTCCAATAACAAGAATTAAATAAAACAAATAAAATGTAGCAAACGAATCAATTTTCAACAAAGGATCTAACGAAAAACGGAAAGCGACGACAGCGAACAAAGGCAAATAAAAGCTGAATCCTGTGAAAAGTGAAAGCAATTGAAACTCGCTTCAAAACATGAAATGAAATATTTTTCGGTGCAGTATATATGAAAAATCAACAGAACGGTTTCCCAATACGATATATTCCAGTAAGTGTGTGTGCGTGTGCAATTGTGTGAACACCTACAAAAGAAATAAAAAAGGAAATAACAAATAACGAATAAAGAATAAAGAAGGAAAAAGGATACGCGAGCTTAAGGCAAACGGACTTTCGACTGTCCCATCTGACCAGCGACCAAGCCGAAGTCGAGGATTATTATATTCGCCAGCAGGGAAAACAATAAAACTGCCCCAAGTCATAAAAGCAGCAGCTATACACATGGATGCGTGTATATAGATCGGTTACTTTTGCACGGTAAGTCGAGCAGAAAGAACAGAACAGAACGGCACAGCACAGCACAGAGTGCCATAAGCTTAAGTTGTCAATTTCGCAAAGCCAGGATATGTCCAAAATAAATAATCGTGTCCACTTGCCCTGGGAGATCATCGAATGATTTACCCATCACGGAAAATTTGTGCAGCCAAGTCAGTTCCCTGCTCTCAGATCAATCACATTGTTTCCTAATTTACCCAGCGTCAACAAAAATAAAATCAATTCAATGAAGATAAATGAGTTCAAAGTGAAAACCGAGACGCCAGGCGTCCATATATATATTTAGAAATCCCCAGCTCGGTGGTCTCTCCACTTTCACTAGCGATTGGCAGCGGTAATAAGCGATTACAATGTCATGAATCTAAATCCGAGTCGCAACAAGGACGCCGCAGTCACGTGCGTTGGGTAACAGCAGCCGCAGGACCTTCTCAATAAGACGCAGGTGTTGCGTACCCAGGATACTATAATACTGGGAATCCGGCTAAGAATAGGGCCATCGACTGGCGACGACAACGCACATCGTAAGATGTGGTGGTGGCTATAATTTACCCCGCCACCTAGCGGCTGTCATAAAAAGTTTCAGCTTATTACTCATACGCCCCCGCGGCCAGACTCTGATGAGCTAGGAAATCATATTAATCATTCTGCCAATGATTGCGATGATTTTTTCTGCGCTGGCTTCCTTTATCGATTTGGGTACTTGGCTATGACAGACACGCACACAATTACCCCAAAAAAAGGAAAAAATACCTGAGTTGCTATTTTTAGTTGGCCCAGCTGTTGGGCTCGCACTTTTCGCGTCTCTAAGAACGAGGTGCGGTTTCCGGGGAGTGCATAAATTAGCGCAAATAATTATGCAGATTTTTTTCCCTTTTTATTGCCGTGTGCAAATGAACGCCGCCAGACGAAGAAAGACGGGCTTGTTTTGAACTTTTGAATATTTTAACGCTCCATAATTAGTCGACGGGCAAGGAATCCACTTGAAAATGTTCCCCTTTCCTTTCAAGAGGTGAACAATTGCCGAACGAACTTTGCAAAATTTATTTCCATGAACTTTGGCTTCATTTCAAGGCACCCAAGAGAACTGCCAGGCTGAAATTAAATTTTAAATTTGTTTTCAAGCAGTGCCAACCAACATTAAATCAAGGTGTATATTATTTTCAAAATGGTTTACAAAATTTAAAATAACTTTAGTGAATACCATACCTACTTATATTACTTTTTAAAATGAGCACAAATGATATTAAATTAAAATTCCCATTACATTCGTCTAATTAAATTATGGGCTGTTGTTTTTGTATTTACTTATAAAATGTTTTTTCAACTTCGAATAAAACTGTAATTGATGTTTACTTATATTCATCTACACATCGTCTGCTTTTGATTAAATTAAACAAATTTATACAGGACATTTGCTTTGCTAAGCCAGAAGAATTGTGAGACACCACAAGATAAAATATCTTGAGTACAATATTTTTTATCCTGTGCTATCTCACTTCTGGTTTCCATCATATATTTTCAAATTTTATTTAAGACTGTGTAATATTTTAAGTAAATTAAAAATGTTGTCTTCGCTATTTGACTACTTGAATCAGTTGTTTAGGCCATCTGCAGTTCCTCACTTGCTTTATTGCCCTTCATCTTTAGAGGGACTATGCCGAACTTTGTGGCCAGTTCTTCGAGAACGCCCAGGGTGCAGGGTGACATTGTGAGTCCGCCCTGTTCGTCGACCATTTTCATGTGCTCCATCTCCTTGTCACCCGGCACCATCGCTGGTTTGCCCACCTTGCGGGGCATCGCTTGTCTCAGCAGCCGGTGGAAATCGCCCAGTCGGTCCTCGAAGGAAGGACAAAAGCGCATCGGATCGATGGCCACATAAACTTGGCCCAGATCCGCCGGGGCATTTTCCGTACTATAGACGCCTCGTCGCTGGATCTGATTTGCATATCGAGCACCTGTCATCACACCGCACAAAATGTCCACCATGGCAGCCATGCCGAAGCCCTTGTGCTCGGGGTGAAAGGCTCGGATTCGTTGGGCCCTCAACGCCTCCTCCGTGGAGGTGGTCTCCCTGCCGTTCCTATCCAAAGCCACTAATTTGGGCACTTCCTTTGACCAGCCATTGCAATAGGATAGCTCCAGTTCCTCCACCGAACAGGCAGCCATACCGAAATCAGCCAGAAATTGTTCATGCACCCCGGAGGCGGCGCAGGCAATCGGATTCTCACCCAGCATGGGTTCAATTCCTCCGGAAGGCACCAAAGTGGGAGCTCCGTTGGTCATGCAGAGTCCAATCATTCGCTGTTCCAGCGCCTGACACGCGTACCAAGAGGCGAAGCCAATGCAGTTCGAGCTGCGAGCTGAAACCCAACCGATTCCCACCTCCCTGGCCTTTTGCAGGGCCAGATCCATGCAAAAGTTGGCCACCACGGGTCCAGGAGCATTATGGCCATCCACCAGGGCGATGGCCTTCTTTTCGGCCACAATTCCTGGCGTGGCATCACCGGCAACGGTGCAATTCAGAAGATCCGCCGCAATCGCGGGCAATCGATGGATGCCCATCGAACGTTGGCCCATGTAGTCGGCGGCTATCAGGGCATCGGCCATTTCACTGGCCGCCTGTTTGGGCACCTGCATGGCGGCGAATACCTGGCTAACGAACCGCTGGGCCTCCAGGACATCGACCAGCCGGCACGAGTCCTTCATCCGCTTCTCATCCTCAACGCCGCCGGGTTTCTTCTGACCACCACAAATGAGCAGCACCCTCTTGATATTCTGCCAGAGCATATCGGAACCATCTGGTGTCTGTTGGGGAAGTGCCTCCTGGTTATCATTAAATTTAGAAGCTGCAAGGCTTTTTGCCATCTGGTTGGTATTTTCCATGGACAGTTTGAGTCGCACCTTTCGCAGGGCATTCAAAAAGTTGACCATTATCCCCATTTTCGCAGGGTTCCCTTATCTGTTATTTACTTTTCGAAAAATATGTTCCTATCTAGAGTTTGTTGTATTTTTCTAAGGTATAATGAGTACAAGATAAGCAAATCAAAAAGAATTATTTGTATTTCTCTTCTTTTTTGTATTATAACACTAGCTTATCGTTAATGCAAATACTTGTTTAATAAATTTAATACGTTTGCATACCAACCGAAACATTTTCAAACTAATTCCCAGAGCAGCTAGTTTGCTTTGATATTCATCACATTGTTTTCCCAACTATTAGCTCCTGGGAAAAGCTCACATTTCACATATTTGCTGGTGTGCAATGCACACTGTCATATAAAAAGATATATATACTTATTTTTATGTTTCGCAAATAAGCATACATATCCAAATGAGCTACTTTTGCAGCCACCACTCGCTGTGCGTACTTGAATTGTCAGCGCAGAAACAACGAAAAATCAGCACAGAAATAAGCAGAGTAATGCCAAAAAGCGAAAACAAATGCAATGCAAAAGCTTAAAAAATGCACACAAATTGCGCTGGCACAGTTAAGGATGTGTAAAGTAACCTTGAGCCAAGCATACATCACACAGATACATAAATGCACGGATACAGATACATTTCGAGGGTACCAGATGCACATTCAGTGTTCAGGGGAATGGGTGTTTTTAAAAATCCGCCAGTGACCTTGTTTATTCATGTGGCCGACCAACTCGGTTCGGATAAAAATAAAACAGCGCTCAAATTTAACACTTTCTCCACACATTTATGCAGCGCCAGGTTTAATATGAAAAATAAATGAATTTTGTTTGCATTTCATATTCATGATAATAAACGACCAATTAGTTCTCACGGCTAGTGGTAAAAAAAGCTGATTGAATTAGTTATCAGTCAACAGTTGGGATCTGAATTTAATATCCAAACAAAGAGGTTTTTTTTTAATAACCTTCATGGTGATCTATTTTTCATCTCTTTTGTATTTACTTATAAATAATTAAGGCATATAAGCTTATTTAATGCTTTATTTTGAATGATTTAAGACAAATTTAAGATATTTATTTATTTAGGAATAATTAGGATTTATTAGCTGGAAGCACTATTTGATTTTTTAATGGCAATTACCAACAAATGAGATCTTTTCTCGAAGTCCTTGAAAGTCAAAATATTGATATACTTACATATTTTAAACGTAACTTTAACCTTTTTATAACTTAAAGATCGTGATAATAATATGTCACTCTCCTCTAACTCCCGATTTTCCAGATCAAGATGAAACCCAGTCAGTTGGCCGCTAGTCTCGTCATCCCAGCCCAACAGCACAGATAGTTTAAATGACCAGAAAGAAATCTCGTCAATCGAGAGCCACATCGAAATAGGTGAAGACAGTTTGAGGACCGAAAACTCGGTCACATCGCACAACTCGAAGCTCCACTGGGCTGTGCCATGGGTGAAAGTCAGCTGCTGCTGTTGCTGCGGCTCCTGCTGCTGCCGACAGTCCTTGTTGGCTGGATGGACTGTGCAGAGGCCTCCACGGCGGACATCTACAAGGGCGCCCGCCTGGGCCACCGCATCGTCCAGACCCGCTACGGCCGACTGCACGGACTCATCCTGCCGCTGGACAGCTTTCGCTTCCTGCGATCAGTGGAGGTCTTCCTAGGTGTGCCATATGCAACGCCACCCACCAAACAAAATCGGTATGTAGGAAAGGTTTATAAAATGTTTAAAATTATTAGGTTAACATATTACTTTCCCTGTTAATATATTGATTTAATTTGTATAATTTGTATTGTCACAGAAATCTTTTCCAACCAAATTCTAAAATCCAAAAACCCTTTTAACATCATGAGGACGATTAAAAACCAACTAAATAGTAGGATTTACTCCCAAACCCATTAAAAACACTTAAGATTTTGTGACACTGAAGGAATTTTTAGTTTGTCGTAAAAAAACAGTCCCCAAAAACGTTGAAGCTTTCAGTTTAACCCCAGTTATATATTTTTATAAATCGACATTTAGCATTTTTTTCAGATTTCGTTTTAAATGTTATAATACCTACATATTTATATACTTATCTATTTTTATTTCTAATATTTAGTTAAATTTGTAAATTCTTTTCCAAACGACATTCCTATTTTATATTATGTTCCTATTTCCTATACATAATTTATAATCATAAAGTTAAATTCTCGATTTCCATTTCCGCAGGTTTAGTCCCACGAGAGCACCGGCGCCTTGGGATGGCATTCGGATATCGGATAAGTACAGTCCCGTGTGTCCGCAGCGGCTGCCCAATATCCAGAACGAGACGGCGGCGCTGGAGAAGATGCCCAAGGGTCGCTTGGAGTACTTGAAGAGACTGCTGCCCTTTCTGGAGAACCAGTCCGAGGACTGTCTCTACCTGAATGTCTTCTCGCCGGTCAATGGTAAGTTTCGCCCGAAATAAACTTTAAGACGCTGCCCTGGAATCCCACGACCACAATTTAGGCACACAAAAAGCTGAAAAAGCTGCACATAAATCTCATTTAAATTCAATTAATTAAGATTAATCGTACGCCACGTAATGCCAATAATTTCTACGCAAAAGAAAACCGAGAGCTCACGTAACCGCTGCGCAAATCTTATCGCAAGTGCCACCCCACTAAGCTCACAATCCCAGGGGCAAGCCGGATCCGGGGGAATCGCTAATCTGAAGCGATTCCTCCGCCGAAGTGCTGGCAAAATCCGCTTTGCACGCAAACGGAAACGTTTAATGGGTCATGAGCGCTCTCGGGCACTTGGCGGTGTGTTGAAAGGGAAAAACGCGATATCACAAGTTTCAAATACAGCAAAAAATACAACTAATATATTTGTATCATGATTTCAACGGCTGATATACATACTAACACACCGTTTTGTTCACTCCTTTTTTGTGTTTTGTCAGCCGGAGCCAATGAGAAGAAATTGCCGGTGATTGTGTTCATACACGGCGAGTCCTTCGAGTGGAGCAGCGGAAATCCTTACGACGGCAGTGTCCTGGCCAGCTATGGAGAAGTGGTGGTGGTGACACTCAACTACCGGCTGGGAATATTGGGTAATAATATATATTTAAATATATTTAACGGAATTCTTAAGATATATTTTTAAAGGACATACCTAAAAATAAAAATTTTCAATAATATCCCTCTAATATTTTTCGTATTATTTATTACCCGACAGGTTTCCTCAATGCCAATCCCAATCCGCATGCCCATGCCAGGGTGGCCAACTACGGGCTGATGGATCAGATGGCCGCTCTCCATTGGATCCAGCAGAACATCCAAAAGTTCGGCGGAGATCCCAACTCGGTGACCTTGGCGGGTCACGGAACGGGAGCGGCCTGCATTAATTACCTGATGACCTCGCCCACAATGGTGAGGGGTCTCTTCCACCGTGCCATTCTTATGTCCGGCTCTGCCTATTCATCCTGGGCCCTGGTCGAAGACCCGGTGCTGTTCGCCATCAAGTTGGCCAGGGAGGTCAACTGCACCATTCCCGAGGACATCAATAGGCATCACGAGCAGATTGTCGACTGTCTGAGGGATGTGCCGCTGGAGGACCTCTACACCGCGGACATTCAGGCTCCCAACTTTCTCACATCCTTCGGGCCATCGGTGAGTTAAAGAATGAATAGAACTCTATTTAAATCAGTAGAATTACAAATTAAATAAGTAAAATCAGTCAGTTTAATAAATAAAATATTAGTTTTCATTTATTGAAATGTTTGTTAATAAAATCAAAGTTTTCTAAATTAAAAATGAAAATTAATCAATATCCTTTAAAGTAAACTATTTCGAAAAATCATTTATTGAGTACATTTTCTGAGTACATTTTTAAAGTATCTACAGAATTTTAGACATTCTTTTAATCATTTTTCGTTTGTTTACCAAGCTGAAATCTGTACTTCTTGATAAAATTCATTGGCATCTTAGAAAAGATTTAGTCATCGCAGGACACTCATTTAAAGCCATTGATTTCGCTTTTTTGCGGGACTTGCTCCTTTTGTTCGGTCCTCGCTTCAATGGACTTTATTACTTACTTACGCCCCTGCTCCTCGCTCTCCTTGTGCTTGGACCACTACTCCTGTCATTTACTTGCAATTCCTTTTCCCTCCTCGATTTCAATTTAGGTTGATGGCGTTGTCATACGACCCGGACATTCCAATCTCGATATCGATGATTTAATGGCGCGCAACTCGAGGCGTTCGTCAGCGGACTCCGGGTTCCAATCGTCCGGCGGATCTGGAGGTGGTGGTGGTCCAGGAGGCGGTTCCGGTGGCTCCGGATCTTCGTTCGGCGGCGGTGGATATTTTGGAGGCGGCGGAGCGGGAACGGCCAACATGGGCGGTCACTATGACGTCCTGTTTGGCGTCGTTACGGGCGAATCGATTTGGCGCTTCAGTGCCCACGATATACAAAACGGTTTCGAGGGCGACAGACGCGACAAAATTATCCGCACCTACGTCCGCAATGCCTACAATTATCACCTCAACGAGATATTCTATACGGTGAGTGGTCTTTTTTTCTTGAATATTTACTTATATTTAGTTGGGGAAAGGGATGTCTGCGATTGGAGCCATAAATCCTGTCCATCTGATTTATCTTCTCCCCTCCTAATGACTTTATGTGGTCGGTCTACTAGTCTGCCATCAGTTTAAGCTTAATTATTGCCCTTATCATGGAGTTTACTTTTTGACTTGAAAAGTTTTTGCTTAAAAACTTTATAGACAGTTGGCGGATGAAAGAAATATGTTTCGCCACAGTGAATCATCTATTTTTCTGGCCATTTCTTCTTTTTCGCTTTGAATTTTGTATGCAAATTGGGCATTGACTAGACTTATGGATGCTTCTGCAAATTTAGACCCATTGACTTTTTTACACTTTACATAATTTACATGTTCAAAATCAACGCTTTGTAATAAAATCATATAAAAGAAGAAATACATTTTTAAAACTGCTTTTGCTTTTATGTAATTATTCTTTTGTTAAAAATATAAGTTTTACTTATTATTCAAGACATATGAAATAAATGCCGGAAATAGTAAAGTTAACTGATAATTTATTTTTTAATTAAAGAAAATATACCTACTTTTTTTCTATGTGCTAACATAAAATGCTGCTTTGACCTGACTTCATTAAGCCCTCTTTGAGTATCCTTCAATTCTAATCCATTAAAATGATTAAAACCCCCGTTTGGAGGTGGGAGATTAGTTCATATTTTCTCTAGGGTAATTGGCTGAAAGCAAACACTTCCAGAGCCAAAGCTCAAACAGCAACAACGACTGCAACTGAAAAAAGTCAATTAAAATGTTGGTACTGTGTTTAAGTGTGTGCGAGTGTAATTATAATTTCACATTGCGTATGGGTAACATTCGCCACTCGAAACACATACAGTGTGTAAATATGTGTCTCATGTTTCTGGGCATTTGCAACTTTTAAACATTTTTTTACATTTGACTGTTGTATATATATTTATTTTATGCTCTCTTGCTGGCTTGTTTTTTTTTTGTTGGCTTTGTTTTGTTTTTATTTTTGTTTTTGTTTTGTGCAAGCGAGCGAAATGGAAGGCAGTTAACACGCCATTGCTGCCAAAACATTAACACGCTTTATTTGGCAAATGTGTGCAAGGACATAGGCGCACACCCACACATGCACGTAGACGTAGTCGTATACGTATTCCGTACGTACGGAATGTGTGTGCAGACACACATGTACCTACTTAAAAGCGCACAAGCAGCACTTAACCCAAATCACAGCAAACAGCAGCAGCGGAGAAAGCAGAGAAAGCATCCAACGACAACCGTCACCAGTCGACGTCTGAAACTGAAACTGGAGCTGAATCTGAATCAGTATCCGTAGCTGGTATACAGCTGTATCTGAATCCTTGGTCACCATTCTCCGCATTAACACACACGCATCGTGAATGGGGTGCACAGATATATAAAAATATATATATATATTCACATATACTCATTTATCAAGAAGTCGTAAATTGCCGGGGCATATATCACGATTATAGCGCTTAAGTCCGTATTTATTTTACTTCATTATACTTTTGTATAACCGCAGCGCAATCCCCGCTCTTTATACTTTATACTTCATAAAGCTCAATTTATATGGGTCACAGTTCAGGCCTGACTGGCAGTCGCGGTTGAGAGCCTCCAATCGAAACCACAAGCTAATCATGACTAATCAAATATGTGCTTTTAATAACTTAAAAAGTAAAAAACTCAAAACGGATGGAATAAACTTTTCCGAAACCAAAAATCAATGCTATACCAAAAATAAATGCCCGGGAATGGGTTGCCGAATAACCATGTAAATGTATTCCACACACAATTGTTAGAATCGGTTTCTGTTCCATTTTTTTTACTTGTTTGATTTTTTTCTTTTGTTTCCTTCTTTATGATAGGGTTCCTAAATTATGCATGACATCGATTTTACAGATGCATTTTGCGGTCGTTTATTTTTCGCACACATGCTGGGTAGAAATAATCATAGTGTGGTGGTAACAACTTCTCCTTCTGCCCCTTTTGCGGTGGCGAACGACGAGCGGCGAATGGCCACCGCAAACAAGGACAGCAAACAGTTGCAATCCGCTTGTAATCCAGCCAGGATTTGACTTGGCACACATGCAGCCAATGCAAATCTAAAATTCCCCTCGCTCTTTTACACTCTACAAAAGGAAAGCCAGAAAAATCGCTGTTGAATTCAAAATGTTGTCACATTTTGAAAAAAAGAACAGAAAATCTCTAGAATGAATTTAAAAATACCCTGAAGCTTTAGTATTTAAACCCCAACACAAGATTTTGTTTGACGTAAAAATTAGAAAGTCACTAACTTTAAATTATAAAGGAGTTTTAATAGTTAAGAAAACTAAAATTTTAATAACAACTATTAACAAAAACGAAAATGATGTATAGTTTAAGTATTAGACCACTTTGAATAGCAGTCATGTTATTTTATAATTTACTAAGTTAAACATTGTTGTTACATTTTGTAAATCATATATTAAAACAATCCTTTAAAATAAGTTTCTTACGATTACCATCTTAAATCTTAATCTTAAATGAGTTTTGAGTTCCATTTGAAACTCAGCAAAATCACCTAATAGTTGATAATCACAAAATATTTAACTTGAAATGTATTTTATAAATTCTTTTTCTTAAAAATGATTATTTTATGTATTTTGGGAAACTGTTCTGAAAAGTAAGACTATAAGCAATATTTTCTGAGTGCACTAACTTTATTTGCGAACGAAATCTAAATTGGAAATCCCTCTGCCCTCCCAGATCGTCAACGAGTACACGGATTGGGATCGCACCTCGCAACATCCGATCAATACCCGAGACACGGCAGTGGCCGCCCTGTCGGATGCCCAGTTTGTGGCTCCGATTGTCCGAGCCGGCGATATCCTGGCAGCCAATTCTCCGCCCCCAGTGAGCTCATCCTCGCCCGCTGGCTCCTCGGGGGCGAATGCAGCTGCCTCAACGTCGGCGGGCAGCTCCACCCAGCCCTCCGGTCGGTGCTACTTCTATGTGTTCGACTACCAGACGAAGGACGGCGACTATCCCCAGAGGATGGGCACCGTGCACGGCGAGGATTTGCCCTACATTTTCGGTGCCCCGCTGGTCGATGGCTTCAGCCACTTTCCGCAGAACTACACCAAATCGGAGACGGCTCTTTCGGAGGCGGTGATGATTTTCTGGACCAACTTTGCACGCACCGGGTAAGTTGACGGGAAGCTTTCGGGCGCCCAAAGTGTCTCTGAGCGGTCTTATGGCACCTGCTGCCCGTTCGGCACTTTTAAGCCCCACTTAAACGTCTTACTAACTTATGCACTGGGCGAAACAGTGTCAGAAAAAATCACCAACATTAAGAGAATCTTTGCAAAATCGAATTATAGAAAGGAGAACTTTGAGCTGGGGAAAAATAAAATAGTTTAAAATTAAAAAAATTAGAAAATCATTTACCATTAATTTTTAAAAAAGTATTGGTTAGCTTTATTTGTGCTTATTAGTTTTATTGATCTTTTTAACAGTGTATTCTCAACACTTCCTTTCTGTTTTTCAGCAATCCCAACGAACATCATCGCCAGGACTCGTCGCTGCCGGTTTCGAAGGAGCGCAACCGCTTTCGCAGCATCACCTGGGAAAATTATGATCCGCTGCACCAAAAGTATTTGGAAATAGGTGAGTCAGAAGAAACTTCGTTGCCCCCACTTCGTGTGCATTTTCCATATTCTTGTGTGAATGGCCCAAACAGAAATCTTTTCGTAAGCTTCTAACGAAATGGTTGTTTGTTTCTTGTTTTCGAAATGCAAGTGGAGAAACTATTTAAAAGTTTAATACCTCTGAGAAAGTTTACTTGCTCGTTTTCCTTTTCAATAAGGCGATATTTTTAAATGGAATTTGAGTTGCTTGTTAATATGCAAGTAGCTTTAGCTACAAAACCATTTCTTATAATTCGCTCACCCCAAAACGTTGGCAAAATGTTGTATGGCTACTTTGGCATGCAGTAAAAATGAATTCATGGAATTCATGCCAAATAAAAGCTACAAATTTGCAAAGAAAAAAACGAAACGAAAGGAGAATAACCTAAGCACACACAGCCAGCTGAACAAAAAAAAAAGACGGGAGAATCAAATTTAATTTGAATTTTAAAGAAGGCAGTGCCTGAACATGTTTTGCCTGCTAACAACAACAAATTGAAGGGGCGGTTTCGGTGGGGGGGTGGGAAAACGAGGGAGTTAACACACAAGTACTTCAACGAAATGTGAGTGAAAAAAAGCATCACAACGGCGACTGTCGGTATATTGAAGCAGCGGCAACAGCAGAACCACCAGGTAGATGAAGGGCAATCAAAACGCCCAGAGATTGTCGAAACATTACCTGAAGTGAGAAAAGCGGGGAAAAGGTGAAAGGTGATGAGCTCTTGGGGGTTCCACAGAGGGGATTCTGAGGGGTGGCAAGCGCATAAAGCTTTATGTGTGCGTTAAAATGGCACCGTTGCTTCATGTCAAATGTACGAAAATGTTATTAATTTCAAATTTTTCACACCTTTTGTTCGCAAAGGCGACAGGTAGATGGTACATGAAAAAAAATACAAAGTCAAAGCCATATTATTTGCATAATATATTTTCAAATGCCCTGTAATACCTGGAAAATGCAATAGCTTATACGAATAAATTAATATTTAATTTAAGGATGAAGACTTTAAAAATTAAAGTTCTAGACAAAATAATTGTAAACATACTTATGGTGTGCTTTAATCGATATAAAATATTAAATTTAAGTTCTATTAAAGATCAAGTGATCGATAATAAACTTAACGATTTTGTCTTGATGATTTAGACAACTTTTTTAATAAATTTATCAAAGTAAAAATAATTGATTAATGGCATTTTTGCTATTCCTTGCAATCAATATACCCACTTGACACACAACTCGGCGAAGATAGCGACAGATATGTGCGCTTAACGCTTTATGAAAATTACGCACAGGTTATGGCAATGGATTTGCCTTACATTGTGCACACAAGAATGGCTTTTTTATATTTTTAGTGAGCTAAGAGGTACAAAAGGAAGAAGGGGAGTGAAGCCTGCCGACACGCACTTTACGCACATGTGAGCATTGAAGGACGATACGTATCAAAAGATATGTCTGCGTGCATGTAGAAGGCTCCCCTACTCTATATTTTCTTTTTTCCCCCTGATTTTAATTGAAACGACACACAGCGACAGCTGACATTCTATACCCAGTATAAAGTATACCCAGTACTCCACCCTTTAACGCCTGCTCTTTACATAAGCAAGTTGAAAGGATTCCGCCCGCGTGGAGTGGCGGACACAGTTTTCATTTGATACGCCAGGAAACTGAAATCGAAATCAAATAATGTTTGTTGGGGAGGAGCTGGCACAAAAGGATCTCCGGCACACAAAGGCAGCTGTCACACATATGCGCCAAATATATCATACATATATATATAAATGTAGGTATATATATATAACAGATCGAACTATAAGCATATCTTATGTAAAGGCTGGCTTGTATGAAAGTTCTGTTGCGTAAATTATGCATGCCATATTTTATTTGGATTTCGGATTTGCACTTGCGATTGACGAATGCAGGTGGAAAGGTCCTTCGGCCGGCAATCACATTTTCTTATGAATGGGCCGCATTGGCTGAGGACTAAGAGTTCAAAGGTGTATGAAAGCTTTCTGAATATTTGAGAATCGTTCTTGGTACTTTTCAGATATTTTTATAAATACTTGCAGATATGAGGGAGTATACTTTACTTTCGCCTGTTTACCCTCGGAGGAAGTAGGCTACGAGACTTTACTTTTTGTGGCTCGGCTTAGCAAAAGAAGTCAGCAATATTTGGCTACACTAAGAGAATATATTTTAAAACAATAATATTTTTAAGATATTTACAAAAAAGAATAACCCTGGCTTATAAACGGAAAATCCATTAAAAGGTTATACAAATATATTAATATTTTATTTTAAACTTAAACAAAGCGATTTAACGTTAAACTTCTTTTTTCAGAAGGTAATCTGTAGAATATGAAAATCGATTTGTGTTTTCACACTCATAAAATCATATTCTTGGGGTTCGAAGAATTTCCTTGTAGTGCATAAGGCAGGCTCTTAGCAGGAATAGCTGGGGGCATCAAAAATTAAACAGTTATGTCGCTTTCACCCCGCCAAAGTAAACAAGACATCAGGTCTGGGAAATGAGGGTGGAGTTCTGAAAGCCGAGAAACAAGAACCCAGGGCCGAGGAAGAGGTCTGGCCTCAATTGAGCCAAGTGTCTGTCGCTCACCTTTTTGGCATGCAAATGACTCGAAAGTGGCCCAAAAGCAGAGGCAACGGCCAAATGGAATAGTTTAGCATTAGAGCTATTTGCATGCATGTTTCGTGTGCGGATGAGTGTGTGTTTTGGTATCTGTCACATGGAAATGAAAATGAAGATGTTTACACTCCGTCCCCTTTTGTTTTTCCGGAAGCACCTAACTCACATTCGCATACTCTTTAAATTCCAGGAATGAAGCCGCGCATTAAGAATCACTTTCGGGCCCATCAACTCTCGATTTGGCTGCGCCTGATACCGGAGCTCCATCGCGCCGGAATGGAGGATGTGATAGCCCGGCACAATCTGTTCCGCAATCACGACGATATGGACCTGTACGAGGGACCCGTTAAACCGGATCCGTTTGGCATATCCTCCGCAGGCGGATCAACCGGAGGCTCCTCATCCTCCTCCTCCTCATCGTCGTCATCGCGGCTCCTGCTCGTCGATGAGCAATTGATGATGAAGAAGGGGCGGGGACTGAACGCCTCGGCCTATTTGAACGGCATATTGGGCGGTAAGTAGCCTTTGACTTTGACCCAGCGCCATCCCTATCCAAAAAGCAAACACAGACAGACGAAGAGGAGACACACGACTTCATACGCTCGCTGCGGCTTGTCAATGTCACTTAAATACCTAAAAACAACAAATAAGCCGAGGCAAACCGAGCCCAAAGGAATAACGCCTATTGCCTTTGTAGATTGTATTTCGGATTCGGTTTGTCGTCCCTTTTGGCCCTTTTGGCACCGTCTGCAGTTGTCGTTTAATACGCTTGACAAAGGCCAGGCCAAAAGGACACTTGACTGGCCTTTGGGCCTGGCTTATTTAATTGCAGATTCGCCGTAAGTCTGACAAATTGGAATAAGGGTGAAAACGTCTTGCGATTTATGCTTCAACAGTTTGTTACTCTCTCGTTTTGATTTTACGGTGATATTAAGTAGCTCCTTCAACTTCTTAATATTATTTATCAAACAAAAACACCTCTTAGCGAGGCAAAAAACTAGTGACGACCGCACCTTCAACATACAAAAGTTCTGATATCATCTTTTGTGACGAATATTTATTGTACGATCCATTAAATAAATACACTTTCAAAATGTTTCGGCACGCTGCAACCAATAAAGTTCTGAAAAGTTTTAGAAGCAACATTTGGAGAGAGTAATAATACCTATCAATCGTTGTATCACTTGATTCTATCGGACTATCGTGGACGATATTCAATTCTGCGGCTATACTTAGTAGTCTCCTCGCGCACACTCCCGGTGCGATTCGTCACTACGTGGACTGTCGTCCACAGTGAAAAACTTGTAAATTTTGATTTAATTAAGGATAACTATTTACAAAGTTTATGAGTCAATCCTAACTTTACCATGCACATCACATCCCAACTGACCTCAATTATTTTTACCGAGGCCATTTAGTTTGTTTTACCAATATTACTCATACGCCGCATGGACGTACGTGGATGATCTAGCTATTCGAGATCCAAAGTCAAATATTTAAGATGCGGCCACATGTGCGCATTTGTTTAATAACTCGACGGCAAATGAAATATATATTCCGCATGGCCATGTGGGGTCCCAGTCAAATAAAACGAAATTCAAAGGAGAGAACTCGTTCTATTTATTCAACTCCTCTTTTTTTTCAAAACGAAAGGTTTGTTTGTTGGAGAGTGAGTTGAAAATCAACACTTTCGGCAGCAAAGATTTCTGTTTACTCTTGACGTTGGCCTCGGCCTAGTCAGTGTTTACTTCACTTTGTGGTCTCGCAGCAAGTTAAATTGCAAAGTTGGCATTTTTGTCTAGGGGTGGAGGGGCCCCATCTCAACCCCTTTGCTGTCCCTGGCATGACATTTCCATTTGACCCAGCCCCGAACTTGGACCTCCAGCTGGGACTCTCTGGTTATTGAAATTGCGTCCGGCCCCGGGATACTATGGTTTGGCTTTTGAATTTATATTGTGTCGAGTGCTGACTTTTGGAAATGCACTCAACTGTAATCTCTATAAGCATTAAGTGTGTGTAACCTTTTTTCAAACATCCCTCCCATTTATATCCGCCCTCGAACCCCCCGACTGTCTGTCTCTGGCATAAATTAACAGAAATAAGAGAGAGTGGAATTCAACTCAAACATCAAATGCTTATATGCTGGGGGTCTATAGGGGCGGGGGTTCCAGTGCCTTGTGGGCGTGGCCTTGTTTCAAAGCCATCATAGCGAACTACTTCGACTTACTTCCACCGACGCTGGCTTATCTCAAAGTCAGAACTAAGACAGTCAATTTCAGGCAAAACTTTCTACTTTCCCCTAGCCAAGCTACTAAATGCCCCAACCCTCTTCTAATATCCCGCTTTCTGCCAAGTTGGCCAATGCAAAATGCATTAGCTTATGGGGGCGAAGGGGCAGAGGGGCGTGGTCGTGCTTGTGGAGGTGGGCGTGGCAGTCGAGAACGCTTTCGCTTGGCAAAGTCGGGTAAATTAAAAATTATTGAAATGTTGACTTTGCCCGTTTTGGAGATAGCGCTTTTATTCTTTAGATTAAATGGATGCTGCTTGTTCACACTGAAATTAAATGGTTAGATTTTAGAGACGATAAAATGCATTTTACTGAAAAATAATTTGGTATCTATGTACTTCGAGAAAGCCAGATATTAAATGATTATCGGATATTTATTTATATACAAAATAAATTTAATATTACAATGTTTTAATTTTTAAATAGCACCAAAAGTTTGAAAATAAAAACCTAAAATAAAACCAAATAATATTATATTTAAATCATATTAGATAAAATAAATCAAAAAGGGGTTAATTTTAAAAGTATTATATAATAATCTTAATTTAAAACAAAACTAATTATTTCGTAGTTTCCCCCTGTGCATCTTTAAATCTTGATGGGAACAAGCTGCGTTTAAATTTAATCTCTACTCTTCGGTTTTGGCAGACAAACAACTAATCTGTGACCCAAACAAACAAACTGGCGAAGGGATGGAGGTCAAAGGGCGACTTGTGGTGGCTAATGTAGAGTGCTGATGAGACAGAGAGAGGGTGGGAGAGAGGGAGAGAGAGAAAGTGTTGGACCACAGACAACAAATGTTCATTTCAATTAGTGCAGGGCCCAGAAAATGGTGCAAAACTAAAACCGGCCATCAAAACAAACTCGCTAGAAACAAAAACGCAGATGGAGATGGAACTGAACCGAACTGAACGAACCGAAGAGCGGTAGATAAAAGCGAACTGGAGAGGGCAAAAAGTGGAAATGGAAGATGATAAAATGCCTGAAATGCGACAAACAGCTGTCAGGTTGACAGGCGACGACGACGCAGCCAGGCCACAAAAAACACCCAACACTAGCTGGGAAATTCGGTGGGTGGTAGGCGGTCGGTGGTTCAAATGGGTGGGGAAATGCGGGAAAATCACAGGAGATTGGAGAGCCAACGACAAAACCCCAGACTCGCTGCGAGGCAGCGACCAAGTCACAGTGTCATATGGACTCGACATACTTTGACATGCTTTTCATTTAAGCGTTGACTTTGCCAACTGTGCCGCCTTGTCTTGCCTTTCTCCAGGCATCCCCCATTTCCCCTGATTTCCCTCCCCGCCGCTTTTCCCCTGTCATCGCTGGCGTCATCACCTCAGCCATTGGTTATACAACTTGGCCGGAACGGGGGCGACAGAGATTTGCAGCCAAAAAGCCAAAAAATCCGCAAGCCAAACGAGACTCTTCGCCGTAAACAAAGCAGCCGCAACAAAATACAAATCGAAAGACGTGCAAAACTAACAAAAATAACCAAGGCAAAACCGTATGGATAACAACTTTTCCACAAGAAGTTTAAGTCGGATTGGCAAAGTGTTGAAGTACTTGGAAATTTCAGTTCTCCATGGTTATTGTTTTTTGTTGGCTGACGTTTCTAATGGAATCGTCAACTAACTTTTTGACGCAGGAGGTGACGCTGTTTAAAATTTCTAAAATATACCTTGCTTAAAGAGTATTTTAAATGGTTTGGCCAAAATTAAGCTAAATACTCAGTTTAAAAAATAATATTTCCGTTTAATCGCTGAAATATCGAAAACTATGAAAGCAGAAAGGTGGGATTAACCATGCAGGTTTCCTGCGCAGCGCAAATTAGTTTCAGGCCTCCTCATATGCCCACAATTGCCTTAAACGACCTTAAAATGTGACTGGCGCCCACACCTTTGCAGATTTATTTAGTAAATGTGGAAATGCAATTTTGATTGGTTTAGTAATACCTGTTAAAATGTAGAAACTTTTTTTAAATCGGTCCATTCATTAAAAAGTTATGATCAAATAATGATGCATATAATGCATATCTCCATCTCTCTCGCACTCATTTAGCTGAGTAATGGGAATTTGATAGTCGAGGAACTCGACCATAAAACATTGATAAAACATTACTAAAAGCTCTAAACTAAAAATTCTTCTTTTCCCACTTAAATCTCTTTTGCTTGAACGATTGCAAAGTCATTGCTGTTTTCTGACATGCCATGAGAATACTCAAATCGGAACTTTGTTGGACTTAAGCGCGGATCTTTGGTAATACACCGCAATAATTAGGGCTGCTTTAAGAGCTTCACATTCTTAGCCCAGCTATTCCTCCCAGCACATTTTCAATCCAGCTGAGTACGCTTTCAATGCTGTTTATCCCATCATCAAGTTGCCTGCGTCTTGTCTAAGCCTTGCTTACCAGCTTTCCAGAACAAAAAAAAGAAGGAAAAAACAAACAAACCACATCCTTCGCTTCGACACACACAAAAGTGAACTCTGTGCTACTTTGCCTGACCCGGATTCCAGCGAAAAATGGAAATAGAAAGGAAAACCAGGCTGAAGCAGGGCAGGGCTCACCTGAGTTATTTGGCAAAGAGATGGAGATAAAGCAACATGTGGAACCAGACTTAGCCGAAAGCCTACTGCGAAAATCCTTCGCCATTTCGCCCACTGATCATTTGCATAATTCCTGCGATTCGTTTTTCCCGGCATGCTGGGTAGCAGGGCTGATTAAGCTGGGAAATGTCAAACTATCAGTGAAAATTGAAATGGTTCACTTAATAAATGCCATGAGTGTCCTTCGTGGGATGGCAGGCTCAGCTGCTGATGCCGTTGCCCCGGCTAATATCTAATTTATGCAAGGACATTTCGGCCTCAAATATTTTTCGCTTTCGTGGCACAAAAAGCTGGGCTTTCGGTTTGATTTTATGGCTTGGGGTCGCCTCTACTTCTTCCTCCCTAAGTTCTTGTTTTTTCTGTGCTCTCTTCTTCCTTTATTTTTGTGATTTCACTAATTAAAGCCACATTAAGCATTGCTTTTGCCTCCCTCCCAGTGCTTTTTTGGTTATCTGTCTGCCTCAAGCTGTGGGGCCATGTGTCCTCGTAACATAATTATCTGGGGTCCTTGAACGCATGCGGCCCTTGGTAAAAGCGAAATGAAAATGGGAATAAAAATAAAAATAAAATGGAATTAAAAATAAGATGGAAATGGTGAAGGGAAATTCCGAATGCTGCAAGTATTTGTACTTGCAAAATTAAATGCAAAATGGGGCGGAATGATAAAGAGCTTAGTGGCCAGGGTCGATTTTGTTGATGGGGGAATCACAATTTATCTGGTTATGCAATTTAGCAAAAGGGTTGTCCCCCCACACACACACACAAAAAGAGTGAAAAAGGGTCTTAAGTATTTTCCTGAGTGAACTCAAGTGACAGGTCGAGAGTTTTTGAGTCTGAGAGCCGGCCGCCTTTGCCATCATGATTGATGGACAAAGTTGGTGAGAAATTATTATGTATAGATAGGGGCTAATTCCAAATTGGATTCCCTGGCACACGCCCACCAAAAAGAGAAAAGTTTGAAGAAAGAGAAAGGGCGGCCTCACCTGATGCTTTTCCGACCAAACAATCTTGAGTAAATTAAATGCCACACTTGAATGCAAATTGAAAAACCACTCAGACAAAGCAGCAAGTGGTTGAATGGCAGCTGCAAATCTTCACACGATTATTGACACCCACTTTTGCCTCCACCGATTATTACAGGGGATTTATTTGGGAAATATTTATGCAAAATACGTGCACAAGTCTTTAATCTTGTGAGACGAGGAACTTTGGCGAAATTGTTTGATATGCAGAAAATTGAAAGGCAAAACTTTGCAGACAAACAGCCAGCAGTGCGCACATTCTCATTCATTTACCCACACTTGATACAAAACAATGCCAAGTGTAGGAAGCACTTGAGGGGACTGGAGAACAATGCCAGGACACTTACAGCACAATGACAAATACATATTCAAGGGGAGTCCGGCCCTTCCCGGCCAGGGCTTCAAAGCCAGCAACGAAACCCATTTGTTTTCACAGACATTTGCGCTTCCAACTCCTTCAGTCGCTTTCAAATACCTTGGCAAATACAATGGCGGCCAAGTGGAGCGCGAAATATTCCAGCGCTCTCTCATAGGAAATGGAAATAATTCTGTATTCTGGACATTTCAGACAAAGGGAAGAAATGTGGCACAATATACCCTAAGCCGGGCTAATCCGAAGGCAAAACGTGTACAAATATTGAACAATTGCGGGGGTTTAAATTTATAACTTTTGTTATACTACTTTCATTAACAATAAAAATCATTTTAAATATTGTTTTAAATTTAACAATGCTTCAAATTGACGTCAAAGCAACAATAAGTTGTTTCTGCCATGTTGATCACAAAATAAATTTATGCATTGTTGTACAATTAAAAAAATAAGTATTTAATTTAATTATTAATATTCTATTAATTCTTATTAAAGTAATAGAAAAGATGTTTTTGATGTGGTAAACAAAAGCTAATGTGAAATCAATTTATTTTAATCTATTTTTTAAATATTTGCACAATGAAGTATTTGATGACTGTTGTTCTCTGCAGTTCCGAAAATAATTAGATTTCTCTTTCATTGTAACTCCCTTTGCTGATAGCATAAAAGGTAACCTGAAACTACGTAGATACCAATTAAAACACAGGCATTTACTAGAATTACACAATAGCTGCAGGCCAAAATTGCTCTTTGTTAGGTGCTAAGCGAATTATGTTGTATTTAATTAAATGGCAATATTGAACAGCACAGCTTCAAATTGCCTTAAGAAATGTGAGCTCAACATTAAATCATGTCACAAGCTACGAAGGGGAGACAATCTTCAGCCCCCAATCAACCATACGCCCCATTCGCCCCATATAAATAATTTCGCCCTGGCCAGCGGGCATTACTCATACGACCTGTCGACCCCCCGCGAGCGAGCAAAATGAACTACAGCCAGTCCCAGGGAGATTAATATGCAGCCCACTTACCCACTTACCCACTTACTCTTCTCTCCACTTGCAGTCACCACCGTTGAGCCGAACAACATGTATACGACCTGTATACCCATTGGAGGAAATTACTCTGGCGGCGGCGGTGTCTTTGCACCCACCACTCTGGCCAACGCCTCGTCGGATACTCTGGCCTCCGGCTTCGAGGCAGCCGGCTACGCGGCCTATTCGACGGCTCTCAGCGTTACCATTGCCATCGGCTGCAGCCTGCTGATACTCAATGTGCTGATTTTCGCCGGCGTCTACTATCAGCGCGACAAGACGCGGCTGGAGGTGAAGACCCTGCAGAAGCAGTACCAGCAGCGCAGCCTGCACCAGCAGGTGCCCTACCCACCGGAGCCCATCAAGCACGCCCACTACCACATGGGTCACTCGCAGAGCTCGGCGAACGTCATCGTGGACGTGGAGAGCCATCAGGATCAGGCCGGGCAGGCGGCCATGCTGCTCCAAGCCGCAGCAGCCGCGGCGGCAGCAGCGGCCAACGATGTCAAGCCACCGCCACCGCACATCTGCTCAAATACAGGTATGTAGGACTTTCCGGGGACTCTCGTTGCTTCAATTAGTCTAAGGTAGACTTGCGAATTTGGCTTTGTTTATGCAAAAATATGTATAATTTTAATTGAAAATAACATGATTTTCCATGGTTGAATTTATATTTCATTTTTATATAATCATCATTAAAGAAATAGCAACTTAAGTTTTTTTTTCAAAAATTGACTGAGCTTTAAAATTAGTGTGGACAAATAGTAAATAGAGTTTTATCTTCTTTCTAATTTGGTTAATTTTTGCAGCCCTTAAAAAATAGCGTTATTTTTGAACTTTTATTATTAGCAATCACAGAAGTCTTTAAAAAATAAAACAAATGAAAAATAAATATTTTCGGTCTCTGAGTCAATTTTTTAGTTCCATTTTCAAAATTGTAGATATTTCAAAACTGTTTTAAAAAGAGCTCAAAGAAAACAACATTTTATTTTATCATTAAGTTTTTCGCTTATAAAATTATTTAATTAAACTATGGAACTTATGATAGTTATATATGTTATTTCACTAAAAAAATGTAAACGAATTCTAAAAGCTGAATATAAAAATCCTTTTATAAATTTTAGGAACATCAAATAGATAAAAATATAAGAATTGCCAAGTTCTGATTTTATCTTTAAAGCCAATTTAAATGCTAATCAATTTAGTAAAAGTGCCGATTGCCCTTTCCCCAACAGGTATGCAACAGCAGCAGCAGGTGGGTGGCGGCAGTGGTGGAGCTCTAAATAACGGTGGCATCGAGGGATCAAAGGTGACCACAGACAATTTGGGCAACGTCACATACAGCACCAGCTCCAAACAGCAGCAGCAGCAACATCAGCAGCAGCAGCAGCGTGAGCATATGCAAATCAAGGGAATGACCGGCACGCAAACCTTCGCCAGAAGTGGCTCCGGATCAGGGGGCGGGGCAGGAGGCGGAGGCGGAGGAGGTGGAGGTGGAGGCGGTGGTTCCGGTTCCGGTGGCGCCTCCGTGGTGGTATCCGGCAGCAGTGTGAGCTACAATCCCGGCATGATGACGCTGCCCAAGTCGGGGGGACTCCATCACGCAGCCACTTTGAATTATGCGCGCAACACGGCCGCCTTGAATTTGGCGGGCGGCGGCACAGCCCTGGTGGATAGTCGCGGCAATGTCCTGCTCACCAGCACAGCAGTGGGTCCTGGAATGGGAGGAGGATCCGGCGGCGGAGGAGGAGGATCCAGCGGTGGCGGAGGCGGTGATTGTATGACCCTGCCACGCAATCTTAGTCTGGCGGCCGCAGGACGACACAATCCCACGACAGGTGAGTCCCAGAAAAACAAAAAAAAAACAAATAAAATACAAACAAAAAACAATCCGTAACTTGAAGACGCAACAGCCAAAGGATATGCAATTGAATTGGCCTTTCAGCTCTTGCCAAAGTTGCAAGTTTGTTTCACGCTCTTCCACTTTTCCGGAACTGGAGAAAAATCCAGCAGCAGCAGGAAGGCAACAATATTGCGGGCTGGCAGCAATCAAGCTGAAATGTGATAAGATTTCATTTCATTATGAAGTGCTTGTTTCCCCTTCGCTCGTAAATTGTATCTGGTATCTTGTATCCTGTATCTCACTTCTCGATTCTCTGTCTCTGCGATTCTCCAAGTCTGCTTATTTGATTTCAAGCAAATGAATTCGAGATTGAAAAGCTTTTGTAAGAGTTCACACTTGGCAAGCACTGCAAATGGTAAAAAACAGTTTGCATTACAATCAGGCGGAAACTTTGATGCGGTTGGAAATAGGAGTTTATTGGGTTCTGGATAAGTTTGGCTGAAAAAAAAACAAATTATTTTAGTTGGCACGGCAAAAAGTCACACAATAACCATTTAAATTAAAACTTGTACAATTTTCTATAATTTCATTAAAATTGTATTTTATTTAAATTAGATTAATTAAAATTTTAAACTTTATTTTATTTAAATTAAGCCTTGTACATTTTTTGTATTGAAATTTATTTTTATATGATTTTTAGAGCCAAAACATTTATTTATACAAGAAAATAACTTAAAAACTTATTTTATGATGGGTTATCTAAGACTTAATTACAAAAATGGTCGATTATACTCAAAAAATATCACATCTACATTCATAAACCGTATATATAAAATATATATGGAATTATCTAAGGCCTATAACTACTCTTTAAGTCCTTCAAACCCAAACAATGGGTTAATGGATGACTGAAAGTTGCCGCAAACTGAAAAAAAAAGACGGGCATGACTGTGGAATGTTGAACCTGTCATGGGCTCTACGCCCCCATACACATAAATATCCTGCTAAATCATCCCAAACAAACGAAAATATTGCTTAATCAAATTGAATGACCTTCGTGCCCAAAGGTCTGACGTAGCAAAAAGCCAGAGGCAACAAAAAGAACGAAAAAAAGAATGAGAATGTCCGCGTGAAAATTGAAATTGTTCTAATCAGCCGTCGAGGAGGTTGTTTCGCTCTTTTTTTCTGGGCCGGCTAACACGTGTTATTGAATCATTGGAAAGGAAAAACGGGGCACCAAGAGGAAAAACAAGGCGAGGACCGGGAAAAACATTTACGCTTCGCTGGGGTTCAACGGACTTTTGACTTTTGACCACACAGAAACACAGACACCCAAGATGCCGAACCGTAATCCCGGTTTGTGGACTTGGTCTGCAGCGGAAATTGTTGTACAAATTATGCTCCACTGATTGCCAAGGTTTTTAGTGTGCTGTTCAGGGAGCAGGGAACCCAACCTCTGTTGCCTGATGAGCTGTTAAATGCGATGGGTGGGAAAAGGGGGGTAGCTATTGACAGTTTTTGCCAGCCATCACGCAATAAAGTCGTTATGGGCCACTTCAAGAAATATGCCCCCTACCCCCCGTACGTCTAATAAATCTCCAATATAAACGGAAAATAAAATAAAGATTCGTTTTGCGATTGTACAAGTATCCTTCTGCCACTGCAGTCGACGTTCCCATTACCATTTTCCCAGTCACGACATGATTTTTATGATAAGATTTTCAATTTCAATCGACAGACAGAAATGTAACGATAACGATAAAGAAAATCTACAGCTCGGCCATAAAGGTAGCGCCCGCCGTAAAACAACTGGATGAAAACAACCATGATTCCGTGAAGCGTATTAAGCCAATAAAAAAAAATCGCATAAAACTGTTGGTTTTAGTTTAGCATAATAAAATGTAAACATTAACCCAGCCAGCGGTGCAGAATAAGTTGTGAATGGTGAATAGGGGAATGGGAATGGGAATGGAAATGCGGTAAACCCCTCAATCTCTACATGTGGAATTATGGGAATTTTATTGCGGGTCCCGCACTGCAAAGCCCACACAATCTCTGCTCCCGGCCAAAATGTCGCTGGCATATTTGTGCGTAAATACATTTTTAGCCATCGATGGCAAATAAAACAACCATCCGATCCGATTCCATTCGATGAGGTGAGCAGATGACCAGGTCGGCAAACTCCAATTGTTTTTTCAAATAACAAAACTGTTGTTATTTCGGTTCAATTCAACCCTGAATCTGACAGATGAGGGAACACGTTTTAATTTTTTCCCCATAATAAATTAGGGTTGAGCGCTGAAAATACCGAAAAACATACACATGTCAGCATGGGTTTGACAGATAATTTATACAAAAATAAATTGGGGGAATTTTTAGGCGGAATTTAAAATTGAAACCCGAAGTGGAGAGACATGTTGTATTTAGAGATTTTGATTACAAAATAAATACATTTTCAGCGGAATATATTTTATTCTTTATGCGAGATGATTGAATATTGGTTTATTGGTATATTTTTGTTTAGCAATAAATCCTTTTAATGTACTTAAAATTAAAAATTGATATTTTTCATCATAAATTTTAGATGATTTTTCTTGAAAAATTTAAATTAGTTAATTAGCCATTGAAATATATTTTTTAGCATCCACATTTTCGTTCCGTTTTAATGAAGAATTACCAAAATACATAAACTTGATATTTCTGGATGCACTTCAAAAGTCGTAGAAAACAAAGAAATTGATTTAATCGAAAATTTGCACTCCATGCCCACTTTCAACCCACTCAAATCGCAAAACTTTTATCCGAGAACCAATTTCCATAGACGAGAAGTTCCCTGGGAATCCAATTTTTAGCTACTTGAACAGGTTTATGCACTTATATTTTCACAGGTCTCTAATTGCTGGTCGATAACGGTGAAAAAATAGCACAGAATAGCAGAGGCGAAAAGAAAGCTTGAGCCAAATACACATTTTCCATCGGATTGGCAGGAGCAGAGTGCGTTCCTTTTTTCATATTTTGTTGTATTTGCATAGAATATTTTGTTGCTGATTTAATTTTACGCTCGCGCCTTAACGGAAGCGGAAATTCGTAGTGGTTAAGTAGGATGGTGGGCGTGGCACTTGACGATGTTCTCGCCGATGATGATGATGATAATGATGTCGCTGCCATCAGGTGGCGACGTTGTCGGAAGTGGCGAGTGTTTCTCTGCTGGCATTTTGAGCGCTCTTTGCATTATTTATAATTATTGCGAATTTTCATATAATTATGCGTGGGCGCATATTTTCAGCATCTCTCCCTCCGCTGCTCAATTTTCCTTCTCGACTCTGCGTTCTGCATATATTTTGTGTTTTTTTTTCCCGTTCGTTTCACCCCGATGTCATTTATTTATTTAAGCAGCAAATTTTTTTGTTGCTTGCCGCCAGCGAAGAGACTATAAATATTAAAGTCGACGGTAGTTTGTGTCTGGGCGAGAATCCTTGTGTAATTAATGTTTGTTCTGAGATTTTTGCTGGCTGGCCGTTCGCTTGAGGCACTCAAGTGGCACATTACAGTCCTTGTTGTTGCCGGTTGCCGTTTGCCGTTACTTCCTCTTACTTTTGTGTTTTTGTTGCGAAGGCCTGTGGATTATGTGAGTTTGCTGACATTGTTGAACGGCAGTTAAATGCCTCATTAGGTTAAGTTGCCTTCGCTTAAATTTGTTTCCGGCTCAGGTTTCCTCGGTATATTGGCAAGAGATTTCATAATTTAATTGAAAGTCATTTAAATTGAGCTTTGACCTAAATTTCAGGCTCTGCCAGAAAAGATTGTTTACAATATTTTATTTTCTCTATAGATTACAGAATAATTTACTTAAAACTATTTTATTTATTTTCAAACGAGTGAATATTGTCATTTGCTTAGCAAAAATTTTTGTTTAAATTATAAATTGAATAGAAAATATATTGAAATATTTGTACAATTACCATAAATAAGTTTTAGAAAATTGGTTCAATTATTCAGATGTTCTAACTGCAAAATACATTTGAATTTACTTTTATGAATCGAAAATACAAGTGTTAAAGTCTTACCTTTTCCCATCCCCTCATAAATCATCGGGAAAAGCTTTATAGACACAATTTACACACACACACGCTAAACGTTCAATTTACAGACTTGCAAAGTGAATTGGAAAATGTGTTGGCAACTTTTAGGGCCGGAATGCCGCCGTATTATGTTGGTGTAAAAGGGAAACTTTGTTTGCAAAAAATTTTGATTAGAGGCAGACTTAAAACTAAGCTGGCCCCATGCATATATGAATGGGAATTGGGAACGGAACTTGGACCCGTTCAATCGATAAAAATCCTTAGTCAGCCTTTTTTTTTGGCCTTAATCATTTTCGATATATTTCGCTTTTTTGGCTTTGGATTCTGTGTGCAATGGGCAACTGGGCTCTGAGCTCTTTGAAGCCAGCGTTAAGCACTCAAAGTGAGGCTATTTCATATTTGGTTTTTTTCCTGGTGGCACTTTTCAATTTATTCAGATTTATACTTTGCATAGAGAGAACTTTTGGCGGATAAGCGCAGATGTGGAGCAAATATAAAAGAGCCGACCTCAGACAAAAGGAACAAAATTGGAGAGGCTGGCAAGTGAGCGGGAAAAAATCAACAAAATTGAGTAAAAACAATGAAGCGTAAACGATTTTTGCTGACATGTGAGGGGAATGGGGGAATGTAGGGTGCAGCAGCATAAATATAATAAAAACAAGAGAGAACGCTATAGTCGGGTGCCCCGACAATCAGATACCCGTTACTCAGGTAAAGGGTGTGCGAGGGAGATGGAGATAGAAACTTTGAACACGCATAACTTTTTAACGAATGGTCCGATTTGAAAAATTTCTTCTACATTTCGATAGGTATTGATAAACACAATAAAACTGCATTTTTACTTTTCCGAAATATTGAAATTTTTAAAATCGTATATAAGCGATTGTGGGCGTTAGAGGGGGCGTGGCACCTTTTTGAAACAAACTTGCGCTGCGTAGGAACTCCTAGAATCTGTATGCAAAATGCCAATCTTCTAGCTTTTATAGTTTCCGAGATCTCAGCGTTCATACAGACAGACGGACAGACAGACAGACAGACGGACAGACGGACAGACGGACATGGCTAGATCGACTCGGCTAGTGATCCTGATCAAGAATATATATACTTTATGGGGTCGGAAACGCTTCCTTCTAGCTGTTACATACTTTTGCACGAATACAATATACCCTTTTACTCTACGAGTAACGGGTATAATAAGGCAGCAAACAAAAGGCAAACGCGAGTTGCCTGTTAAGCACCCCAAACATGGACAAAATAATATATATATATATGTATATAGTGAGGGGTTCCAAAAGCACCTTATCCGTGACGTGACATGATTGTCATCCACATTGTCAACGGCAGGCAACCGCAGAACAACAGTTCCCTTTGGCCGCCAGGACATAAACAGCTTCATACAAATGTTATTATTGAAATTTCAGCAGGAAAAACAGGAAAACAGGGAAACCAAAAGACAGAAAAGAGAGTGCAAAAAGTTTTTGTCACACATACGCCGTGTGTACGCAACGGAAAATGACAAAAAATGATGAAAAATCTATTTGCAAACCAACAACCCTGCCGACGACTCTGACCATATTTTTGCCCCATGCCATCAGCATATGTTTGCCGTTTCTCCCCCCGAAAATCCCGAACAGAAAAAAGGGCCTTTCGATGGGCTGAAGAGCAAACCAAACCAAACATTATTCGAACCCATCGATGCCGTCGTCACATTGTGTGCGGTTATTCTCCCTCTATATATATGCGATTGTCCCCAGCTCTGTTTACGATTCGCCTTCTTTGGTTTTATTATTTCGTCTAGGCATTGACGATTTCCCCCGAAAAATGATAGACGCTCGCCAAACTGCGGGCATACGAATAATACATAGTCCCCTTACCACACCGGAAATTTCCTCATCGAAAATAGTTGGCGCACTTTTTTCCATTTGTCCCTTTGTTGTTGTGCATTGCGCACATAGTTAGATAAGACAATATTATTTTATTGCCCTGGAGTGGGGGATTTCCGGGTGGGAGGGGGCATATTCGGTATCATTGTTAGTGGTCAGTTGGCTTTCAGCTCAAGTTGTTTGCCCGTGGCAAAGGGTCGCAAATAAGGAGCGTAGTGCGGGAAAATGGGTGGAAAAAGTACATATGAGAAAAGTCCTGCCTATTACTGGTATCATAAGGAAGATACATATGGGAAATCACACTTTACTTGACCTTTGTAATTGTTCTGAATTTTGTTCTGGTTTTTTTTTATAAAGAAATCTGGGAATCTTTTACTAAAATCTTTAATTTTTCTTTTACAAATTTGAGTATATTATTTATTTATTTTTTGTAAAATCATATAAGGCATATTTTGGTAAGATACTTCTCTTCCTTCTGTTTTATTCTGTGCATTCACATTTTAAATTATGTTTTCAGAAATTTTTATTTTGCGTTTTCCAAAAATCTTTAAAAATATATTATGTGGATATTTATATTACTTTTAAATTCTATTTTACAGAAATTAGAAGTTACCTAGGGACTTAATTTTATAAATTCTGATTACAAATCCCTCAAACCTTAAAATTACAAAGGATCTCATAGAGACAACAGCCCCATTTAAAGCAGCTTTCAATGCGATGATAAATGATTTCATCTTCGCCGGAAGTCGAGGAACTTTTTCCGCGCGGCCATTTGTCATCAATCAATTAGAAGCATTTCCCCTGTCAAATGTGTCAAACTATTGCATAAACTAACATTAACCCCGGGACAACTATGACCGGCTGGATGGGCTAATAAATTTTTCAGACTCGCCAAACGCTGGGCAAACATAAATCTACATGGCCATTGCACTATGGGGCATTTGACCTGTTATTTGGCATTAATTAATATTTCGAAAACAAAGAAACTTTTTTGAGTTTGGTTTTTTGAAATAAGTTTATAATATTTAAATACATATGTTTAAGAAAAAATTATACACTATAAACAATTTATTAAAAAAAAAAAAAATTTTCCTAAACCTACAAACAAAAAAAATTTTTTTTATGGTTTCTAATAATAAAAAAACATTTTCAAACAAACAAAAAAAAATTTTTGTTTTAGCTTTTTTCTTTGAAGAGTTATTCGATTTTTTCCTGTAAAATCCCACCTATTTGTATGCCAAATACTGGATATGCCTAATAAATAGATGTTTTTAATGAAAATAAGACGCGAAATGTTTTTAAATCAAATATAATGTCATGGCGAAGACAATTGCATTAAATTTATTTAACATTCTATCTTACCAAGCAAGAATAAGACAAATATAGTGTTAATTTGACCATTTTTGGCAGTGCCGTAAAAATTGAATTTCTCGAAAAGTCGCAAAAAGCGCAGATTAAGACTGGATGTCCTGAATTGAGAATTGACCCCCCTTTAAAATGGTTCAACCCACAGGCTCAACAAATTTCAACATTTTTTCTAATCTCTATTCAAAGTTGAACTTTATTTTTCCAAACCAATTAAGAGAGACTACTTGCTATATGAAGCCATTGCTACAAATACACTCACGAAATAAGCATCAAAGTAGTATTTACTCATAGTAAGGACATTTTTAATGAATATCCATTTCAAATTTTATGGTTCTACGTCTTGTCGTTGAAGAGATATTCATTTTATATATGCACTGCAAAATCAAGCAAAATGTAAACATGTTGTGTTCGCTTGCTACGCCTGACTTTAACAGCTGTTATTTTAACATTGGACTGTTAACTTAACATTTGCGGTATGTAACATTTTATTTTGATCTATTCTTAATACGTTTCCATTAATGTTTTGAAAATTTGAATACTTGTAAAAAACACATTTATGCCAAAAAAACAGGTCAAATGCCCCATAGTGCATTGGCCAGCGAGTCGTACATATTTCATTGGGGCGCGCTTCTCGGCGATTTCCCACTCGAGTTTACATGAGCGTTCCTGTTCCTCAGTTGCTGAGTTTCATTTCCTTGGCACTTCCTTGCAATACTTTCCCTTTTTTAATATGCTCATTCAATTTACTGGCGCCCGGCTCCTCTCGACTCTGCTCTTCGATTATTGATGACATGGCAAACAAGGTACGATTTCCGCTTGGCGTTCGAGAAAGGAGAAGTTCGAGAATCATTTTTCTTTCAGCTCGATTGTATTTGTATGCGCATTAACTTCATTTTGCAATCATGCGCGCCATAAATCCAATTTAATTGTGCTGCTCACCAAACACAGACACACACACAGCGACGTAGCTCACAGATACAAATACAAAAGCACACGCATGAGCTGCTTGAGTGCACGGCGGCGTATACTTAATTTTTGCTCGTTCGTGCGCTCAATTCCGCTTCCTCGCAACTTCTAACTCAATGCTAAATAGAAGCACATAAATTTCCGTTTTTACCCACCCCCTCGATATCCGGTTTCAGATTTCCTCGGATTGCATTTTGAAAAATAGATTTTTTATACTGTTGCTCCTTTGGGTTTTTATCTACCTGTCTCCGTCTGCGTTTGCTTTTCTATCCATCTCTGTCCCCCATTGATTTACTACGCACAATTTTGTACCTTTTGAGGGAAAAGGCAAAGGGAAATGGGAAATGGTCGAGGTCTGCAGGTCTGCTGGTCTGCAGGTCCAGTTCGAGTGGCTCGTTGTGATTTATGTTTGATTGAAATGCTCTAAATTGTATGCTAATCTGGACTTTGACACAAAGCTCATTTGTTGTTGCCCCCGCACCCCCTTTTCCCTTTCCCCATCCCATTGCAATCGCATTTAAATGTTGTGCTTGGCTTTTGGCAGTTTGCCTAAGCGTTTGCTAATTTGAAAACCATTTCGGTTTCAAGGGGTTGCTTCTTCGAATCATTAGTCAGGCTTTCCAGGGTTCTCGCTTTCGAATCGACACAATTAAGTTCCCTTTTGGGGAGAGGGTGGTTTGAGAATTCCATGGGAAGTCTGTTAATTGCCCAGAAATGTTCTCTCAAACTTAAAATATTCCAGAGAAATTTGGTAATGAACAATTGATTATGGCTTTCGAGAGTTATTGAGATTTGTGGTCAATAAATCCGAAAACAAATCACAGAGAAGCTGTGCTTAAACTTAATCAATAAATAAAGATAGTTATACCCTTTTGTGGCTCCCTTTAAAATGGAAAATCACCCCTTGCTGGCCATATAATCCCCTTATAATCACGTAGCAGCCATCAAAAGTTGATGTGATTGCCGACATTATGTGCAGCTGGCTGGGCGCGGTTGCTTCTCCATCTCTTGGCCATAAATCGCCGTAGATCCCTTTACGCCAATTTCCTGTCGCATGCCCTGCTAAGTATGCTATATAATTTTTTCTTGTAATAACTCGACCAAATGTCAACCGTCGAGGGGAAACAGCTGAAAATCAGCAATAAATTGCCGTGAGTGAGTCAGAGAGTGGAGCATGCTTCATTAATGCGACAAGCGTGAGGGGCTGACCCTTTTCACCCCTTAACCCTTCACCAGCCGCCCATAGTGCAACCCCCCACACCCACACACACAAACAACCGGCACAATTGGCTGCACTTGTGTGTCCACTTAGTTGGGCGAACAAAACCCACAATATCCACATGGCCGAGTGGTTGCACTCACGCCCCCCACTTTCGGCCCCTTAACCCCACACTACCCACCATTAACCCACCACTGGCCAGTGGCTCTTCATGTCGGTGCGGTTAAGTGAGCTCCGTGCGGCCGGCAGTTCTGTTTTATTTTTGCCTTTTTTGAGTTATGCGCGGCATTTCCGGTCTTGTCATTTCATACTAATCAACATCCGTTGAGCGCGCAATTTTGGCCAAGCACTTTGGACTGCATTATTTGGAGGCTATATATAGAGATAGTCCGATATTTTTGGGGTAATATTTTCTGGCCCGCATTATACGCATTTGTTGCAGCATTTGGCATTGTAATTGCAACAGTGCGTATAAGTGATGTGCATATAAATTAGATTTGCTTCGCTGCGGGTTGCCGGGTTGCCTGGGCAAAAAGTCCAGCTATGGAAATTGAAAATTTATTGCATACCCCGTGGCCAAGCACTCGGTTGGTGGTGTGGGTGGCGAAAGTGGTGGTTTCGGTCAGGTTGGGTCTTTGCTCTTTGGTTTCGGTCTGGCTTTCATTACAAATTACGCATACGCACCGTTGTTAATTTCATATTCATAAATGATGGCCGCACTCCTTGGGGAAATTGCATGAAGCACTTCAGCTTTGCGGTCCTTTATGCCACAGGTCCCATTCGCGCTCGTGTGTGTGACTGTGTATTATTTGTTAGCCGAAAAAAAAGAAAATAAAAGGTTAAATTATGCCTCAGTTGAGGCCTTCCTTCGCCTTTGATCTCCGCCTCTGCTAGAGCTTTGTGGCAAATCTCTGCTTTGGCCTGCTCCAAACTAGCCAAAGTCAAAGCCAAAGGCAACCATAATCCGGTACATTTGAGTCTGAATGCTCTCCTAGGTCCAGTCCATTTGGCCACTTGAACTGGCCCCCGAAAAGCGGAGCTGCCCATCAAATCCCCAGAAAGTCCAGGCCATAAACATAAAAACCAAAAGGGCACAACTCTCTACTGGTTCGCTCGGCCATCGAGTACTTTGTTGAATTAAACCCCTAATTAGTGAAAGCGGGTTTTTGGCCCGGGATTAAAGGTTGCCCAGGGACATCTTGAATGACTAATGAAAATTTCTTTGAGTTTTTTAAAGATTTCCGCCCTAAGAAGGGGCTGAGAAAAGCTGCAGCCAGGCCTGATTAAAAATGTTCATTAAGCTGGGGAGCTTAAGCAAAACAAGGAAGAGCTCCTCAGCTCAAGAGACTAAAATGGTGGAAGTTATGGATTTGGGAAATATGTTGGCGCACGTTGCATATTCTCTGAAAGCCTACAGAAGGTACAAAAATGTTTTATAAACTCTTAGGGAATTTGAAAAGGTTTTCGAAGCAGAAAATTCCAACAGTAACTCTTAAAAATATAATTATTTATATCAGAAGATTTATTTTTTATTCAAGAATTAATAACTAATAATTTTACCTTAAAAACAAGAGAGAACGCTATAGTCGGGTGCCCCGACAATCAGACACCCGTTACTCAGGTAAAGGGAGTGCGAGGGAGATGGAGATAGAAACTTTGAACACGAATAACTTTTTAACGAATGGTCCGATTTGAAAAATTTCTTCTACATTTCGATAGGTATTGATAAACACAATAAAACTGCATTTTTACTTTTCCGAAATATTGAAATTTTTAAAATCGTATATAAGCGATTGTGGGCGTTAGAGGGGGCGTGGCACCTTTTTAAAATAAACTTGCGCTGCGTAGGAACTCCTAGAATCTGCATGCAAAATGCCAATCTTCTAGCTTTTATAGTTTCCGAGATCTCAGCGTTCATACAGACAGACAGACAGACGGACAGACAGACGGACAGACGGACATGGCTAGATCGACTCGGCTAGTGATCCTGATCAAGAATATATATACTTTATGGGGTCGGAAACGCTTCCTTCTAGCTGTTACATACTTTTGCACGAATACAATATACCCTTTTACTCTACGAGTAACGGGTATAACAATATTTATATTTTTAAATAAATGTAGTATATTTAAAAGGAAACGATTTCAATCGATCTTTGGTTAATATTGAGATTTTAACATTCAAACTCCTTCTTGATAAACCCACCTTATAAATACCGTATGCTACCAAGAACTTATTGCTCCTTTTCGCTTTATCTTCATGACATTTAGCACTTGCCCGTTACCAACTTCAGTTTTTATTACACGACACGACACTCCATTCGGAGCAGTCTGCTCTTTTAGTGCCGACTCACCAATAAAACTGCATTGTGTCTATAGGGCCCGGGCAAACAAATTAGTTCTGGCCCAGACACACACACACACACGCGCTTCGGAGCAGAAAAGGGGCGTTTGGGGGCATCAAAATATTAGACGCGTCAATAGCTGTGCACATTTTGCGCTTTTGCATTTGGAAGGCAATCGGGGCGACAAGTTGAACGACATCGAAAGCTGAAAGAGGAGGAGGAGATGGAGGAGCAGGAGGAGGTGCAGCTGGGGGTAGTACATTGCCAATTCAATGGAACAAAAAGTGCAACCAACCAACTGATGACGATGACGATGAGAATGAGGATGTCGATGATATGGGAATGTGTGTTTAATGGTTGACATTGTTGTTTACAAATTGACTTTTTGTTGCTGCCGCTGCTGCTGCTCGTCAATAAACATTTGCCTGATAATATGCCAACATATGCATAACGTTCATAAGTAGCTTACGTTCACATACCCTAAATGCCCCTGAGCACTGTGAAATATTATGGATTTGTCAAAAGACATTGACTCCAGTCTAAAATGTGTTATAATAGATTTAAACAAGAGAGAACGCTATAGTCGGGTGCCCCGACAATCAGATACCCGTTACTCAGGTAAAGGGAGTGCGAGGGAGATGGAGATAGAAACTTTGAACACGCATAACTTTTTAACGAATGGTCCGATTTGAAAAATCTTCTACATTTCGATAGGTATTGATAAACACAATAAAACTACTTTTCCGAAATATTGAAATTTTAAAAATCGTATATAAGCGATTGTGGGCGTTAGAGGGGGCGTGGCACCTTTTTGAAACAAACTTGCGCTGCGTAGGAACTCCTAGAATCTGCATGCAAAATGCCAATCTTCTAGCTTTTATAGTTTCCGAGATCTCTGCGTTCATACAGACAGACAGACAGACGGACAGACAGACGGACAGACAGACGGACAGACAGACGGACAGACAGACGGACAGACAGACGGACAGACGGACATGGCTAGATCGACTCGGCTAGTGATCCTGATCAAGAATATATATACTTTATGGGGTCGGAAACGCTTCCTTCTAGCTGTTACATACTTTTGCACGAATACAATATACCCTTTTACTCTACGAGTAACGGGTATAAATATCAAAGATAGATAAAAAAAAACAGAAAACAATATTTTCTAGAGTTTTATATAATGTTTAAAATCTAAATTAAATTAAAGAAATATTTTCAAAATTTTACAAAAACTTTTTATCAAAATCTTCAATTATTTAATTTTTTCTAAATATTATGTCAGTAATTTTATAGAAACATAAATTAGTAAATAGTGTATAAAAAGGAGGACTTTATGGCAGATTATAATAATACATCCACTTGAATTACATACCTTTCAAAATATATAAATTGAAAAACTTCAAAGACAATCTGATACTGATTTTCCTTGCCTTTTTTTCTCTCTGTGCAGCCGAGCTGCAGCAATATCAACAGCAACAGTCGGGCAAACATCAGGCAAATGGAGCTGTCCTCACTGGCATTCAGTCGCATCACATACGCGGACCACGCCCACCGCTCCGCACCGCCTCCTCGACGACAACGAACAGCAGCAGCAATAACTCCGCCATGGGCGTGGCCATGGGCGGGGGCGGGGGCGGTGGAAACATGCTGCTGGACCAAACGCCATCCGGCGGCAGCAGCAGCAGCGGGGTGAGCAGCGCCCCCAGCTCCTCGAAGGGTCACCACACCCATTCGCACTCGCATGCCGCCCACCTGGTCCACTCGCACGGCGACGGACTCGTCCTGACCTCCGCCTCACCTGTGGGCGGTCAGCAGCAGCATCAGCATCCGCAGCAGCAGCAACAGCACCCGCAGCAGCATCAGCATCCGCAACAGCAGCAACAACAGCAAGTGCCGCAGGCGGCGATGGACGAAATGCGCGTCTGATAGGTATCGGTCTTTGAGTTGGACTTATAGTCATCAACGGGGTAAGTGATGAACCCTATATCATAAGTATATGTTCCTATTTCACCTTTGATTTTTGTTAAGATTTTATTTAAAAAAAAAAACAATTATCAAAAATGTTTATTTAAATATATACATTCCCATTGATTTTAATTAATTTCTTTATTGAAATGGGGTTTAAGAGGAATTTTTGTTTTTAAGGGATTTTTTTTAGATTATTAAATACTTATTAAGCAGACAAAATGCAAGACTTAACGGTAGGATGATAATGAAAAAAGAAAAATAAAATATTTTATCTATATTTAAACAGTGATAATTTAGTTTGTACCTGGAGTATAAAATAATTTTAAAATACTTATTTGTAATTTTTGCATTACACTAGATATATAAATTTAACACTTCGTTATCGCGCGATTTTCTCACTATTGTTTCTCCTGATTCTTCCTCTAATTTGAACACTATATCATTCTGTTCCGAGCATTCCTCTTCGTCTACATCCTCCTCCTCCTCTTCATCTTCCTCCTCATCATCCTCATCTTCTTTCTTGACGAGGGGATGAGAACTCAGGGGATTGTCGGTGAACTCATATGTAATTTCTCCAAACGAATTTATTTTCGCATATTCATACAGATAGTATTTATTATTCATTTCGCGTATTATACCAAAGCGTAGTCCAACTTTGAGGGCCATCTTCAATTGTTTGGTGTAATATTTGGGACGCCACGTGGCGTTCAAGGTGGTAAGGACGAACTCCAGGATGTCCTCCCAATCGGTTGGTGGGTCAAGCTTTTTCAAGGCGAGTGTGAGATAGTGCGATATAGTGAGTCTCTCCATTTTCCTTCTTTTTTTGTTTACTTTCTAAAGAGACAACAGAGATATTGACAGGAAAATAACAGAAAAATGGGAAAAACTTAAAGTCGATTCTGTGAGAAATTTCCGTAAAATGTAGTTCCCCTGGCAAATAAAGAATGACAAACATGCCGAACCCTTTAGAGAGAGCCGAAAAAAGCAAAGGTCGTGACGGGACATCGAGAAAAGGTAAAAAATAAAATATCTGCGCACACAGGCTCTGATCAAAAATAACAAACGGCATGTCAAACATGCGGCAGCAAAAAATGCTGGCTCTTTATTTGATAAAAAAAGAGGACAAATAAAACATAAATATGCATGGAAAGCACGGAGTTCATGGTTCAAGGTGGACTCAAATGTCGCAGTCACTGGCATGGAAAAATGCTGGGCGCCCGAAAATACCCCCCAAAAATTTGGGAGCTTTAATGGGGAGTTTTCGTTTCGCAGAACTCAACGTAAAAAACAAGTAACTACAAATTAAATATATACGTGGGTAATAATGCCAGCAGAGCCGAGGAGAGTCAAATTATAAACGAAATTAAAAATGGAACCACCAGACCCAGCCATAACAAGTGGCAAGGTGCAAGGCAATTTGCGGCATGCAACTTGCAACCGGAGCACCCAACTAATTTATGAGCCCCAATGTCGGACTCTGGAAATTCGAGCTAAACCAAATTAAAACTGCAGGAAAAAACTTAAAAATTGCATTAACTGGAACCCCAGGCTGTGTAACTGGAACTGAGCCCAATTGCAATGCTGTCAACTCGAAGGAAAATGGAGAAACTGTGGAATTATTCTGGCAGCAAACCTGGCAGAGTTGAAAATAGAAACGGTTCTCCGTAAAAACCACACTCAACTAGGATTACTGGGAATATTGTATAGCCTAACAGATGATTTAAAATATGGTGTTGTATAAATTACATTTAGGGGTTAAGTAAATACAATGTATTTATTTATTCAACAGACTTTTTGTTTAGAGATACTTATGACCATATAGTATAGGATTTTTAGATGTGATATAAAACATATTAAGTGCCATTAAGAATATGGTATATGGTATATAGGTACATATAAATCGCTCTTACTTCCAGTTAATGTATTTTTCATATGGCTGGAAAACCAATCAAAAAGTTTTTAAAAGAAAGTATTTTCCTGAGTGATTTTCCTTAAAGTATTTAATGTAATAAAATTACTTAAAGCAATGCAATTTATTTATTAAATCCGCATCGAAGGAAGCCTTTTCCGCATCTACAAAAAGCTGGCCGAAAAGATCAAGCCACTTGGATGTCCGCTTTCAGCCACTTGGACATGTGCACGTGTGTGTGAGTAAGGTGTAAGGTGTAAGTGGGTGTCTGTGTGAGTGGGTCAGGACACTATTTCACCTGGCGTACAATTAAATTTGCATTTCTTTCCCTCCTTTTGCTTTTTGTTTAACCCACGCTGCCGCCTGCACAGCCTCCGCCTTGGTTTCCTTAACTTTTAGCTGATTAACATTTCTGCGCTGTTCTCTTGGCGCGGTGGAAAATGCAATTTTCCCTTCCAACTAAAGTGGAAACAAGGGCAGGGAGGGGGGCTGGGGTTCACAGGGCCAAATGGCAACTTTTATGTAAATTTACACCCACAAACACGCACACAGGGTGGGTGTGTTGTGTGTGTCGAAGTGTGTATGTGTTAAAAGCGCAATAAACATTAATTTCACATTCTTTTTCCTTAAGCCACTCCACTGGCTTTGAGCTCCTTACACTCTACTTAAGTTCCTCCTGCAGTTGAATATTTTTGGCACTTTTTTAAATTATGATCAAAAGGTGGGGGAAAATGGGTTGGGGAAAAACCAACAAATGTTTCGATGTCCATACTCGGACAATTTGATTGCATTGCGTGAAAGGAAAACAAACAATCAGAGGCTGCTGCTTAGGAAAAGTCCTTTGAGAACTGAACAAATTAATAGTAAGATTTCCGAATTTGCAAATGGCTCAAATTTAATCACTAGCCAAATTTGGCAATTTCCTAAGCCTGTATTTTCATTTAATTTGGCCAGCAAACATAAATAATTTCAATTTACTTGTTTGCATTTCTGCACAATTGATGTCACCATCTTACGCATAAGTAACCAATTAAGTCAACAAATTGACGAAAATGCTGCTCGAATTTCTCATTAATTTGGGTTAGTCCTAAATCTTATCGTTTGCGGTTACCTTGGTTGCCATCGTTTCCGATTTTTGTGTAATTATTGGCTTAAAAGGGAATCCATTCACACGCAAATTTTCTCGCAAAGGCTTGTGTGCCAAATTTGTTGTGCAATTAGCGCAAACTTTCAAGTTGCATCAAGCAGCCGGGGGCTAGGGATTATGTGGATATGGGATTAGGTTTCAGGTTACGGTTATGTATCCCCAAACATTTTACATTTAAAATGGCTGAATGTATTACATTTTAATATTTTGTATTTAATTAATTTTACAAATAAATTCAAATTACAGATACATTTTAATTAGAGTTCTATAAGTTTTTTTTTACATTTTTTTAAAGACTAAACAAGAATTTGAAGAGAGTTCATTCTATTTTCCTCCATAATTCAGCTAGAGAAGACATTTTTATTATTTTGGTTAATACTGAGAGATATTTATCTTATATTTGAGAGAGATTATATTATTTCCTATTTACTATCTTGAAAGTTATTATCGTGTTTATGAAAAATTAATTTATATTCCCTACAAATTCATTTCTTTTTTTTCATGATAATGAATTCCATGAACCTGAGCAAGTTTCCGACACTTGACTGATGTTTATTATTTCATGGGGAATTTAATGCCCGTCAGTTGCCTCGATAGACCACTCGGTCCCCTGGTTTTCTTCTCCAGAGCTCCGGTTGGCCCCCTCTTTAGCTGTACAAGATATGCAAAGTGGCTGCACAAACATGCGCGTAATACGTTAATGATGGTCTCTGCCTTTCCATACCCCTACCCCCCACCTAACCAACCCCTTTTTTCCACCCGTAACTTGCACACATTGTAGCAGCGATTTGCATTACGCGCATTACTCAGTTCACTCATTTTGCCGGTGCTTCTTTTTCTTTTAGTTTTGGTATCTTGCAAGGAGAAAGTCTAAGCTGCATAGCTGCAATCCCCCAGCCCCCGTCAAAACCACTCATACCCCCGTCTGCCCACTCCCCGCCCCGCTATGAAGCCCAGTCAACAATCTGCGCCAAATTGTGCGCTCAACTGTGCAGCAGCTATGCCTCCTTCTGCGCCCCCACCCCTTGTAACTTAACCCTTGCCTCCAAGCCGCCCAATCTAGGAACCCACCTAACACCAGGAACCCCCATACCAAGCCATCCCAACTCTGATGGCCAAAGAGCTGGCAAAACAAAAGGCAGCCGCGCATTTTTCGCAACTGCACTTTACTTTGCACTTTTCGCTTTCTTTGCATAAATTCTCGCCCACCCGAGTTTACTGTACTGCGAAAATGGGCACGCATAGCGAAAAAGAAAGAAAACAAATTGGCAGAAAAGTGTCGCGAGGAAAGACTAAAAGATACCCTTTAATTTTGGGAAAAAAAACTAAGTAATTTTATAAATAATTTTTTCAGAAAAAAACATATTTTTCTAAATTTTTCTGTGAAATTCACTTTAAATATACCTCTAATATTCAAGAAAATTATAAAATAAAATTTCCAAAAAACTAAAGGAAGTTTTGGGGGTTATAAAAAAGTAAAAAGGATAAAAATAATTTTAATAAAACTAAAAATTAATAAATATATACAACTTATTTCCAATTATTCACTAAAACCAAAAAAAAACAATCACTAATGCGAAATACCCCTTTTGAATTTCTGGAGTAACCCGTGAAAAAACACAAACAGCGTTAGTTTGAAGAAAAAGTTAAGGAAGAGAACCTAGGGAAGAAAGTAAAAAAACGGAGAGGAAGTTGAATAAATATGGCATGCAGCTGCTGCAGAAGATTTCCCGCTGAATTTTAAACTAAACACAAAAGCATAATGGAAAAATGGAGAAATGGAAAGCGCCAACAGAGCGCAATGAAGTGTACGGCCATGAGAACGGCGTAACATCAACGAATCCGCGACCAAATGGAGCCGAGTTCCACGATAGGACAGATACGCAAAAGGGCTGGCTATATAGATATAGCGCGGCCAACTGAGTGGCACTGATGGGCATGCACTTCTGGCAGGCACTGTGTCGTTAGGGTTCAAGTCGCAACGGGGGGTGTGAAAATGGGGAAAAGTCATGGTTGCAACTGTCAGTCAGTCGGTCGAACTAGAGGAGTACTGAGTTCTTTTGAAGAAAGTGATAGATGCAAAGTCACTCATAAAGTCATATTACATCCAACCGCGTAACGAAGATTTTTCCAAACTGCTAAACAATAAGATAAGGGTCAATAAGTTAGTTACAACTCAGTTCTATTGATTATTTCACACTCAATAAACACAAAATACTTTGAAGGAAATACGAAATACATCTTAACAAGGTTATAATAAAATATAGTAAACAAAATTCCTTTTGTCTAGCTTCAAATTACATTTTAACGCACCTAATGAATTGAACAAACTATTAAATTTTGGTTCATTATTCACTACACCTCAAAAATCCATTTGAATATTGACTAGATTTATTTAAAGGGTTTACAGCATGGCTTAATTAATTTGAACATGAAAACGCCTTTTATCGAGTTTTAAAGTCTTAATTTATTTTTACTAACGAATTATTTATTTAATTTATAAAAATCATGAATATTCATGAGCCTTATTTTGTCATGAATAATTTACCTATTTTATTTAAAATTTTAAAGTTTAAGCCCCAACATTTCTGTTGTTGCAGCTCCATAGAAACCCTGCGAGCGGAAACGCCCGAGGAGTTCTACGCACCGAAGCAGGCGGATGATGACGGCCAACTCAATGGGACACCAGCAGATGCAGCAGCTGCGGAGGGCGATGCAGCGGGAAAGCCAGGAGGAGGAGGAGGAGGAGGAGGAGGAGGAGGAGGAGGAGGAGGAGTAGGACCACCGCCCATCAGTGACCACAGGCAGCGGCAGCAGCTGAAGAAGTTGCGCTTCAAGCGGGAAATGCACGCCTTGGCGCTCGAGGGGGGCGATGTGGCCAGGGGCTACTGCTCCTGCGACGAGCAGTGGACCAACTCCTCCTCGCCGACGTCCACCATGTCGCCAACGATGCCGGCTGCCGGAAATGCCAAGAGCTGCGTAGTAAGAGAAGGAGGCGGACGCCATGCTACCGGAAACGGGCCTGGAAACTCCAGCGGCAGCAGCGGTATTGTCAAAATGGCGGCTGCCATGCCAATGGCAGCGACGGCGGGAAAGCGGAGCGGGCGGCTCAAGCAGCAGCATCATGTGCGCTTTTCCGACGAGAAAAACTTCTCGGATTGAGGGGGAAAACCAACTACTAGACTGCACCTAATCTCTGTTTAGTCATAGGCGAAAAAAAGTCAAAAACAAATCATCAGAAAACCCAAGGAAATTATATTACAAATCGGTAGATAAAGGTAATCAACTAAGGAACCTGTAAATATAGTTCGAAAGTGTTAGTTAAAATATCTGTGTTTAGTTGCTCGATAGATCTGTTGTGAAACATTTATATATATGCGTATATATATAAACAAAACATATATATGTATGAGTATAATCAAGTAATCACGTAAGCGTAGCACAAATGCATTTTTTCCACTCATCAGCTAATTGAAAGCAAATATTGATGGAGATTGTTGATAACGGAATTCAGTTGACGGCATTGTAAATATTCTAATCAAAATAAACATAAAATGTGGTATTATTTACTGAAAGTAAATCGATGAAAATAAAATAAAAAAGTACACTTAAAATGAAAAAAAGGAAACACAAACATGGCTCAAAATAGATTAGATTAACAATGAAAGTAATGAGAAGCATAATTGAAAACAAATAACTAGTTAATTATTTAAATTAATACTCCGAGGATGGAAAGTAAACAAGTGACGCTTTTTTTTACTGTGTACAAAGCCAGCCAATACACTTTAAAATAAAAAAAAAAAGTGTTTAATTTAAAGGGAAGTTTCCACACACAATCGAATTAATTGGAAAACACACCGGAAATTGTTGCTAAAATGCAACAAGTCAATTGGATTTCAAGGCTTTTAAAATATACGTTTCTAATTCTTTTCCTTATGAATTGATTAAGAACAAAATCACGTTTTTCTTTTATAAAAACCTACCAACGTAATAGTTACCTCAACCTAACAAAAACTGCCAATTGATCAACATTTATTTTGTTTTTACTTTGGATTATTCTAATAAGTCTGTATACTTCTAAGTACTCTTCCAGTTAATTTGTAAAACATTCTGACAAAAAAAACCCATAAAAAGCGTCGCCAATAAAAAACAAAATATGATATTTGTATTTTTAAGACTAAATTTATAATCGTCTAGTTTAAAATATGAAAGAAAACATGATTGCAGACATGCAAAAAACTAAGTTAAGTGATTAATATGAAATAAAGTTAAACTAAATGAGATATAAACAAACCATTAAACTAAAAACAATAAAAACTAAATTAAATAAATACTAAAATATGAGTTTAATTTTTAGGGCACCAAAAAATACCTAATTTAAATTTTCTATAAATTGTTTTTACTGGGTTTGTATGTTTTTAGTATGTTAACACGAAATATTAAAATCTGACCTTTTTCTGGTTTAAAATAAAAAAGCACCATAGGTGTATGGTTTTCACATCCCACAAGCAAAAACTCGACCACTGTTTTTCGTTTCGCAATTTATGAACCTTGGGAATGCCTGCTAACAGCTAATAAAGACCTTAAAACCCTGGGTGAACCCGATCTAACCCGGAGGATTGCGGGATTCATTTCGTTTTAAATGCTCTTCGTTTATGAGCAGAATTTTCGTTCGGACCGTTTTAATGGCTCAAATTTTTATGGCAGCCAACAGCGGTTATTAAATCAAATTTTATGTCTGGCCAGCAATATGGCGGAAAAGGATCTCCGAGGGAGGGGGTGAAAGTTTGCTAAGTTCAGGCGGAAAATTCAAGGTTCTTGGCGAATTAATTTATATATCATGAAGCTCAGTTTGCTGGCAGCGAACACATCAAATATGTAAGTAACCCAGCCACGCCCCCAGCCCCCGGAAAACCGCCGCACTATCTGCTCTTGAAGCTTGTTTATGTTTGGCGAAAACTATTCCAATTAACTTGGCCAAAAAAGAAAACAAGAATGGCGGAAAAATAGAAAATGAAAGCTGAACAGCAACAAAAAAAGAAAATGCCCGCTGGTCATTTTGTAACTCTTTTGTGGACTGACTTTTCCGCCCATTTCCCGCCCAGTTTGTTTGTTTTGTTTGATGTGTGTTGCATGCAACTTTGTTTTTTTTTTCAGTTGCCTTCTCTTTTACTCGTTTGCAAAATGCCAAAGTTTTATGCGCAAATTTCATTATTTAAAATGTGTTGGTAAATGAGTATGGTGATGTGTATCGCGGCAGAATGGCTGAAGAGTGTGCAACGTACATAAAAAAGGAGAGCTCGCGGGCATAATTAATTTAAAATTAAGCACACTTCACATTCGTTAAACCCCTTTGATGAGCACCAAATTTGGAACAGCTCTTCCGTGCTTTTTTGAGAGTGTCATTTATAAAGCAGTTGTTTAGATAGTAATTATGTATTTTAATTACTTGTCAAAAATGTTAAATTTAATGGCTATAGAAAATACGAGTTTAAAAGAAAATTTGTATTGCAAATACAATTAAATTTGAATTTTTTATCAGTTTAGTGACGCTGTTACAGTTCTTGGAAAATTTAGGAATTTATCTACAATTAGTTTAAAATTACCTAACATTAAAAAAAAATATTTTTGTATATAGAATTAAATTTATTTTTAAATAAAAACATTGCAAAGTTTTATAGTTCTTAAAAAATTAATAAAGTGGTCTCCAATTATTTTCAAAAATCTTTCACCAAACAAAATTTTAATTAAAACCCTCCATATCATTAGCTATTTTCCGCTCTGTAGAAAAAACTCCATCAGCACCCCAGAAAAACCCACTGGACGACCACTGGAATTCTCCCCACTAACCACAACTTGCCGTAATGTCGGTTTTGAAGTGAATATTCGCTTTTAATGTTTGCCTTTTATTACAAACTAAATGCGAAAAATGTGTTGGCCAAGAGAGTTATGTATGTGAGAAGAGAGGAGGGTTTAGAGGTCCTGGGTGTCTTCGCTTGACACTTGCTACCTTTTTATTATAAATGTTTTATAGCGGGGAATTTTACAAATTACTTTTTGTGCAGCTTCTCAGTCGCACGCATGCGGACATAAAAACTTGATGACAGGTGTAGCAAATTAGGATTATTATTTTCTCCCTGCATCCCAAATGCTAATTAATGCGTTAGGCAAACTTCAAAAATTTTATGATGAATTAAAGCATGGTTTTTATTGAAGTTTTAGCATGCGAAAGTCATGAAAATCAACTGATTAAAATGTGTAAAAATGTTCCTTTAATTTCTTGAATTCATTTCATGCCCTTTAAGAATTTTTAAGGATGCTGTATGCATCTTGTAATTATTTATTCCCAAATCAGAGTTCGCCCTGGAACTTGCCTTCTCAGCCGCAGCATCAATTAATTAATTGAACCCAATATTTTTGGGCCTTCGTCTCTCGCAACTTGCACTTTTCGGCTCATTAAACTTCAAGTGTTACATTTTCGTAGGCTAAACCTAATTCCCTAATTCAGACTTGACTGCTCATAAAAGTCTAAAGTTATGGCAATAATAGCAGCAGCAGCAGAAGGTACGACAATTTGTTTTTGCCGCTGTCGTGTGGGAGGCAAGCACATTTATATGTTTTCCCACGGTTAACACGACGTATGCGTAATTTATGTCGCTCGCCGGCAGCAGCAGCAGCAGGTGTACGGGTCACATAGCGCGGTTTTTATATTTCCAAAGTTCCGCCGCGAATTTGATGAATGTTTGCACTTTTTAACGGCGAATCCATAGGAGTGACTTCCATTTGAAGATAGTGCATTCATAAATTATCCACTCAAGAAGGCGCCATTTTATGAGAAATCATTAAGCGGAAATGGTTTTAAACTTGGCGCGCTGCGTTTGAAGGTGGCATTTTGAACGGCTAAAGCCACACTGAAGCTTTTACTCTACAAGGTAGTTATAAGTTGATTTGAATTTGAATTTTAAGTGATTTCCTGCCTTTTTCTTGAAATAATTTGTTTTTTTTAATACATTATTAAGAGTAAAACCATGTGATTCGTCACTACGAGGACGACCGTCTTCTTTTACATTGGATCTACATATGAAGTTCCTTTTATACCCGGAATGGCGCTTTATTCAATTTTGTAAACAGTTTTGCGGAGTTGCCAGACCACTTTTCCAGAGGTATCTTAACAGGGAGGGTGACACGGCTAAGCCTAGCAAGGACACAGATTTAACATAGGTATTTGGAAGAACAGTGCCATTCTTGGTTTTCTAAACATCGTTTTCCATTTATAATTAAGCCATTTTTTCTAAAAAAAACGTTTTTAGAGAGAAGGTAGCAGCTCTCCCTTCCACAGAAATGCTAAGATAGAACGTTTTCTTACATTAGCGAGGACTCACTTTAACAGAAATGTTTAACTTAACATTTTGTTCAAAAGGCCGAAAGCATGTAACAAAATATCAGTTGTCGAAAAGTATCAAAATCTAAGCTTCATAAAATTTAAATAAAATTAATATAAATATGTATAAAGTAAAAAAAAAACTTTGTAACTTAACATTCTGTTAACACCATCGATAGTTGCCATGGAACATCGATAACTTCATCGCGGGGATTTTCCGGAATATACTACAAAAAATACCACATCCAATTTTAGCACCTTTTTGCCCTTGCTTTTTCGCGGGGATTTTCCGGTATTTAGATACTGCTTTGGGGAAATAAAAAAAACTTCGAAAGCAAATTGGTGGCAATGCTCGGCTACATTGTCAATAAGACTCCATAACTTTTACCTACTTTTATTCAGTAGCTTAATATATATTCCCAAAATCTGAAATCTGGCTGAAACCAATATACCCTCTGCAAGGGTATTAAAATACGCACCTCAGGCTGCCAACTCTGTTTTTGAAAAATATGGAATTGTATTTATAGTATTTATAGTATATTCTTGAGACCAATTGGTATTTATAGTTTGGTCGGGGCGGTCACGCTGATCGAATTGCATATATAAATGAAGAGAGGCGACCGCGACTAAGAGCCAAGAGAAAAATAAACACAGGCTGCGCCTGCTGCTTTTTGTGCATTCAACGGTTCGTGGCCAGTCCTTATTTTTTTTCCACTTTAAGGAAACACAATTTTAATTCGTTTGCAAATACAACGCACGCACACCCACACAAACGCACCAGGCCAGTGCGTAGGTGTGAAAACAAGTGAAACAGAGCTGGGAAAACAAACTTGGGCTGCAGGGATACTTGCCAAAAATATTGGATTAAAAATTAAGCTCGAATAAAAGTCAAAATAATAACAACAACAGCAATCAATCGAAAATGCGCGTGTGACAAAGAGAGGGCGAGTGACGAGGAAAAGAGAGGGAGAGCAGCCTACAAACACACACACACACACGCTGACGTCGACGCGCTGTCTGTTCAGTGGAGCAGTGTTGCCAGCCCACAAAACAGCTGCCCGAGAATCCCAATTAAATAATTAATAAGTTCAAATCAGAATTGGAGTATCTGAGGCCGATTTTGCATACTTCATTTCCCCAATTCGGCTTATTGGCATTGGGGCTCTGCTGCTGCTGCTGAGTTGGCAACACTGGCCTGGCCCCCCAAAAAGAGAGCGAGCGGGCGAGAGAGCAAGCGCGAGAGAGTCACATGCTGGGGCGCTCATTTCAATTTTCCTCAATGAACACTTTTCACGGTTTTCGGTTCGTCGGTTCGCGTTTTCCACAGTCGTGCGTTGTTTTTGCTCGTGGAAAAGTTGTAAGGCCCAGCCAGCCAGGCAGCAAGTACATAATATAGCCAACATTTTATTCGCAGTGCACGCAGCGCGAGAGAGCGAGCTGTTAAATCATTTTTAAAGTGTTTGTGTTTTTAACGTGTACAACCCAACAAAAAAAAAAGAATTCTATGCCTTTTGCATAACAAAAACAAACGTAGCAAATAAAAGAAAAAGAGCCATAAGCCACACACACTCGGTTAAAAATACCGAGAGACGCACGCCTACGTCAATAAGTGAAAAACGGTAAGTGCAAATTCTTTTGCCCCATGTTGTGTGTGCTTGCCAATTGGAAAATTTCTTACTTCCCCTCCCGCTTCCGCTCTCTCTCTTTCTTGCTCTTGTTCCTGCTCCCCCTCTTCCTGGCTCGCTCTTACACTTGCTTTTACGTTGTTGGCAAGCAGCGCTTCATTCATTTCCACAAACAGCATATAAACACACATACCAGCACACCCCCGCTCTCTCTCTTCGGGAGAGCGAATGTGTTTCAGTGTGACCGTGTGTATTTGTTGTAGCTGGTCAGGCCACAAAATTTGTATTCGAGAAATTCTATTCGCCTTTTGTTAAAAAAGTAAAAAACGTAAGCCATTTGCACATCATATTGTTCATAAAAAACAATGGCTCATAGAATTTAGTTTCGCGTGTATTTGTGTGCATTCTTTATCATTGATATGTTAAATGTGAAATGTTGAAATTCAAATTAAGCTCAGCGTTTTTGTAAGCAAAAACAATGGAGTGAGAATCGGCTACTGAAATTAGCTAAAGATAAAAGTTACTGGTTTTCTGTGGGTTTCATTAGGGAAATTATGATCAGTATATGGGATTTTGTTGGCCACAAATGAGTTGATAGTGAACAGGGGAAAAAATGATGCTTATAATTTTAAAACTTTGAGAAAAAGCTTCGGGTCCTTTTTTTCCGTGCATTGGTCCCACTGTTACCAACTGAAGTTAACCACCCCCCACCACCCCCACACAGACGCACTTGCACTCTGACTGGCTGGCCATCACTGTATGTGTGTAATTAGCAACAAAACTCTCGCTGGCAACTGCATCGCATGAGATTCTATGCTTTTGTTATTGTTGCTGGTCCTGGTCTAGGTCTCTCTCTCTCTGTCTTTCTCTCGCAGCTCTCTCCCACCCTTTCTAGCGTCTAATTTACATTTGAATGTGCGTGAGCGCGCATTTGTTGATAATTATCAGCAAATTACTAGACGCACTTAGCAGCAGCAACAACGCCAATGTGAAAAGAAATGCATACACACAATAAGCTTGTACAGTGGTCACTGTGAAACGTAAAGCAAGAAACCAAATTCAAACCCGAATTACTATTGCCTAACATTTCATGATGCTTAAAAATAAAATATGTTCATATCTATAGTGGTTTTTAAAAATATTAATAAGATAATAGAGAGTTCTTAATATTAAAAGTTCTTAAAACAAATATATTAATGATTTTAAAACCCTGAATTAGAAAAAGGAAAGTTCGCATTCCGAAAGACCACTGTACAAAATTCATTGTATGTGAGTACGGCAGTAAGGCGTGTTTAAATGACATTTATAATGCAGATTTCACTTCTGTTACTGGCCTTAACCATGTTTTTTCCTTCTTGCTAATACACATTTTCTACAATTATTTTATTGTCATTCGCTCATACGGGTAGGTGGGGTTATTGAATTTTTCGAATAATTAATCAACGGCAAGAACTTTTTTGTTGCTAATTGGCAAGTCGTTCTGTGAATTAATCCAAACACCGATACAGAAATAAACCCGTTGCTATGTCTACGACTTTGGCTGGTACATATATATAAAATCTATATAGTATATATGGCAAATCCAACTTTGGTGGCAAAAACTTAGTAATTCACTCACACGCACACACACTGCGAAAGAAACGCGCACGCCGATTGTTTATTAATTTATTTTATTTGTACAAATTTGGTTTATCGTTAGCGGCAAATGTTTCTTTTTTCGTTTTTATTATTAACTTCATTATTCGAGGCATGGCACGTTTTTCTTGCCTAGTTATTTTTCGTTTCGTATTTTATTACATTGTGTGTTGGTGGTTCGTGAATGTGTGTGTGTGCCTTTTATGGCCAGGACAATGAGCCAATTTTGGTATTGAAGCTAGTTTCTCAATTAGGCCAATGCACTGAAAGAAACTTGCATACAGCCAGTCAATAGAAACTAAAATATGCAGAGTTGGTGAGGAAGTTACGAAGATAATTCTAGTTTAGATCATAACTCATACTGCCTTCATTTAATTGTCATTAGTTGCTAGCCCTAAGCATAATACCCCGAAAATCTTGTAAGAACCTTGAGGAAATCATCTTAGACTTCGACTAGGAAAAATAAAACACATTTACATGATATATGTATCTCAAGATCTTCTGTTTACATGACCAACAAAAACCGAGATGAGAGCCATTAAAAAGTTGAAATAAGCCACAAAAGCTGCAAACAACAAACAGCCAAAAACTTCAATAACAATCCATCAAAAAGTTGAAATTGCCCAAATCCAAGACAAAACCAGATCATGTAGAGCATTAAAAAAACCCAGACAGAAGGGCAGGCAGGCAGCCAGGCAGCCAGGCAGATCCCCAGCAGTCATGCCCAGATCGAAATATAAACACGAAATGAAAAGAAAAGCATTTGTAATGGATGGTCTTAAAGTTCTGTAGTAGTGACTACAATGAATCGCAGTCTTTATTCCCGGCATATGGTCGCAGCCAAAGTTCGGTGCCAAGTAGAGTTGAGTAGATAGAAAAAAGAAGAGGGAGGGAATGGGGAGTAGAAGTAGGGTAGCAAATGGTTATATCATTTATATGATGGAGTTTATAGAAAGCCTGGATGTTTAGACTGAAAATAATAAACTAAGGTTAAGAGATACCATTTATTATACCAAAAAGATCTGAAAAATATATAAATAAATAAAATATTTGTATATTTTATACAACTTTTTTAATCATTAAAAGTATTATAAAAAGTCAAAATTTGTTCTAAATTACGGAACCATATCAAGTAAGATGACTACTTAGATAATGATATACATGGTAAAAATAGAGTGCGCAACTTGGATAAATGTTGTATATTATCACCCAGCCAGAGTATTGGAGGTTTTCCCTTTAGATTTGCACACTTAATCCCTAGCTACTGAATTCCAAATGTGGTGATTGTACCGGGGAGGGGGAATATATCATATCACTGGCACTTGGGGGCTTCTTATTCTTCTTCTTTATGGGGCTCTCGGTGTGCAGGCTGCACAGATGACGATCGTCCGCGAATCGAAAATGTACATGCATATATAGTATACACTGAGCATTAGCGTTTAAGCGTCGGGGGAGGGAGAGAGAGGAGGGGAGATGAGATGGAGAAGAAAGAACTCAAAAGGCGAACGATAAGAAGGAAAAAAGAAGGCGGCGAAGACGTTGTCAGCCAGACATGGCGTATACGCAGCGTTGTACGCGCGTATATTGTATAGGTGTGGGTATGCATATAGCATCAAGTGTATCTGTGTGCTGCTGCTGCTGGCTGCTTTTTACTACTATGTACTACGGGTTAACACCAGTAGCTGTCTGACGGCTTGACGTTGTGTTGTTTGTTTCTTCGCTTTTATTTGTTTTATGCTGGGTTTTTGTTCGATTTTCATCGTTGTACTTTTTGAAGTTCAAGAATATGGAAAGCAAAAGAAGGAGGTAGATGTAGATTGGTGGATGTGAGAGTGTGTTGTGTGTGGAGCTTTGTAGAGTCGTCTCGTTTTGCGTCTGCTTCTCGACTCTCTTTCTACAAACCCCCTCCTCATCCATAGCAGCGTCTTCGTCTTCTTGTTGGACACAAACACATGCTTAGGTGGTATATTGTATCTGTGTGTATGGGCGACACACATCGATGTGTAACTTGTTGTTGTTGCCCCAGACCGGTTTTCATGTTGCGTTAGCTTTTGTTGTTGTTATGTATCTTGTAGCACGTCTTGCAGACTCGCCCCTCGGCATTCTACAAATACTATAAACATCGAGTTGTAGTACAACTTCTTATGGCATCCAGTTGTGGAGTCTGCAAAGATATTTCTCGCTTGCTTTTTATTTTTCTCATTCCGAACTCAGTTCCCCATAATAGTATATAGTATTCCATTTGATGATAAAAAAGAAAAACATATCACGAAAAAAAACCACACAGTGATTAATGTAATACTTTTATTTAGCATTAAAAATGATTCAATGAAGGAGGGTTTGTTAATAATATAAACTTTATCTTCGCCTTTGTTTGTTTCTTAATTCTAAAAAAATTCTTCAGAATAAGTCACTGTAATTAGTAATTTTTACTGGCGCTCTTGAATGGAACGCAAACTTATTTTGCACTTAGTCAGTAATGTAGATTATAAGTTACTTTACCACAAAAGCGGATAAAATTGAGCTTTTTATATATTTTTACTTATCTCGGTTTTTTCTCCCACTTGAACTATATTTTAAGCTTTCGTTTTATTGTTTATAAACTTGATAAATATATATATTTTTGTTTCCCGAAATAAAAGAGTTAATCTGCAAGAAAATGTCCATTTTACTGCCGAGCCTTATTGATTCGCCTTGACAAACTCCATCTCGGGCTCCATTCGACCGTCTGACCTTAATCCGCACCTGTATTCCACTTTTGGTATTTCATCTGCCAACCGGCCAAACAGAAAAAAAAGGTCCAAAACATGCGTTTGCCCCTTCATGGGTTTAATTCTGCTGTTGCTGCCGTCGTCAACGTTTTCGGGATCATTAATTACGTCTGCTGGGTCTCGGCCTCTCCATATCTCGCTCTCTGTCTCTCCGATTCTCCCTGCACCCTCTGCTTCTGGCCCAGAAGAATCCAAAGAACCGGAATGTTGAAGGAGGAAACAAGAAGTTGTCTTTGAAACTCTCCGAATTGTATTTGCCTTGGTTGGCTCGCACTGAATCAAGCTCAAACTTCTCCATATATATTTCTTTTCTTTGTTAAATCCGTCTAACGTTCATGTTTCATATTAGAATTTGGTTTATTGTGTGGCGATGCCCAGATGCCTGTGATACTAATAGGTATAAATAGGTATAAATAGGTATAAACTATAAAAATAATACCTTTTCGTTGATATACTGCTTCTGGGGGATTTGCATTTTCCTCTACCTCCTGTTTTTCGTAGGAATGAGTCCGCCGGACTCCACCTCCTTCGACATCTTCGATGAGTAAGTCGTCGTCTTGGCCTCATTAGCGTTTCTGGTATTACTCATCGCATATATGCCCCCTCTCTCCAGTTTCAGATCTCCAGACTCCGCTCATTTCCCTATCGAGAACTGAGCTGTTTGAGCTTTCGGTTTCTGTGGAAAAGTGTATGACAATTCAATATATTCAAATTCGATGCGATAGCTAAGCGCTTATCCTGTATTATAAAAAACACGTTCCAAATAAGCCGGCAAATGTTTGTTTGTTGGCCCCAACAATGGCACACACGGCGCAAAACAACATAAATTGTGGTATTTATACTGAAAACATTCCCAAACCGGTTCACAAATCTATGCTGTAATAAAAAAAACCACCAAACAAACCGGAAAAAATTTTTGGTTTTCTGTGGTTTTGTTGTTTTATTTTTTTATGCGTGTACCGTGCTGACTGGGGGCTACTGTTCCAGTCTCGGTATCCGTTTCAGTTTCAGAACCGGCCTACAGATCGGAATCAAGATCAAACCAGATATTTCTAAGCTTTTACTTTTCTTCATATAAATATATGAATAAGCGGATTTATTACTTAGTAAATAATCCTAACGGCTTGACATTACATTAAAAAAATATACAAAAATGCTTTATAAAAATTATACAGATTAATAGTTAGGCATTTGTTAGAAATATCTCCTAACCAGGTTCCATATATATTACATATATTTGGGACATGAAATGGATACTAAAAATTTAACCAAAATAACTTAAATATGTTAAGAAAATGCAAAAGTGTTGACGAGGTAGACAAGGCATACTTATCAACCCATACAAATACCTACAAATTCAGTCATAATACATGAAGAGGTGAAAAGAAGCAGAAAAAATAAAAAAAAATATAGGAAACTCTTACATACATACATACCTACTGAACGCTGATAAGTCAATATGTAATTTAAATTTTTGTATTTTAATAATGATAAGCCGGCAAAGTCACAGACACGCGTACATACATATTGCGACGAGCGAACACACACATGGAAACCCTTATTGATTTTCATCTGACAGTCAGTCAGTTTGTCAATTGGTCAAATACTCGCCTTGCCAACTGGAATCGCTATCAGTTTGCCAGGCCTTAATACTTTTATATTGATGTAGATATTCGAGAATGTGTCTACACAAGTCTATTTGTTCCGCACTTTCGAGGGCAGATGCAGATGCTCGAATTCAGATACAATTTCCATATCATTTTGTATTATTTCACTTTGTCGAACATATAATTTCCTCAGAATTTGTTTATTTATTCCACTTCGCTCTCGCTCGCTTTGCAGTCAGTGAGAATATCTAAAAGTAATGCATCATAGATACGTATGTATACACGAGATTCAAATAGATAGATATTCCGACAGGGCAGACATTCTCCAACTAAGCAAACAAAACGGGCAAACGATTCATTCTTAATGAAAAACACATACATCTGCATTTGCTTTGGTTGGTACTGGTACTGGTATGCGTCTCTGTGTTTGTTAACAACAATAGCAAAAAAAGCTCAAAATAAAACACATTTTTATCTGCTTTTGAGGCGAAATGAATGAAAAGGCAATTTTGCAATGAAATTTATTACTTTCTGGCTGTTTTGTGTAGTTTTTACTCAAATACATTTTAAAGTGCTTCGCTTTGTTGGCGTCTAATGAAAATGATCAAACAGCTGTAGCCAGGCAATAATAAATTATACTTAAGGAACTTTATTTGCCTATTTTATGTGAATGGACCGAGAAGTGCCAAAAACCCAATGAATCAATTAATTGGGCTATGAACATTTTGGCAAATTATTATTCCATTTCTTATTTATAAGTAATTTCAAATGTCGAAATTCATTTGTTTTCAGGGTACTATATCATCAAGTAATATATTTATCGAAAGAATTAGCAAATAGCCTTTAGTGTTTTCAATCATTTCAGAAGTAAAGTAATAATAAATATTTCTGACTAAATCTGGTTTCAATATTCATTACTGGCATATTCGCTACCGCAGAGAGGCTCTGAATTTAGATAGGAAATCTCTACAAGACCGCACACAGTTGACAACTCAATGTGAATATTTTAATGTTGATTGTTACTTTTTCACTGATCACACAGTTTATGGTTTTTTTTGACGTTGAAATTAATACTTTTAAGCTTTCAAGTTTCCTTGACAATCTTGTGCGTGCTGATGGCCTGCCGAAAAAGCAACTGGGCTGCGTAACGTTTGGGGGCTAGATAATCTATATAGTTATTACTCACGGCACGTCACAACAAATATAAATAAAATACCAGAGAACAGAAAAACTCGCTAAATGCGAAACAAAGCGAAGCGAACCGAAAACTAAACTCAAAATTAAGATATGCTAAAAAGGGGAAAGAAACTTGGTTGATTATAACTGATATCGGTGGGGGCTGGGCGGTGGTGATGGGAGTTACAGATGTGTGGGGTGTACGTTCAAATATATATGTATGTTAGCTGGTTTCACTCGTAAACTTGTTGACAACAGCTTTTGTGCAAGTGTTTGTAGTTCTTTTTTTTTTGGGTGCTATTGCTGCTTGAGAATCGCCTGTTATTTTATCTCCATACGTACATATCTATATACCTACATACATATATATTTCAGTAGGTTTGGGCTCGGTGTTGGGGTTGTAATTTGTATTCAGCGTTTTACTCTTTTTCACTGCTGCTGATATGGCATTTAAACCATTATATTGTGTCGACTCTTTACCCATATCACACACTATTAAAATCAAACTTATAAATATACACATGCATGCGAGTACAGTGCGTTTCGTATGTGTTTGGCGATGGAATTAAGTTACCTTAAGGTTTTAATAAATTTAATACGAAACTTTTCATATGTTTTAATAATTTTAGAAGGGTTTTCTTATGTACGTTTTAATCACAAAAGAAAACTGATTGATTTGATTAGTTTTGGTTAAAAAACTATTCTTTCATCTATTTTGACTGTTTTTCGGTTTCGTTGGACACTGTACTGCTATATGGTCGGGGTCTCTGATTAATCTTAACTCGTCTGGCGGTCGGTTGCTCTGTCGTCCGATCATTCGTTCATTCGCTGGTTGATTGGTTGCTCAGTCGGTCAGTTAGTCACACAGTCAGTCAGTCAGTCAGTTAGTCAGTTCATACGCAGTCATGTCATTCATTTGCCATTTCAAGTGCTATACACACTCATGATTGTGTTATACGAACTGGGAGTATATCTGTTTAAACGCTCAGTGTAGTTTTGTGTGCACTGGATGCCGGCTGTTGTCGATATGTACAAATGCACGTACAGACATATATATATATGTATATAAAGAGTGTGTTCCGTAATAAGCTTAAAAGTGTAGCTATTGCTGGTGGAGCGTTTGCTATTCATTAATGAGTTGTTTAGCTGTCAACTGTCGGTTGTCATGCTCAATCCATTTTGTATATACCGATTGTTCGGATCTAGTATAGATACATGTGCACTATAATGGATATCATTATTAATTTTCATTGTGCAAATGACTTGTATCATTATTGGAGCTACAGGAACCAAAGCAGCTGTAATCGACTGACACCTAAATTGTTATTCTGCACACTATAATGGTTTTAATTATTGGTCTATATGATTATGGTTTATTTATGGGTTATTTCTCATATTTTCTTACATAACCCTATTAGCTTGAATTCGATTCATTTTTAAATACCCAAAAATCAGGCTATCCACGATCCCAGACTTTTGTTTACTTTTGTGAACCGCCTGCTGATTTCAATTAATCTTGAATTTGTAATCACAAGTGGGAGCAGGTGTGTGATATTGCTTGGGGTTGGTTGGGGGATGGCTGATATCTCCCAGGTTGGGCATTATAAAAGTTATCGTGCACCTCACTCACAAGAACTTCATCAATCAAGTGGCCAATAAATCAAGTAATAAATTTGTTGATATCAAGACAAAGTCATGTCAACTTAAACTCCAAAGGAAAAATATTGATGGCCAGTTTTTTGTAGTATTTTGGTAGTTTTCTTACTGAACTTTAAATGTGTTTCCCCATTAGCTTGAATACAATTTATCAATTGTTTATGGAGATAATATAATCTGTTTTATTTTTAAAGGGGTTTTTTAGATTGTAGTACGCTTTATCTTCAATAGTATTTCCCCATTAGGTTGATTAATATTTATCATTGGAAAGTACCACTTGAATTTCTGCTCAAACATATGCAGGTAGATAAATGTTTTACTTGATTCCCTGGGGTTCCCCCCAACCCCCTTAGCAGATACATACCGCACTGGGCTACCTGTTAAATTGTAAGGTAAATATCCACATGAGGCACACTTTTGAGTAAACTACCAAATTACACAGAACCCTTCACCCTGCCGCTTTTATCCCGCTGTTCCACTCAAAAAGCAAATAAACCTGAGTGCCTCCGCCCGCTACTTAATTCGATTTTAGTGGTATTTGTGGTTCGTGCTTTAGTTATTGTTGTTGTTGCTGCTGCTGCTGACGATGTACGGTAGCCCCGAAAATCGTATTCGAGTTTGCCTTTTAACTTTGGGCCCTGAACTACCCATTACCGTCTTCGAATTGGGGTACTTAAATTGGTTAGAAAGGTTAAAAATCAGGTTTTCATTTCATGAATCATCTTAATAAAACTTGGCTGACTTTGACTACATTATATTTCTATTTTAAATAATGCTAAAAATAAATAATAGATAATTTTAAAGGGTAACTTCCAATTGCACCCCTTTTGGTCATTTTAAAACTAACCTGTTTATGTAATGCTCACTCACGAAAGTCACTTAAGTAAAAGCGTCGGTAAATACCAAAACAAAAAACCTTAGGAAGAAAAAAACCCGGAATGAAGAACAAGTGTAGCATTTGTTAGATGCCTTTCTTTGCATTTCTTCCACCTTTTCTTTTTCGTTTCGAGCGCTTCAAAATAATATTTCTTCTTTTGTTTATTTTTTTACTTAGGTATTATTTAAGCTTTAATGGCTAAGAAAGAGGGAAAGAGATAGGGCGATACAGATACGACGGCCACATGCGTGTGCGAGACTGTCCGGCTGTATTTGTATCTCAAAGTTTGTTGTGTATCTATAGTAAACAAATGCGCGTAAAAGGAAAACATGCACGTAAGAACGGCAGAAAAATTGGCTCAAAAGAATGGACTGTGGGTAGTGGAAGCGCGAACGAGAAGTATAATGAAAACCGATGGCACAAACAGGCGGAGGAGACATCGTTAGCACTGGCCGATGCGATCCGACCCATCACATCTCTACCATACCATCCAATCCAAAACAAACTGAAACGAGTCCCGCTGTCAGCTGCCTATCGAGATACAATGCGGGTGCGGTTTGGGGTTTGGGGGTAATGTAGGATGGTTGGGTCAGGAATGGTTATTATAAGGACTGCTCTGCTCCACCCACACACACGAATGCGTAAAAATTCTTTTGGTTTCGCGCTCGCGTAAAACGTAAAAAATAAAATGAGAATGAGTTGGGAAAACATGTATGTATATATTTTTCCTCTTCTCATACAATACGGCTATATGTATACCCCAATATGTACAAAAAAGAGGAAAATAAAACAACATTTGTTGCTATTCAGCCCCACAGGCATCTTCTCAAGGAAGGAGACGAACCAGAGGAGTTCTTGTCTCTGGATTTTATATTCATTTATGTGCAATTTTTATGTATTTCTCTGTCGCTTTTGGTTTTTATTTATTTTGCGCTTTTCTCTCACTAAATTGATTTGTTTGCGTGCAGGAGTTTTCTAAACCGGTTGCAGATGGATATTTTCTGTTTTTACGGGCTTGTTTATTTGATATTTGCCTGGCTAGCAACAGGAATTGGTCAGAAAATTACGCTTTTTATTACCACAGCTTATCAATACCAATGCCCCAACGAGATTGCAATATATATTTATTTCAGCAAACCTTTTGAAATTGCATTCATGGGGATACATACATTTATATATTGGTATCACTATCAGTTTACTAATAAGTCAACATTTGAACTGAGATAAATGCATTCATTGCATACTTGTTGACTTATTAATAAACCATTTTTATCTTGAGGAAACTTGGTTTGCATTTCATGCTTTACTTCTTGTTATAAGGTTATAAGAAATAGCGGGTTCGATTTCGTATGAACAGTTCCTCGATTGAGAGCATTGGTGATAAGGAAATCAGAGACCCACTGTGGTTTCTTTCCACCGGTCCTATCTAAATCCGCCCTCCCCAGGGAGAATTCTACTTCTCGGACGGCGGGTACTCAAGGGAGCCCCAAGAAATCGGGAAATCGGGTGCCTGCCTGAAATACCAATCAACTCAGTTCAATTATGCGACATCGCACGATAAGCAGCACAAAAGAAATAACTTTATAAATAAATATATATACATATATTTGGGCAGTGTACAGTGGACGCGTAGTACGTGTGCACATTGCCAATCTATAAGTAGAAGATGAATATATAACGCCAACGTACAACACGTTTTGTTCATTTTTAATTAATGAAACTTATTTCGAGCTGCGACCGACGAGACACAGACAAAAATAAGGCAAAATAATCAACCAAAACAAAATTTACTAATGGAAAGGAAAATAAAGATGAGAAAAGGATGGTAAAATAGTCGACTGCTAAATACCCTATGTTCCAGATTACGAAAAAATGGTTCAATTCATTGAAATGAAAACTACACAATTTCTACAAAAGGGTAATGAAAAAACGCCCAGTAAAATTATAGGTTGTGATCTAATTAAAGACTCAGAGACTATAAAGTTCACGACTTTCTCAATTACACGGCAAGAATTATGTTCTTATTACCATAGCAAGAGTTTATCGTTAGTAATACATACTTATTAAATGGGAAAACTTTTAGAAAAGATAAATAAAGTATTTAAGTTGATTAATTATTTGAAGTTCTAAAAAATGCAATATAGATATAGTTTTTTTATAACACTTGTTCTCTTCTGGAAAAGTTTCTTTAACAGTTAGTTTATTTCACGTCGAATGCTATAATCCAAACATCCTATTATTCCCTATGTCTGCACACATTAGTACAAGTTGGTCTGTGTTTTGTCTGTCGGCTGTTTCTATAGCCTCCATATATATTTCTACTTTTCCGCATAAGCACCAACACATTGGCTTGGCCATATCTGCTGATGGGTCTGCCTATACCAACACAGCACACTGAATTTTATCTCTATTTCTGGGAAAGAGAGCCAAAATCAATTTATGTCGTGTGGTTTTATTCTAACACCCCAACCGAATAATCAGGCAATTTATAAAAAAAGAGCAAACGGTGGAGAGGCCGCTCGATAAGGCCGGCCGCCGCCTGCCTGTGCCCCCCAAAAAAACAAATGAACCGAAAAAGTAAAAATATTTTGCTACCAACGTCGTATAATTTTTTCATTCATGCGCTAATCGTTCGAATCACACAAAAACACACCCAGTGTTTTTCTTATAAATCTTTCTCTGTATTGGTATCTACACACTCGATCGTAGTACGGGTTTATATGGCCGATAAAAGTATACATACATATATATTTACACACTTTGGCCGCTTTCGTACGCTCCACACGCGTCAATGCGGCGGCCTCCCACCGCCCACCTCCCACAGCCGCCTTCAACCCACCCGAAAAAGAAAAAAAGAACGAAAAGAAAATACCACCACCCATATCCCATACACCTGCCAGTCCGAAGCTCTCCGAAAACATATAAACATACTTGTGTACGTATTTTGTACGGTTTAAACACATTTTAATGCTGCGTAAATAAAGCAAACAATCTGAACCATCCACGTGCTTTCTTTCACCGCCCCGAATCCCCCCAGCTCACCACACCTTTGAAGCTTTTTTTGTATTTCGGCCCAACTATATTTATGAGGAAAACGAATATTTTCATTATATATTAAATCTATGTGTATGCATATATTTGGGGAATTATTTTTGCAAATATTTTCTCATGCCGAAATAAGTGTGATTCTTGTTGAGTACACATTTGCCAGGGTGCTCTTTACGTGATTAAATTAGCATTATGGTGGGAACAAAACGGAAATGTAGGGATTCAAATATGTTGGGAAAAACAATTGTGACGTAAAGAAATGTGTAGTGATAATATCTACGAAAGGGGGAAATATTATAAAATTTTTAGTAATATACTTAAAACAGCTAATTGGCTATAACTTTGCTATTAAAAAAGCACGAGCGCAAGATTTTGTGTTTTTTTATCGAAAACTAAATTTATAGATGTTTAAGTATAAATATAATAAAAAAGTGGAGAAAAGCCATAAAAGAACTGTGTGTTGGATGAATTCCAACTAATCATTTTCATTAAATGTTTGAAATTAAAATTCTTCTTAACTCAATTCTGTAAACTACAAATTTTTTGTATTAAAATAACAATTATTAATTGTTTTTTTGTTAATTTGATAATATCCTGTTCATATTTCTACATTTTACCATACAAGTAAAAATATTTGAAGACCATAAATTTTTCCCCATTGTTTGTTTTCTTTTAATTTGCGTTTCAGTTTTTGGCCAAAGTTTGCAGAGCCAATTCTCACTCAAGCGAAAGAGCTGGAAAATAAAAGCACAAAAATCACCGAAAATTTGCACACATCATAAACGATAGATTGCGGTTCTCGAAAGTTATTAATTCGTTGGCGCCACTCAATCAGCCACCAACGGCAAGAACAACAACGAAGGCGTCGCGGTGTCGCCATCAGTCAAAGTTCTTGTTTGATTTACATGTTTATCTTTATCGGGTTGTCTGAGTGTGCTGAATAAATTATACAACAAATATTCCAACATTCATGCAATATCTCGCCACATATCTTTCTATCTGAATTTTGTTGTTTGTCCCCAATGCCGCCTTTTGGTCAAATTGAGTTGTGTTAAGTTTCACACATAAACGATATGAGCAACAGCTGCTTTATATGCAAAGGCAAAAGCGAAAAATAAAGTTGGCCAAATACAACTCTCGCCCTGTAATTAAAAGCCACAAAAGGCAAAAGTGCTATTAAGTGAATTTCTTGGAAATTCTGTCAAATCAAACTGTATACACAGCCCATATCAATAAGGAACGACCTTTAAAAGTATTTTTTTACATTTAACCATTCCCCTAACTGTCGCCGGAATTTTCCTCCAAACGAAAAGGGGTGAAAACGGATATAACTATTTCTAAGCGTCTGTTTGCACATTCAACATAGTACCTAGAACCGCAGCTGTTATTTATACCATTTAAATAAACAATAATGTACTTATACATTTCTAAATTAATCTTGTATTATTTTCTGTTTTCTTTGCAGGTATGCACTTTCGGTTCAATGACATAATGTAATAGTTAAGGTGCATTTCTCCTGAATAAAGTCTAAGAGAATGAAAGCAAATTGGGGTAAATCCAACTAATGTACTTTCTAAAGTACCTTAAATTAAATTCTTTAAATAATTATAAGCAAGGCATTTATAATTTAATTCGATTCCGATTTTAATACATCGAAAACCGGTGAATGTTTGTTCGAGAACATTTTTGCCAGCTTGTTTGTGCTTCTAGATTATTTGTTTAGAGTCTAGAGTCTAGACCCTAAGTTCATCTATATAAGCAAAAATTGCATTTATATAGCCATACAAAAGCATTTAATACAGTTACTGAAACTGAACTGATATGATATGTTGATTCTCTCTGTGAACTTCGGCCATTACATGGGCACGTTTCTTATATGCAACCTTGATTTTCCAAGCGCATTTTTTGTCGCATTTTTTTTAAGGTCTTGTCATAATTTTTCATTATTTCACATGCATCAACAAAATGCACTTTTTGTGTCTTTCTTCGCTATATTGTGAGTATAGTATTATGTGTATATATTTCTTTATTTCTTTTTTTTTTTTGCCCAACCTAATCAGTTACAAAAGCAAGCGGCAGCGACGTGCTTGGGTTTGTCGTGATTGCACTTTTAATTTACTACGGTCGTAGTACGAAATCGTATGCTCATACGCTGCATATATATATATAAACACAATACTGCACACAACAGATATGCGAGTATGAGCACAAACCGGCCGGCCCACGCAGGCAAATGTGAATACATGAATCGGGTTGCCAAGTCGGGGCCCCAGTTCCAGTCCCCCAATCCGAACACCGATCCTCCGGCCTACACAGAAACCGCTTGTTCTCCGCCGTTGACACGATTCCCGACGACCCTCGTGGGTTGATTGGGCGATCGGAGGGGGTTGGGCTGGGCTTAGATCCAATGAAATTAATTAATGAGTGGCTTGTCCCAAAAGCGTGGGCCGTTTCTTTTTTCTTTGTTTACTACTATTATGTTGTTTTAGTTTTGTTTTTTTTTCCACTATGCCAGGCGCCTACTGTCGTCGGCAGAAGCTCACTGAATTTTCGCGTAGGCGTGTTTTTCGGGCTCAAGTTTATTGTTTTCACTTATCGTCTCGTGAAAAGGGTCTTAAAAGCTTTGATTGTAAAATATAACTAATTTAACATGTCAAAACGCTCAACGCGAAGATCCGGCACGATTATAAAATTTATTTCCAAACGTGAAAGATTATTTCTTTGAACCTTTTATTTGTGCTTTAATTTGTAAATAAAATCAGCTATTTTAGATATTTTATTGACAGTGGCTAAGGCATTTCTCAGAAAGATTTTGTTTAAAAACTACGTTTCTATGTTTGTAATAAATACTCTGGTTAATACCATTGCTTCAGAGAATGTGGCATTAAATTTGTTATCCAGAAAATACACAATTAGTTGTGTATTTTATCCTTTTTTATTACGGTGAGAGAGGAAGTGTTTATTGTAAAATTTTTTTTAATAAGGAATTTTTATAGGAAAATAAAGTTTATTTTTCCATGGCATAACTAACACACCTATCCAAAGAGTTTTGGGGATCAACCCACTCGCAGATTTCCCTTAAAAACCCAAAACCTATTTATTATTAATTAATTTATCCCAATGCCCACACGACTAATCGGTTTTCTATCGTCCAAGTTTCCACTAATTGTGAAATTCAACAAATAAAACAAAGGAAACTGGCGGAGAGATTTCTTGGATATTGACTAAGCTTCATCAGGCCAGAGGCGCAGCCCAAGGGGGCGAAGCCGAGATTATCTGGGAGTGGGGAGCTGTCGCAATTCCCACCCCCTTTTGGACTACGCACCTGAACCACTGAGTCAGCAGCCACCTTGCCGAACAAGTTGGTAGCAGCCAGTTGTTGGGTTTATGAAAATCAAAGCGTGTCATGAGTCAAGCGTGGTCAGAAATTTCAGGAACGTACAATAGTAACAAATGCCGTGCAACGCCACACATGTGAACAACATTTTCATCTGGCGATATGACCAACCTACGACCTTTCCAGCTGCAAAGTCCCTGACATTATCCTTTTGGTTCGCACTTTCCTGTTTGCTCAACGCGAGAATAAACAGAACCAAGAGGGACCAACCGAAAAAAAAAGAAAAACCTCAAAAATGTTACAACTCGGGAATGGGTTTTGCGCTTAGGTCCACATATTTGTTTAGGTCTCTCGGTCAATCAACGAAGAGGAAAAAAGAGGAAACAAATGAACTTGCCATGTTTAAATAAATAATTTTCAAGGTTTATTTTTAGGCCGTCCTCTGCGGCAACTGGGCTCACAAAAGGCCAGTAAGCCAATTACCACGGCTATGCAGGGGGATCGGACCAAGTGTGTGGCCATTTTGGGAATTCAAATCAATTGGAAATTGGGGTTGCACAGTAATGGTAATGGAATTGTCAATCAAAGTACATTTAAAGTAATAGAAAGCTCTTGACAAAGGGGTAAGCGGAGGAATAGAATTTGTGGGGATTGTAATATGTCATAAAATGTTGGATAAATGTTGGGTATTAGGTGATTTATATTTTTAAATATTAAGCAACACTGATCAATGTACATGATTTAAATCTCATGTTCTTCTTTTTCAACTGCTTGTTGCCCATTCCTCACCTTACTCATTATTTCTTTTTTTCGGGGACTATTTTCTCAATGCCTCGTGCTCTGATCTGAAATTTGAGATAAGCCACGCAATTAGTGGCTATATAAACAGACGGCAGCAGCAACAACCAGACCATCGTCTCCACATTGTGGTCAAGTAAATAGAGTGACAAGCCCGCGCGTCGACAACCCGGTAAAATGCCTTCAATTTTGGTTTATTTATTTATACCCATGTACATATTTCCTTGTCGTGGCTGTTGCAAGGGTCTAACCCGGGTCTTACCTTTCCCCCAGACTTCGTTGAGATAGCATGGAAATGGAAATGGGAATAGGAATGGAATTGAAATAGGGCCTGGCACAATGAGGCATACACACGCATTTTGCTAAGTGGTGTCAAATATTTACATGATATTACATTTCGATTTTCTGTTTACCTCGACACAAATTCACTTTTGACAGTCAATTGGAGAGAAGAACGTGTTCTCTAAATGCTCTTATCTATTTTGGGCTTCGAATGATAAATGATTCAATTGTGTAAATGAAATAGATCTGACTTAAGTTCATTATTTCTATTCAAGATCCTTACTTTCAAGTGCTCCACTTTCGGTTATTTCGATGAGCCAGGGAGTTCGTTTTACCCCTCGTTAGTAGCGCTTTATTTCTATGCGAAACGCTGGTTATTTATAGTTAATTGAGGTGTTCGAGGTGGCGCCTGTTAAGGCCAATTACAGCGACCTAACTTGGTTAGGGCACTTGGCCAGCTTAGCTGATGACGCTGACCAGCAACACTCTCGTCCCGGCTCTCATCCTTCGATGGCATCCTTCAACACACGCTTCAGATATTTGCCCCCCGGGGTCGAAAGGTGAGGCACAAAGCGCAAAGAGAATGGTCGATGCCGAAGATTGCTGGGAAATCGGGGAAAAGAGTGGGGACGAAAAAAAACGAAGGGGAAAGCCACTTAGCCAGCAGCTGACGCACATAAAACTCTGCCTCTGTGGGTGGTTACATCCTTATCCTTGAGAGATTGCCCATGCTCATCGCCATGCCAGCGCACGTTCCAAACTGGGAACCGTTCCATCCTCTCGGCCAGTAGGCAAATGATTTTTCCTTTTCCCAGCTTTTTTCCCCTTCGTTTTTCTTAGTTTTTTTTAGACCTAGTGTTGTGCCTCGGTTTGAGTAAATCAATTTGAGGCCCCGTGTTATGTTAAGAAACGACTACAAAAGTGTTGTTCACAGTTCATTCCTCCCCCATCCAATAAAGCTGATGAGGATGAAGTCCTGGCCTGCCTTTGACACTTTTGGCCATAATAGTTTGCTCTGAAAGCCGGTCCCCTAATCATTTTTCCTTGCATTGCCAACCCACCCGCCTTCCTTTCCTTCTTCGGCTTTACTTGAGCAAAGAAAACTGAATTCTAAAGATTTTTCTCCCCTATGCTAGAGGTTTTCTTTTTGCCTTTATGGTTTTTGATATACATTTGTCGGGGGAGAATTGAGAGTGCTGTTTTAGAAAGGGTTAGTAACGAAGGATAGGGGTCCTCTAAGATTGTCATTTACACAAAAAAACAAGGCAGATACAAGGGGAAATATTTAATTCCAAATCCAAGAAAGTTGAAAAGAATCAGGCTAATCACCAAATGATAAACCTCAAAATGGTATTTTTGATTTTAAACTAAAAAAATCAGAACTTTTCGCAATATTATAAAAAAAACAAAAATTTCCAAATCGGACGAAAGTTAAAATCTATTACGTTTTATCCGAAGCCAATAAGCAGTCCAATTTTCCCACTCAATAGCCAAGTTGGTTTCCTAACAGTTTTACCAACTAACTTTTATCACTTTGCTAAGCTTACTTACCCCCGTCTCTAGACCCCAACAGAGTTATCGGGACAAAGTTTTGCCTTAGCCTCATTAGCGTTGTTAGTTGGCCCAAAGTTGATAATAATAAAGTTGAACGGGGCGTGTGCGTTACCTTGTTTTTCACGACTTTGGTTCAAAATGTCTTTTATTGATTTTCCTTAGATTCTTTATTGAGTATATTGTAAAAGTAAGAGATAACGAATCCAATTATAAAATATGTTAATGAAGCTCGAAATGGATACCAATTGTGAAAGCTAAATGTTTAATTTGTTCCCAACCCCCCACACACAATGTGTTTAAAAATAACTGGCAAACAAAGAAAATTAAAGAAATTTAAAATACAGTATTTTCTCTAAGTCAGATCTCTTATCGTAGTTATGCGTTGGTTGTTTTGCGCTGATAAATTGTGATTTTGTTTTAAACATTCCAAACTTATCTGTCTTTACTTACTACTCGTAAGTACATATATGATTCACAAACGAAAAGAGAAAGAATTTTATTTCCCACTTTACTTTGAATGATTGTACAACAAAATAAAACATTTCCGTTTTTAAATATGTTATAGTATATTTTTTCTCAAAAATATTTTTCCTTTGAATTTCTTTATGGTTTGTCGACATCTTTGAATGTTCTTTAATGAATTGAATACCATAACCTTATAGTTTTGAAGCCGGCTGTACACTTATATGTTAGCCTACACACATCCCAAATATATTTGCAATTTCACGCATTTAAAACAATGAAATCACAATACTCCAAGGCACTCAAACTGAATTTGCATTTAGAGCTCAATCAAATGCATTTTTCATAGAACAAACAACCAAACTGCCATACACACACACTTACCAAATCATACGTACACATATACTCGTATTTTTTATGCAGTTTTTTAATATATTCTCACTTTTTTTCTGCTTTCATAAATATTTGATAGTGAAAATTGCATAAGAACAGCAAAATTGCAACGCTTAAATGAACGCAAAAGTAAGAACAGGGTTGCCATCTTGATTGACGAGTCAACAATTCCACTTTTAGAGGCGTGAGACTGTGGAAAACAAGAATTGTTAGGCACATATTTGATAGACATCGATTTCGAATTACGGCCATTATTAAAGGTTTTCCGAAGTTCCACGGGATACATGGGAACGTTCTCATGTGCTGTGTTTGTCGGTCGCGTTGTGGTTTCGATATAATTTGAATTTTAAATTCAATTTGCAATCAAGTCATTAAGTTGGGCGTGTTTTTCAGATTTGGTATTTGTATTGGTAGAATAAGTTCAACGCGAAGGTGTTTTTGAGAAGTGTCAGAGTTATTGAATCGATTATGCTGGGAACATTGTGAAAGTTGGCCAGTTATAGTAAAATATACCACATCCATTACTTGCAAGTGCTTTTTTCGCATGGATAAATAGGTAAAAACATAAAGAACAGAAATTGTAAAGTTTCATAAAAACAAGATGGATTACTTTTTTAAGAGGCCGACTCAACTAATGCTTCTTATACGGAATTTATTGATGTATTATTCTTCAATCCCGGCATAAATCGCAAATTTACTTCTTTTTAGCTTTTGCAGTGATTTATTGTTTTCTGTTTATAGTTTTTATGGTACAATATCTCCAAGACTAATCTCATATGCTCATACTTTGTTTATTATGCCCGTTTTGGGCTAATATTTCAAATGATCCCCATGATCCTAAATCATCAAAGTCGGTAAGCTAAGGCAACAATGTGGCCAGCAACATTTCTGTTTACGCAATTTCTGTTTACGCCAAAATGTTGCCGTTCTAAGCCAAATAAAATTTTGTTTTTAACCCACTCGCAGGCAAACACAAATAAACAAAGAGTAGGAAAAACAAAATCGGTTTGAGTCAGGGGCTGACTTAGGCACAGTTCCAATTTCTTTGTGGGCAACCGAGAGCTATTGACACGAACGAGAGATGCCGACGCCCGTAGGTTTTTTCCGTTTTTTTAGTTTTATTTTTGTTTCATCCGCAATCCATCCTTATACAGTAGCGGGGTATAAAGCATAGAGCTTTGGCTGTTTATTCTTTTGAACACATTTTTTGTTTGTTTATTTTCTTTTTTTAGCTTAACTCTTTGCTCATTCGCCTCATCACCCCCTCTCCAGGGTTCTTAGCTCTACTTATCAGCATCGTAGAGAAAAAATGTGGATTTTTAAAACCTCTAACTAAGCCAATATAATATTAACGCATTTTTCGATTTAAAAGTACTTATTTAAATATATTTTTGTAACTTACAAAATAACACAAATGAATAAAGATTTTTAAAATTTATATTTCATAAATTTTAAAGAATTTATGACAAATTCAGGAGTTATATATTTCCAGTGTACATCCCTCTTTGGCATCGGCGGCATATTGCATTGAAATTTGCAACACATTTCACTTTGTTGGCTCTTTGGCTACCGTTTGACGTTTGAGTCGGGAAAGGGGTGAATAAGAAGGTGGTGGGAGCTGAAATGGGGTGGGGGGATGCCAAAGGGGCAGACAAGAAAAAAGGTCCAAGAAAAAATGAAATGATTTAATGCAAATTTTATGCGCCATACTTTTCCACAGCCCAAAGGCTCCTCCTGTTGTTATTGTCGTTACTGAATCGCTGTCTCCGTTCTGCATCGTCATATTTAATCATGATCGCGATCATGATCGTCAACGGGTTGTCATTGTTTGTCAACCAAAACGATGGCAACATTTTAATACATTTTGCAACGGAGCTTTGAATTGCCCCTGTATTGCTTATTTATTCAGAACTGCAGTTGGCTTTTGTTTTATTGAAGTAGACGGGCGTTTGCATGGGTAATATATAGAAAAATGCAGAAAGGGTTAATAGCTTAATAAAATTCTTGTTTCGGCCTAAATAGAAACCACTAATTAAAAAAGTTTATATATTGAAAAATTATGGAATAACTTAGTTAAATACAAAAAAAATTATATGTTTTTATATAAATTGTAATATAAAATCGATATAATGGTATTAAATTATCGTTGACTGCATATAAGAATTCTTATCATTAGATTTTAACACTTTGAAACACATAGGAAATCTATCAACTTAACGGCAACTGACACGGTACTCATTCCAAGTGCAAATATACTTCACATAATGATAAGTTCACTGATCTTTCGTTCCACACTCACACACAAGCTTTCTTCACTCGAAGTGCAATGTATTTTAAGTACTAAATTGTTTCTTAACTGCAATTAGCTGGAAACACCAGGCGACAGAACGACCAACAGCATTAGCAGCTGCAATGTGATGATGGCCAGGAGAAATTCTTGCGCTGACTTCTCTGGCGCTAGACACAGGAACAATTTTAATTAGTCTGCGGGCCTAGGCAGAAACTTTTCGCAACATTGGCAAATTAATCGAAATGCATTAAAGCCAATTAAGAGACTTCAACTAAAGTAGCAGGGAAAATGCACTGGCTTCTAGAAGGCGCCAAAATGCAGTTTCCATTTTTGTTGTTGTTTCTTTGGCTGCATTTGTTGTAATCAAGAAGATGTACAAAAACCCGTGTGGCTACCGTTAAGTTGTATTCTTCTTCTTTTTTTTGTATTTAATTTTTAGCTCGAGCTTGAGAGTTAGTGGAGGCAGGCCTCTCTTCGGGGTTTACAGTGAAGCATACTTAAGATTATTCAATATCGGCATCGTTTGACACGATTACGAAAAATAATCGTGGCATAGCCAACTTGATTACTTTAACTCGTGGAATCGGCATCGGCATCGTATCGTGCAGGTCCCTACAATGTACCTAGAATTTAATCTAAAGCATTATCCAAAACTAAAAATACTACTAATATAATTCTTTTTATGTTCACAAAAAAAAAGTTCAATTGAATAATATCTAAGGATTTGTTTAAAGATTTTTGGAGTCATAGTATACAAATACCCTTTCTATTTCGATTTATAATTGCATACCTTTCCAAGTTATTTAAAATATTTTTGAGGAGGTTTTCTTTTGCCAACTTCTTGAGGTTGTACTGTCTTTTCTTTTTTTTTCTCGCCATTTTGCAATATTTGCCCCGTCATCTTATCGTTTGGCCACTGCAATCAGTCGTCGTCGCCCGCGCTGCTCCACATTTCAATTTAACTTCGCGGAACAGTGAGACAGACGAGGGAAAAGCAAACAAAAAAGGAGGAAAAATTAAAAAAAAAATCCTTTGTGCCTGCTCTCTGCCGCTTTTCTTCAGCTTTAACATTTTCGCGCGCTTCGTGTTGCCAGGGGCAGACTGTAATGGTATTGGTATTAGGCCCATCGTGTGTCCCCAACGTCGTCTTTACAACTCGACAACAACAACCAAACGAGCGAAGGAACCCGACCAGTTCCCCTTCGTCAGCATTCAACATCCAGCATCAAGCAGCCAACGTACCGCATCAGCCTTTTTCATTCTTCTCCACTGCATTCTTTTTTCTCATAGTGCAATTGCAACAACAGGAACAGCAGCAACAACAACAGCAACAACCGCATAAGCTCAAGCACAGCACATACAAATAATTTACGCCATGCTAAAGCGAAAAGCAAAAAATGAGTAAGGGCTGCAAAACACACAAATACACACTATGAAGCGCAGAGGTCACAGGCGACAACACAAAAATGTAATGAATTAAATAAAATAAAAAACAATATTTAATTTATCATTTAGTATTTTGCAGTTGCAACCTTGAGCTTAAACGAATTTACTTAAAAAAAATATTTTACAGCTAAAATTCCCTTTTACATTCAATACAAAAAATGATTTAAACAGTTTGAAAGGCTTTTATTATTATCAATTTATAACACTATTTTATTGCATACTTATCGGCGTTTCCTTTTAAGGAAAAAAGGATATTCTTTAAATATCGTAAATATACATTCATATGTTCTAAAAAAAGGGTATGTTGGATAAAGAGAGTATATTTATCACAAAGAAAGGAGAGGTTGATTAATTATTTTTAGTCAAAAGATTTAGCAAGTTGTCTACCTAAGAAATATTCCATGTCAGAAATAAAAGCTTGTCTATTTATGCGACCACTGGTGTTTATCACTGTTACACGCGCCGATGTACTGTTGTTGTTTTTGTTGCTGCTGTTGCTGCTGCAGCACATTGCATTCATGCGTGCCCGAGTGTGGGTACGCAAGCTCGTGTGTGTGTGTGTACGTGTTGTGGGCGGGGAAGGGGGAGGAAGGGGAGACGAATGCACGAGTTGTTTGCATTTACTCTACGCAAATGAGCGGCATTCGGCGTTCCTCGTTCTCTGGCTTTCCTGGAGAGGAAAGGAGGAGGTGGAGAAGAGGACGAAGAAGGAGCACGGCAGGGGAGGGGAAGGAGCTGCTCCGTGCGCACAACTCACTCTCACTTGATGCTGCTGCAATATTTTGTTGTTGCCTGCTTTGAATGACTAAGAGCGTACTTTTGATTTTTTTTTTTTTTGGTTTAGGTTGATTTGGAGAATGGGCAAAGGGCTGTTGACGAGTTGGCAACAGCATAAAATACAACGTAAAAATGGAAGAAAAAAATATGCACAGAAAAATCACAGCAAACAAATTCACAACGCTAACTGCACTCCCCCGCTCTCCATCTCCCACTCTCTCTATCTCTCTCTTTCGCTCGAGTGGGGTTACTGACATTGCAGCAGCCGGGCAGCGACGTCGACAGCGCCGTTGCTGCGTTTGTACCGTTGCTAAGTGCAATGAGTGCGGGTTGGAGCGACAGGGGGAGAGCGGGGGAAGTAGTACAATGAGTGAGTGTGGGAGAGAGGTAGGAGGGAGGTAGGAGGGAGTAGAAGAGTGAGTGCGAGATTAACTTTCTGCATGGACTTTTCGGCTTGCTCTCTTCTTTGCTCGTGTGTTCTACACTTTTCGTTTCGTTTTCGATTTGGCGCCAAAACAAATGACCGTTAGGGTTCAAGGAACTCTCTTCTAATTACACTCTTCCATATCCATAATAAATTTGCACTGAAAGAAAAGCGAATGATCTAGGAGATCAGTTCGATGGTTTTTGATCCAAATAAAAAAATTGTTATATCGAAATAACATTTATTAATGAAATTTACCAAAATAGAAAAAATGTAGGTTATGGGTTGTATTTCACCCAGGACTCACAAAGCTTATAAGCATTGAAAGATCAATTTTTGACTCGTTGTAATTGGCGTTCCTTTACTTCTGATTTTGTTTTCTGTGTAACAAATGCACTATACTATCGCACACACACTCATATCGTTGTCGTCTCGTTCGCACGCATGTTTTGCATTCAATTTAGCACGACTGCATTGAGATCGATCGCCTAGGCATTAGTATTAGTGTTTGTGTGTATTTGCATCATAAAACTGAATATGCCAATTAACAACAGCAGCCAACAATAACTAACTAAAACAATAACAGCAAAAACCAAGTGCAATGAGAGCACAAGAAATTGACATGCATGCCAAATGCAGTTGCTGAACCACATCATAAAAAGCAACAATGGCAACAATAAAGACAATGCAGATGGAAATGATGGCAATTGAAACAGGCACACTCACACTCACACCACACTCAAACACATTACACACACAAATGAAAAACAAAAATTTCTGAAATTTTGGCTATGGTGTCTACAATAAACAGATAACTGTAATAATGCTCACATTGCATTGCAAGGTTTTGTTTTTCTCCCCAGTTAAATTGCAAGGAAATCCCATTGTTTAGCAATTGACAGATGTACGTCCTCAGAAAAGTTAATCATCAATGAAGGATAATAATCATTTATTCACTTAAGGGCTTTGAAATGTTTAGTAATACATTTTGCAATCAAATTAATCATCAGTAGCACACCTTAATCAATCGTAAAGACCGAAGACTTATGGAAGTGATTAAATATAACATTAAAAATCTTGAATAAATTATTTTATTTATTTTGAAAAAAGATATTTGGGATATTAAGAACGTATGTATTATATATATGTATGCATATTTATAAGAAAGTCTTGAAAATTCCTTATCTTTGAATTTTTCATTTATTAAGGGTCAATATAACATCAAACTTCACACACCGATTCCGAATAAATTATTTTATTTTTGATATTAAGTTAAATGACTTGAAGAACCACAGAATTAGTGATCTTAAGATGCCTACTTAATCCTGGTCATAAAGTAATACTTTCCTGTTTCACAGGCTGCCTGAAGCTGGGAATCTCACACGAGATCCGGCTTCCCAGCCATCCAAGTTAAGTTAAGAGAGGTGGATATGGCTAGATTTACTTAGGCACGCATCGGTAGCAACATTCCTAACAGTTCCCCCCGCCTTACACCCCCTTTTCCTGCTCTTTAATGTCGTCTTCTGTGACTGAGCACACAGACACGCAGAACACTCCCACACACGCCCTATGCTGCAACGCATGAACAAATATAGAAGATATGCAGTTATTTACATAAAAGCTTTATAAATATGTGCATAAGCTTGCCACTGTGTTGTGCGGATGTGACTGTGTGGGTTAGGTTGTGGAGGATGAGGAGGGGGTGATGGTATGTGCATGTGTCCAACTAATCGCAAACTCAACTCGCTGACGCCACAAGTCGAGTTTTTAGTCCGATCCCGAGGCTGAGCCTTCGTGTGAGGCATCATATTCAGCTTACTGCCATTTTGATGGAGAATTTTCTTCGTTCTGCTAAAAGTCGACAAGGACACTGGGAGAAATATTAAGGTACATATATAAATATAAAATTGAGGAGCTCTTTGTATGGAACCTAAATTCATTAAACGTTCTTGAAAATGTTTTACCAACACCAATAATATTTAATAAAATATTTAACGATAATATGGAATGGATATTTATCACAACGATGATTTGATCTTAACGATCTTCCAATTTTGAATTTTTATCTTCCACAAAACTTAAAATACAATACACATTTAAGGGGAACACTTCTCCCTAATTTTCGTCATATTCGATATGTTTTTTTTTACAGTGGACCTTTGCATTTTCCACGCTTGCCCTAACAACTGTACCAGACACCGTGTCTGCCACCTTTCAGCGTCTTCTTCTCGCCTCTGCAACGCCGCCCTTGTGGATTTTTCCTAACAATTGCAAGTCGCTGCTGGCAGCCTAGCAGCCTAGCAACCGAAAGCGCGAAAGCCCTGGCCGCAGTAATGAAAAGCAAAGTTGTGAAAAACGAGCTGGAAAATAAAAAAAGATGGTTGAGGGAGGAAAATAAAGCAATCATTGCACTTGTCCCGCGCAGCAGCAACAACAATATGGCCAAGGCTGCAGGTTTTTCCTTTTTTTTTATTCATTCCTGGTTGCTACGTTGCTTCAATTTAGCTTCGTTTTCACTGTGTTTGTGTGTGTTGCATGGTATAGTACTAGTACTAGTACCTGTGTATGGGTTTAAGAGCTCGCCCACAATGGGCGTGGCAGTCATTTCCCGCAATTACGCCTACACACAAGCGACCTGAGTTGGGGGATATGATGGGATATATAGCGATGTGGAGAGATGGATGCGGATTGTGGATGGAAAATGGGAGAAATGGAAATGGAGAAGTTGCTCCTGCGATAAGCCGTATTTGCAGCAGCTGCCAGCCCATCGAGATGTGGCAACTCTGGTTAACGTCATGCCCAGAAGTATGCAGCACTTTTGTCAGCCGTCGACGTCTGATGAACTGAGAGCAAAAATGGGCGGAGACATGGTTAAAGTTGGATGAAAACGAATGGAAAATATGATAGAAAGGTAGCTTTTCCCTGGTTAAAATTATTGAATTTTAAGATTGATTTTTAATACATTTTAGTAACCTGTTAAAGGGCATAAGAACAAGGGTTCTAGATAAAATAACATGTTATTTATACTTAGAAAGTAATTCAACAAAGAATGAAGACCATAAAGAAGTTATTAACCACCAAAATGCAAATAACCTCCTTTACTTGCAATCTACTCAATGAAACGAAAATTCATCATTCAATCGTAATGAGATGATTAAGTTTCTTCGGAAATACTCGTTGCCATGGGAATGTGTAAGCCATCCAGAGCTTAACCCTGCACGCAGCTACCTTTAACCCTTTGGAAAGTCGAGGCTGCTGCAGTTGCTTCTACAATTGGGCCTCTTTCGTTGTGTGTATTTGTGGTTGCCGGATGATTTTGACTTTTTGTGCAACTGTACGTCAGTCTGTCTGTGTGGCTTTGGCTTAAAATGTTTCAAGTGTCATTTATATTTCATTTTTACCCTTTTTTTGTTGAATGCCGGCTAGAGCCACGCCCAACACCCACAGGCCAGCCCAGACCACTGGACGTCTGTGCAAATTAAAATGTTTCCGTTGTCGTTGTCGCAAATTCCCACACAGACAGAGAGGCAGACCCATAGACCCATAGTTGGTAGAGATTGAATTTTATGGCCTGACGTCGGGCGCCGGAGTTTCTGCGAGTCCTGCGGATCGTGGCAGGATGTCAGGGTTGTCCGGATGCGGATTACACTAATTATGAAATGACATCGACAACGATGGCGTCGTTGATTTTAATGGTTTTCTGTTGTCAACTTAATTAACAAATTTTCTCGCCTTTCGCTTCGATTGCAGGAAGGATGCTGCTGATGTCACCGTTGCCGTTGCACTAGCAACACCAGCCAGTCGAAGGATATAAAGTAAAAAAAACCAACCCACACTCTCCTCTTCCCCGCAAACAAGCCACACACATGTTGCTGCCACAACTAAGATGCTCAGCGCTGCCAATGCAACTGCAACAGCAACACATGGAGGAGCAGCAGCAGCAGCCGCGATTGCCGCAGCCGAGACTTATGTCATAACAAACAAGCAACAGCAGCAACAACAACAACAACAACAGCAGCAGCAGCAACAAGTCTTTGTTGTTGCCGCCAACAAAATGGTGATACCAGCAACGGGAGCAACAATCGCCGGTATACCAACAGCAACAACAACAGCTGCCGCCGAGTCAACAGCAACGCAGCAACATCAACAGCAGCAGCAACATATGCAACACCAGCAACATGTGCTGTTCCAGCCGCACCTACAAGCCAACAACAACAACAGCAGCAACCAGCACACCTCAGCAACAGCAACCACCTCAGCCGCGGCAGCATCCCAAGAAGCGAAAGTTCGATCCAGCCGAGCTGGACAAGACCGAGCAGCATCCCCAGCAGCAGCATCAGCAGCAACTGAGTCTGCAGCAGAAGCAGCAGAAACCCGCCGATACCAATGGCAACAGCGATGGCCATCAGCTGCATCGCATGATCGCGAGTTGCGGTGCAGGCGCCGGCAACAACAGCAGTAGCAGTAACAGTAACAGCGATATCAAGCAGCAACATGCGAGCGGTAGTACTTACAAGCAACATGTTGCCAGCGGCAACAATAGTCACGCAGCCACAATCAATCATCAACGCACACACACGCCCACAACCGCCGTCTACTTTCAACAGCAGCAGCAACAACAACAACAACAACGTTTTAGCTTTAACTCAAACAATCAGCAACATGTACAGGAACAACACCAGCAGCAGCAGCCGCAACAGCAACACCAGCAGCAATCCCTGCTCGATCTCAGCGAGTGGAACAACACGCGTGTCCTAGCCAAAATCCACAATCACTATGCTCCAGGGATAATACGCCAAGTGCAGGAGGCGTCCCCCGACTCAATACTCGTGGAATTCGATTCCACCGATTTGGGATTGCTGTTGTATCCGGACGTGTTGCACCAGGGCCGCAATCATGTGATACTCGATGCCAGCCCACCCATGGCGGATGTAAGTACTAAAAGTATACTTTTGGTAGGCAAACATTCTAAAGGAGCCTTCTCTCTCCCCCAAATAGATTACGCTGGATGCCCGTGTCTGTGTGCGCCAGCGGGTGGAAGGTCGGGGCTCCGGCAGCTTCGTCTACGTGGAGGGCATCATTACGGACATCAACCAGGCCACGAAGCAATATAGCGTGCAAGTGATTGGCGACGAGATGGTATGGCCATTAAAAAATAATATTTAATACATTTAAAAATACTACTACAAATTTAAAATGTAATTTTTAAATTGTAAAAGTAATACTTTAAGTTTTAAAAGTATTATTTCGTTTGATCAAAGTAACCTTACAATTAAAGTTTTGTTTTCTTAAAACGAATGCAAAATGTAGATTTAAATGGGCTACATTTAAAACTTTAATGCTTATCGAATTTAATGATCTGTATCCTTTATACACATAATTTCCTTTAAATAAATTACTAAAATAATTTATTTGTGATATTATTACTTTTAATAGAACATTGCTTAAAGTTCACTGGTCACTTACAACAGTATTCAAGATTAATTTAAATATATTAATTAACTTTTATTGTGTTTGATTTGATTTTAATTACTCTACATATGTTTTTCAGGCCACCACCAAGGTAGTGCGTCGCGCCGATCTGCGGCTTCTGCAGCCGCCGTGGTGGGATGAGCTCAACGAACTGACACCTACGGGTGGAGCAACTGTCCCCGCATCCAGTGCCAAGCGAAAGGTGTCGGCAGGAGGAGCAGGAGCAGCGGCTGGCGAAGCAATGGCTGTGCCCAGTGGCAATATCGTTTACCCCAAGGCGGCCACAGGTGCGCCATTGACCTTCGTGGCCACCCGCTATGACGGCAAGCTGCCCACGGCGCCACCCACGCCCACCCACCAACAGTCGCAGCAGCACCTGGTGAAACAAGAAGAGTATTATCGGACGACGGCCACGTCGCCCTTCCAGACGCGACCCCAATTCGCCGGCCCCTCCCACGGATCGGAGCAGGTGGCCCAGGCGGCGCAGTCGCACCCCCAGCAGACCAACGGCCTGCCGGACATCGTGATCTCCCCGGGCAGCAATGGGCAGCACCTCAAGATGCAGCAACAGCAGCAGCAGCAGTCGTCGCGGGGCTACGACGACTACGACTCGGACGACGAACTCAAGCGGGTCGGCATCGGATACTCACCAGCGGCCGGCGACCTGGACACGGAGAAGATGAGCGCCTGCAGCAAGCGGAGCAGCATGCAGAGCCGCGGCAGCACGTCCAGTCTTCTCGACCAGAGGCTCACACCACGATCTCATCCAGCAACACCAAGGTGAGCGGAACTCCCTAAGAAATGAGGGTGAACTAAATAGGGCATTTCTGTAACAAGTATAAAGTCACGCACTTCATCGATTTACATGGACATTCTAGCCAGTTTCTTATAACTTCTCCCCTATCCTTTACCGCTTGCTAATAAACCGGCAGTGCCATCCACAGATCTCAGGCCACCACGCCGCACCGCTTTAAGAAGGGAGACATCGTGGAGTCGGAGTCCGGCGTGCGCAAGAAGTACAACGGGAAGCAGTGGCGTCGCCTGTGCATGCTCTGCACCAAGGAATCTCAGCGACGCGGCTTCTGCTCGCGGCACCTCAACCAGAAGGGCAACAACAGCGCCCTGCCCTCGTCCACGGGTCCGGGTCGTCTGCTCAGGTAAGATTTATTCTCTTCAAAATTATCTTTACAACCTACCTAATAGATATCAAGGTAACTTGATCTTGTACTAAATGAAATGTAATGCTAGTTAAAAGTATGATAATACGTGTTCTATAAAGAGCTAAATCAAAACTAATTACAAAGAATTTACTAATCTGCATACATAATATATATATTTCAAATACAGATTTCAAAAACTCATGTTATAAGCCTTAAACAGAGTTTATTTTGGTTAAGTGTACATTGTAGATAGCAATTCTCATTAAAGTACATATTAGTAAAAATGTTATACTAATTTTGAAAATTTAACCGTATACAGAGGATAAAGAACAAATTAATTCGTTTTAAATTTTATTGCACGATCTCTGAAAAGCCATAGCCATCTAAGTTTATATTATTTAATCGACTGACCGTATCTTAAGTTTATGTTTAAAATCATAATACTTAATGATATCATATTCCTGGGTGACATCGAAATTTTGATAGAAGAGGCTAACAAAATTTGCATAAAGTTTGTAGTTTCAAACTTTAAAAGATAGGTTTAATATTTGTATTTATTGTTTTAATGATTATCAACTGATCATATATCTACTATCCTATTTAATAGTGACAGCCGATCGAGCAGCAAGACGCAGATCGATGAGGACACCTCTCGCGACTCGGAGACGTCGCCCAACTATAGGGTCAAAGGTCGCTACGATCAGGAGGAGACCGATGCGGCCGTCATGCTGGGTAAGTCTCTGTGAAGATGCTGGGCCACACCATCACACCTCTTGACTCTATACGATCCGGCAGAGGGCATCATAAAAGCATTTAAAATTCCGTTTTCGAACTCGGGCTCAAACAATTTATTCATAGTTTGTAGCAATTCATTTCAAGGCTGGCCTTCCCAGCCCCTTATGCCGTCCCTTTCCGACCTGCGCAGCGCCGGCTTAACCGTTAATCTGTGTCCCGCTTCACGCAATTAGAGAGACAAGGCCAGCAGGCAAAGCGGTCCGTAAAGATATTCTTCACGGCGCTTCTGGAAAAAATTTCTTTGATTTCTTTGGTTCGGGGCAGGAGAACTTTTGAACGCCCTACGCAGCACAGGGAATCTGTTCTCCAATCCCCTTTTACAGAGGTCCCCCCATTAAAGTATTCCTTTGGAATGCTGACAACACGAAGGTCTTTCATTCAGTGCAGAACCGGATTTCTTAGGCACTGAAAAAAGTCTTCGTTAAAAGACCATAAAAAGCAGGCCCATAATAAAGGGCCTTGTCAAGCTCCTTTTGAACATTAAATTCGGCAGAATAAAGAGTTTTATTTGAGCGATGCGTAAAGGTTTTATGATTCAAAATAAATATTTTTCTTCTTAAGGCGAGTGTCTTAAACAGATAATAGAATCGATATTAATTTAATATCTAACTGCGAACACTTAGATGTTCTAGGAAAAATCGTGCGGTTTTAGGGACGTTTTCTCGTCCCTTTGTTAAATTTAAAATAGGGTTAAAACATTGAAATCGTATGGGAAATCAAAGTTTAAAGCTTCCTTTAAATTTAACAGGCAGACGAGAAAATGGCCCTTAAAAGATTAAATGTATTACGCGAATTAAAAATGATTTAAGATCTTTTTTCAAAGGCTTTATATGTTAAAACCTTTATATTATTTCAATAATTAAAGGTTTCATTGACAACACAGTCTTTAAGCTGAATAACTAAAATAATAACTACATATAAAATTGTGAATAACGTAAAATGGTTGAATAGTTGGTAATTTGGAAAAGGTTAGCGCTCTTGGTCGAGTCGTGACGACCGAGACCTTTCTCATCTCTTGTTTTCTGGTTCGATGCATTTCCAATTCACCATAAAATGCATATCATAAAGTTTTATTGTGGCAGCGCCGTAGTTCTTTCTTTTTCTCTCTACTCTGCCTACCAACCTCCCGACCCCTGTCCATTTTTCACACACCTCAACAAAGGTCGTTTGTCCGTCCCTCCGCCTGTCCGCCGCTTTTCATGAAAGGTGTCGCTGCAGCGGCGCAAAGGTCGTGTCCGATTCCAATTTTGATCCCAAAAACGAATCAAGGGTTCCATTGTCCGCCGGAGAGAGCGAGAAATCTGCCCTCCCGCTCCCACTCCCACCCGCTGGCCACTTGAGAGTGTGACCGCAGCGTGATTTACACGCCAGACGCATCGACTGCGCAGCAGCAGCGGCGGAGGGAGATGCTTAGACAGTGACGTACGCAGGATTTTGTTAGGGGGATTTACAGCAAAATTGTGTCCTGTAATATGTTCATTTGATTTAGTTTTTTTAGATGGAAGTGTTATTTTGTTAGTCAATTGGGGCGGCCTTAGTTTGGGTTTTCAATAGTGTTTTTTTTTGCTATCACGGTAAGGTTTGGTTTAATGCTCACAAAGATGGTAAATCAGTCTAATTCCACACGAAAATGAACCGAAATCTCGTACTTTTATAGGATTATTTTTTTAACAAACCGAAAAAAGGGGTTTAAAAGATTGTAATCTATAATTATAGGTAAAAATTCATATTAAGCTGATACTACAAAGATTTAGGGTCTTAAAATATAGCAAACATTTGTACTTTTAAGTTTTAACATTGTTTTAATTTTCTAAAACTTTACAAATCTCTGCTTTACTGTCTTATTTTTCACAAACCCTTGAAGCTTTTCTAAAAATTTAGGAGTGGTGCGTTAAATATTCTTGGGGGATTGAGAAATATGATGGTCCCTTTAATGGAATACCTCATTGATCTGAATGAGGGCCTGTGACCCCCAAAGAACCTTAAATCTCTTTTCCCCCCTTTCCACACCACTGTGCATACGCATTCCTAAGCACCTGCAGAAGGTAAAAGACGTCGCGATCGCTGCGGCAGAGCCACTTGAGACGAAACAAAGCGAGGGCAGCGACGCCGGCGTCGACAGAGGCTGCGTGCGAAGCGCAACAGATTCTTTTCTTTTATTCAGCTCTTTCCTTGTTATTTGCCCTGCCTTTGATTCGTTTTTACCTAAACAAAAAATGCACTTGAGAGCGGGCATACACGCACACACATTCGCTCGTGCTGCACACCTACACGACAGGTAAACAAACATGGCAGCGCCAGAGAGAGGGAGAGAGAGTAAAAGAGAGTAAGAGCGGCGCTCGATCTCGATTTATGCTGCTGACGTCGCTGCCCGCTGCCCTTGGAAAGAACGTCGCCGAAGAATCGACGGCGATCGCCGCGCCGCATTTATGCTGAAAAGTGGGAACTGTCAAGAGCACGAGAAAAGTGAAGAACCAAGAGCAAGCAACGGAAAAAGCAAAGCGATGCGAATGCAGCGGACAAAGCGAACAAAGTGACAACACACTACACACTACAGAAAAGTGTATTTTAAGCAGCGGTTGGCGAACAGAGCAGAGATTTCCGTGGAAATATGCTCAAGAGGAGCGAGCAGCGAGGACGTCATGAATGCGTTCCAGGACTTTGAGCTGGGGGCCAAATTGTATTTGCAGTGCTTATGTAATGCCGAAAAAGAGAGAAACATTTTTAATTTAAACCAAGGATTATATAGCAAAAAGTTAATATTTTGTATTTTCTTTCCATATATTTTTCAGTATCGCTGAGCAGCTCGCGATCTGCCACGCCCTCGTACACCTCGCCTGTGAACCACGCCGGAGCCTCGCCGCTCAATGCCATTGCCCATTCGCCGGTTAATGTGTCCGCCACTCACAGGCAGAACTTTTTCACGCCCATCGCCAACCAGTCGCAGCAGCAGCAGCAGCAACAACAACAACCTGTGGCCGTACCGCTCGACTCCAAGTGGAAAACAACACCCAGTCCGGTGCTCTACAATGCCAACAACAACAGCAGCAACAGCAATAACAACAACAACAATGGATGGGAGCCGAGCAGCAGCAGCAACAACACACATGTTGCAGCCACGGCAGCAACATCAACTGTTGGCACTCAACCACTGCCGCCGCAAACGACGCCCGTTTCGCTGGTGATGCATGCCCCACCGCCGCAGCACCACCAACTGCAGCAGCAACAGCAGCACCATCACCACCAACCGCCTCCTCCGCCACCTGCCAGTTTGCCAGCCCCATCGGCACCACCCACCAACAACAGTGTGGGTCATGCCACCAGCGTTATACGCATTTCCAGCAGCCAACAGCAACATCAACAACAGCACCAGCAACATCCACATGTGGTGGTGTCTGGCGGTCAGACCTTCCATCCCGTGATTGTGGACGCCACTCAGCTGACGGTACCCCTGCCGCCCACAACGGTTTCATTTCATCAGCCCAACACGCCCACCTCAACGGCGGCCACAGTGGCGTCCATGGGCCAGGAGAAGATGCTGCCAAAAAACGGTAGGTTATGCAAGAGCTTGAGCTAAAATCAGAAGGATCCCTGTGATCTGTAAAAAAATATTTAAATAGAAATAAACCCTATTTTAAATGTTGTTAATTACTTCTTCCTTCCTTATTTACAGGCTACAATGCCCCGTGGTTCAAGCTGCTGCCGCATATGACGCCCATGAGCAAGGCGCCACCAGCTCCGGCCACTCCAACCTTGACCACATCGGCCAGCAGTTACAACGTGGTAATGATGCAACAGCAGCAGCAACATCAGCAGCATCAACAGCAGCAGCAGCAACAATCGCCGCCCCAAATGCCGCTGAACCACAACAACAACCATCTGATTGTGCCCGCTCCACTCTGTTCACCGGGCAAGCCGCTCAATTGCTCCATGAACGATGCCAAGGTAGCGGCAGCAGCAGCAGCGGCCGCAGTAGCCAACCAGAGGCAACAGCAGGAGGAGGCGGACGATCAGCTGGACGATGATGTGTTTGAGGCCACGACGCCCGGAATAGGAAACAACAGCAAGAAAGCAGCAGCCATGCGTCTGCCCACGCACAACAGCAACATACGCAAGCTGGAGGAGTGTCATGATGCGAGCGATGGAGTAGCTGGTGCACCAGCCACCTCGGCTGCCAAGCGGAGGAGTCAATCGTTGAGCGCCCTGCAGCAGCAACAACAACAACAGCAGCAGCAACAACAGGCGGGAGCGGCAGGAGCAGCGGCTGGGCAGGCGGCGATCAAGAAGATCAGGCGACCCATGAACGCCTTCATGATTTTTTCGAAGAAGCACCGCAAGATGGTGCACAAGAAGCACCCCAATCAGGACAACCGTACGGTTAGCAAGATCCTGGGCGAGTGGTGGTACGCCCTGAAGCCAGAGCAGAAGGCGCAGTACCATGAACTGGCCAGTTCCGTGAAGGATGCGCACTTTAAGCTGCATCCGGAGTGGAAATGGTGCTCCAAGGATCGCCGCAAGTCATCCACTTCGACGGCCACGCCTGGTGGAAAGGCAGGCGGAGCAGCCGGAGCGGGCGACGCTAAGCAGCGACTGGTCTCAGTAGACGGTTCCGATTCCCTGGAACACGACATGTGCCCCTCAACGCCGGGAGGCAGCGGCAGCTGTGGTGGCCAGGGCATAACCTCTGATCTTCAGGGCGACATTATACCGCTGACTATCGACAACTATAATAGCACCTGCGATGAGGCGCCAACTACGATCTCGATGAAGGGCAGCGGCAACGGCAAGCTGTTGAAGAACGAGCTGCCCTCCGACGAGGACGAGCAGATGCTGGTGGTGGAGGAGGAGCAGACGCAACAGCCCGTAAAGAAGATCGACCTGCATTGCCGCGAACGGGTGAATGACTCGGACATGGACGACGCACCCTTTGACTACCGCAAGCAGCAGCCAGAGGCGAATCAGGTGAATACAGCATACTTCGACTCATACCCTAAACAGCGTAAGTTAACTAATATTTTCACTATTCTTCAGCGTTCGGCGGAGGACCACAATACACAATCCGGTGCCAATGGCCAGGCCATGAACGCACCGCCGCTCAGCGGAGGAGAGCGCGAGATCACACTCAAACCGAAGGCAATCAAGGCCCATCCGGTGCTGGAGAGCAACATGCCATATACCCAAATGTCTATCTACACGCAGTACACTAGTCCCAAGAATCCAATCGGTGTAACACCATTCCAACCCACAGGCGAGCAAACCCCCGCTAATTTACACCACAACATTCCATGCTAATCGAGGGATTCCTTAAAATTTTGATCCTCAGGCGGCGCCTTCAAGTCGATGCCCATTAGCCCCAAGGGCAGCGGTGGCAAGCCAGAGGACGCTGCCTCCCTGCAGCCACATATCAAGCAGGAGGACATCAAGCAGGAACCACCATCGCCGTACAAGCTGAACGGTGGCTCGGGATCAGCTGCCTCCGGTGGGGGCGTGGTCAGTGCTCCGCCACCTAGCAGCGGTAGCGTCGGTGCCATCTTCAACTTCAATGTGCCAACGGCGACGGCTTTGAGTCAGAAGCAGTTCCACTACCCCATGCACCATCCCCATCGCAGCCCCACGGATCTTAGAGGTGAGTAAACATGAAACATTGAAAATTCAAGATGATCGAGAAGATAAAATTGTTGATTTAGTTGTTTGAGGACTTTAGGACAGTTGTAAATAATTAGCAGTTGATTAGCTTATCTTTCTTAATTTATTTAATCTTTGTATTATAATTATAAGCATTTTTAAACACATGATAATTAATCTACAACTGTCTTAAAGACCGAAATATCCTGCTATGGATTCTAAAATGTATTTATTTATTTTGTAATATCATATTTTCAACATTTTATTATTTGTATATGATATTTATTGATTTTAACTTTATTTAGTGTTAGCTAGATCTGGCATTATTTCTACTATGATTTGTTGACGTCGTATGATTTTATTTACGTAGCGTTTTGAGTTGTATTTTGGTGCCAAAAACTGAATTGACAGAGAAAATTGGAACAATCCCAGCACTTGCATCGATCGCCTCACTCCCGATCCCCACTTATCATTTAACATTCGCCAGCTCATCAGCAAAGTTTTTTCAACGAAAGCTTTCTTCATAACATAACATCTTTCTCTCTGTTTCTCTCACTTTCTCTCTCTCACACAATTAACACACACCCCACTATTGATCTTCCTTTGTCGCGCTGTCATTTTTGCTGTCACCTCACCCCATAACAAAATCACTCGATCGTAGAAGATGAGCCAAATAGGAAAGATAATTCAAAGGGGGCCAAGTCGGAGGAGAATAACGATAAGAACAATTCGGTCTTGAATGACCAAGAACCGGACGAAGAAGAGGTTGATGAGGAGGAAGACGATGAGGACGAAGACGACGACGAAGATGACGACGAGGATGATGAGCAGTTTATGCAGGAGCTGGCAAGTGTCAATGCCAGTGCTGGCTTCGATGATCTTGCCCCCTATGCGATGCCCAAGGCTGTTATTACGCCCACTCCCACGCCACCTCCAGTGGCCACCACCATTGTGACCCCCATCAAGCGCAAGCAGTTCACCATAGTGCGATCCCTCACGCCGCTGCAGCCGTCAAACTCCCCGCACCAGCAGTTAAAGCATCTGCACCAGCGTCGCGGCGAAACTCCACCAACGGTCATCACCCGCGTACCCACACCCACCATAAATCACTTCACCATCATACGAACGCAATCTCATCCACATGTCCATCCTCACAACACTCCGCCACCGTTGTTTTTCAAGCAAAAGGTTCAGGGCTCACCAGTGATTGCCACGGTCACATCCACATCATCATCAGCGGCACCATCATCATCATCATCCAACTCAGCCAGTAACAACGAAGCCCCTAATAAATTTTCCAATTTTCCAATACAACACCAACCAACAACCACAACAACAATAACATGCAATACTAACAACAATACCACGCCAATCATACGAAAATTGCTAACGCTGCAAGAAGGAGGCGAACTCGTCGGAAGTCACAAGGGCACAGGACGAGCTGCGATCCTTTATGATGCCTTGGTCCTCGACACGTTGCACGGTCAGGATGAAGAGGACGAGGATGATGAAGGGGATGGCGAAAGGCAGGTGTCAGACTCGAAGGTGACAAGTGGCAAAGAGCAGATGACCACATCTCAGCCTGCGACAATGCTGCTCATAACCGACGTCAACGCGTATAACCAGCAACATGTGGCTGGTGGCACGGCGGCAACACCCGTGTCGGGAGCAACCACCCTTCGACCCGTGTCCTTTATCAGCATTAATGCCTGTAATAAGATCACATTGCCAGCCAATGCCCGCATCCTGACAGCGGCCACGGCAACATCCTCGTCAGCCGGAGCAGCAGTAACCAGTCAGGCGGGAGCAACTCTTACCGTGCTTACAAAGGCGGCGGCCACAAATCATAGTAGTAGTAATGCCAACGAACTAACCATAACAGCAGCCTCAGCTGCTCCCGTGGCCACATGTGGCTCCAGCATTGTCATGATTAACTCAACCACAACTCAACTCTCTTCATCCTCCAATTCCACCTCTTGTTCCGCAGCTGCCCACCAGGCGTGTGTGCCATCATCGCCCGCGGGCATGGGATTAGGGCATGCGGCCAACATTGCCACGCCTCCGGCATCGGCCCCCGCCCAGATCATGGGAGGCGGACCAGGTCAAGGCCAGAAGATGTTCTTCGCCATGAGCAATCCGGTGAGTAGAATGAAACCTTTCATGTAAATTACATTTGAATACTAACTGATTTTCTGCTTTTTTTAGTACCCTTTGTTGCCGCGCTCCCACCAACCGGGCACTCCGAGTCTGGAGCACTTGCAGCTGGACGCCTTTGCCCCAGGAAGTTACATATTCAAAAATCACAACGGTCTGTCCTCATTGCCTCCGCCTGTAAGTGCCCAGCCCACGATGCTGCTGCATGGATATACGCCGAGCCACAGTGCCGAACCGCCAGCCAGTTCGCCCTCATACAAATCGATGCCCTCCACTCCCAAGTCGGCCACTTATCTGATGAGTGCGCCACCGGATCGCGGCATGGATCATACATCAGCGGCGGCGAGTGGAGGCGATGAGAGCGACATGGATGCCGATGGTCAGCAGTTTATACTGGCTCCTACTCCTGCCCAATTGGGACGAGCTCCACTCCAGCGGCGCAAGAATCTATGTGAGTGTTCTTTGGAGTAATAATAATTGGTAAACAAAATTATAACGTGTCTTTTTTATCCCTGCAGCGCAAAGCAAGTCGGAGAACAATGTGTCCTTTGGAGCTAATCTAGGGGCCAGCAATGGACAGCACATTAGCCGCAAGCTGCACTCGCCCACAATGATGGAGGCCTCGTCGCCGATCATAGGCCATGTAAACAGCAGCAGCCTCAGCTCTGCCCTGCCCACGCCCACGTCCTCGACAACTACGCCGAACAGCGATGAGCAACTGCCTCTGTCGCCGAACACAAGCAACGCCAACAGCAACATTCAGCAGCAGCCCAAGTCTCCGATGAAGGGAGCTCTAGGATCAGCGGCAGCGGCGCTGCAAAAAAAGAAGAACGACGAGATGAACAAGTAAGAGGATCTAAAGTCTTAGTTTATTTCTTTTTTAAACCACATTTGCATCCACAGCAGTGTGCTTAAGCAGGTGGACTTTGAGAAGAAGTACAAGGCCCTGCCGCAGTTCCAGCCGGAGGATTGCCAGTCGCCCAGTGCCATCGCTGTGCCCTCGTCGCCGCGCGTCTATGGCACCAACTACCGCAAGAAGAACACGGCTCCGCCGCCAACTCAGAAGCTATGTAAGTTTACATTTGCATAGCCCATTGAGAGTATAAATTAAAACTATTATTCTAATTATATTTTCCAGTGTGCGATGACGATTCCATTGACGAACCAGCTTCGGCACCGCCCACGACCACCCAACGTTTCTTTGGTCCTGACTTCACCAACGAGCTAAAGGGTAAGCCTAATTAAAATATTGATGTTTATTGCAATTTTATTTGAAAACGTTTTAAAGGCTTGGAATTATTTCAAGGGAAACACTTTATAGATGACTTTGAATTTATACCTTTAACTTTATTTTCAATCACCTAATAAAGACGAACGCCTTGCAGAACTGGAGAGCTCTGACCAAACGGGCCGCTCGCCCAGGACGCCAAAGACACCGCTTCAGAGCGCTCGATCCGATGCCAGCGAGAAGGGCCACCGTAAGGTGCTGGAGACGCGTCGCCACCTGGTCATGCAGCTGTTCGCCGAGCATGGTAACTTTCCCACTGCCCAGGCCACTATAGCCTTTCAGGTGAGCTTTTCACAGATTTTTTAATCCACAAACTAGATCAATAATGTCAACATCTATCTTTCAGACCAAGCACATTGATGTCTTTCCGCGCAAGCAAGACCTGCAACTGAAGATACGAGAGGTGCGTCAGAAGCTGCTTGGCCAGGCATCCTGCACTCCGCACTCGGCCGGTCCCAACACGCCGTCCGACTCCAACTCGTCATCGACCACATTGAGTGCCAGTAGCGCCGGCTTGAATGTGCAGGCCACCAATGCGGCAGGTAATTAAAAGCTGTTTTTAAATGTTTATTATTTTTATTCAAAATGTAATGTATTTCTTAAGTTGGATTGTTTAAAAAATGAAGCAATTTTATTGATTTTATTTTTAGTAAAATCTTATAGTTTATTAGTTTCAAAACTTTAATTTATAATATAAATATTTATTTGAGTTTAATTTTGATTTGATTTCCTTTTCTCAATGAAAACATTGTACAGATGTTTTTCAATATTACTGAACGACAGGTGGTCACCAACAACAGCACTCTGAGCAGCAGCAGCAGCCCCATCCCACCACCAAAGCCACTGAATCTGATGCCAAGTACAAGTAATTTGGAGTCGACAAGGGCGAGGACTAGGAGTTTGGCGGGAACAGGACAGAACAACAGATTGTTTGCTGCAAGTGACAACATTACTTAAGGATAGTAAACGAATCGATAGCAACAACCATTGCAGCAACGCACACTCACAAAATTAAAGGGAGATACAAAAGAGCTCACACTTAGCTACAGCTCATGCATGAGATGCATGGTTAACTAGTTTTTATTATTAACTGCTAATAGCGAGAGAAGTTACACAGAGAAAATAGAAAAAATTACAAATTTTTAATTACAATAGGCATACAAAATATTTACAAGCATGGTAATTTGTGAGTAGAGAGGAGAAACTGATTACGAATGAATTTATTAAGCAGCTTAATAAATCAGGAGCAACCAACGCAGAGGAGAGGTAGAAATTTTGATGAAAATTTGAACTTTTGAAGCACATATGAAGTACATACATAAAAAACATAAAAAAATACATAATGGAAACATTGTATAATCCCCGCGTAAAGGCTTAGGGTTTAATTTACTTGCGTAACTGCAAATAACAAATTGGAAGAGTTAAGAAAAACTACGGAAATAGATGTTAAGCCTTAACTTAAATTGCACATTAATTTTGAAGTGTATCAAGCACAAGCAAAGAATTGTATAAATCGAACAGTAAGAAACTTGAAATGAACACTGTAGTTGTATTGTATATTTAGTCATAACATTTTTAACGAGAACAAATCCCCAAAACATCACCCACATTAACACCCACTCGCACACATCTAAATGCTTTTAAACTGTTTGCTCTTGTTCTCAAAGTTTATGCGAAAACAAACCTTTTTAAATTGTATGTACATTTCCTTGAATTGGCTTTTTACACTGTTGTCTAATTGAATTATAATTTATATATATATATTTTATTATTATTATTTTAGTATAGCCTGTTTTTAAATTGTACACACACCGAAAAATAAACTTCAAAAAGAAAATAATTGTAACAAATTTATTACAGAAGATGATTGAAAGAAAACAAAAAAAAAGAGAGAGAATGAGAGAACTAACTGTCTTCCACTGTTGCTGCAATATACTTTTTAATATTGTTTACCATTTCGGTTGAAATAAATTTAGTTGTAAATTAATGTTTTAAGTATGTGACTGCATTTTATTTCTATGCAAAATTCTGTTCTTTGTGAATTGTTAATTATTTAATGTTGTCGCTGATCTATGTGTTTATTATGTGGTTTTCTAATCTTAAGTACTTTGTCAAATTTTTCTTCCACTCAGTCACAGTTCTTACGTATCTTTTTGTGTTTTCCCCAACGGAGCAACGGTTGCGAAAAATTCGTAAAATTAAAGAAAACTTACAGATATACACTCAAAATACACAAAAATAACCTAGTAATGAACAACAAATTATAGTAACCATATTCACATTATAGTTATTACAATCATTTAAAATACGCAATAATTAAAATCATCAAATACAATATGTGAATTAAATTGAATGCCGCTTCCATTAAGTTCCATTCATGCTGGACGCTGCAATTATAGAAATTAACCAGAACAATACAATAAATAAATCTATAAATTTGTAAAATTTAAAATCAACTTACGTAGTCGTTTATAATTTTATTATTTTCTTGTTTAAAAATATTTTAATTATATTATAGTTTCTTTATGATGATAAGTTTTAATTACCTATTAGTTATTTGTATTAATTAGTGAACAAACGAAATTTTATATGATAAAAAGCGAATGAGCGTAAAATGTAGTGTGTTAATGTTAAAAAATACAAATAAAAACAAAAATAAAACCAAGTTTATAAGTAAATTCGAACCAACGTGTGAACTTAATTGTAGTTGAAAACACACAGAAGATTGCTTTTTATTTCCATCAACTCCTCCCGAACTCCTCCCCCCTTAGCAAGCAAACTTGTGCCAATGACAAAGCTTAACTAAAAATGTTTAAATATCGAACCCCCAAAGAAGCTAAGTAAACAAATGTTTGTCAATTAGGTCAAGTGAAGAGCAAACACAAACTTTTGACATGTACCAAGTTGGAAAATGTATACAAACGAATAATACAACAAAGAACATTTTTGGCAACCAACCATTTCGGACTAAGAAAATTAAGCACAGAAAAAGGGAAACTAGCAGGAAATACTAAATAACCTTTGGCAATTACAAGATTGAGAACAAAAAGGAAACAAACTCAGTCAGCAAACACACAACAAAAAATGGCGTTTCGGATACAAAATTCTAAAATTCAGGTATTACAAAAAGAAAACAAAAATACAGATAGTGTTGTATAATGTTAAAGACAATTTTTGAGCAAAGTAAAAATAAAAGATGAACTATTTAGCTATTTATACAAGCGAGGCAAGTGAACAAACTTTGCGAGTACGTGTAAAATTTATAAGGTGCTTTTATAACAAAATATTTGGTAGAGAAGCGAAGGACCTCCTCCCCCACATTAATATATAAAAATATACATATATTTTTCTCAAAGGGCATCCACTGTATTTTAAAATGCTTTTAAATGGAGGAGATTTAGAAACGAAACCCCCGAAGAGGGTTCAAAACTCTTGTAATTCAGTTGTGAGCGATTCGCACATTTTGACGATAAAGGGAGAGGTGTTTTTTATAGTTTTTAATCGAGGAGGGCATTTTAAATCGTAGCTGAACTCTCCTCAAAATATAGAGCTAAATTTATATCTACATTCATCTGAACGATGACATCTCTAGTGGCAATCGAGGTTACATTAAACACTGTTGTTTGCGGTTTGTTTGGTTAATTGTTAAACGATAAACGGAAAGCAAAATAATATTCTTAAGTCAATGATTGAACGGCACAATTCTGAAGTTACCACGCGACATTTGAGTTTAGTAGTGAAATTTCCCGATTTTTTATTTGCAATTGACTTTTGAAGGCTTTGTAAAATATTAACAAAAGAATATATATATATATATACATACAACTTATTTGTGAAGTTAACTAATAAGCCAGTTATTGTGAAACGTATTTTGTAAGCCACGAAACACTTAAGACAAATTACGAATATTAAATTACAATATACAAATACGATCATATACAGGATAGCGTAAACCAAAACCAGAACAGAATATTTAAATATTGAAATGTGCAAATCTTATTCGATCGTTAAGAACACGTCTGAGACAGGGGCTTTCGGAAGAAAGTATTTAATTAGTAGAATCCATCTAAAATGAGGAAGCAGTGCGTAGCCCTTGAAACTCGAGGACAGTCACGGTCATCACCCACAATCCACATACACAAACACTCGAAACACACACATATATATGTATAAATAAATATATACGATGATAAATTTATTGAATAAAAGAAAAATATACATTCATAATTATTTGTTTATGGAACTGAACACATTTTCTTCGGTACTAGTATAAAATAATAATATATTAATGAGATTAACAAAGTGGTCCGCTTGGAACCCCATTAAGCTGATTCCGCCACTTCTACGGGAACCTCCTGAAAGATACTTCTCGCCGAGGACAGTACACTGATATCGGCGCAGTTTATAAAGGTTTCCTGGGCACCGCATCCCATGGCCCCGGTCCCATCCTCACAGACGCCCCAATTATTTCCCGCCGTATAGGTCCAGCGCAAAACACAGTGAATGCAGTTAAGATCACTCGGAATTTGTAAGACTACTTTCATTTCGCCTGTGCTTGTGTTGATATCGTATTTTTGGCTGCCATCGGTGAAATTCAAGGGATACTGGTTGAAGCAATTTTCCGACTCGCTGCCGTTTTCATCCAGATTGCAGATGTGGAACCGGAAGTACCCCAGATGATTTGCCGTTATCTTGACAGTAATTTCTGCCTCCTTTAAGCCGGCGTAGCTCTGTACGATCACTCCACTGCCATACTTTCCGCCCAGCTCATTGGGACGCGGCTGCTCCAAACTCCAATCATCTCCACAAAGTCCACAGTTTCCACCATTTTCGGTTTGTTTCTAAGGGTTGAGAAACATAATTAAATACAATCATTTAGGAAGTTTTCTTGAGTCAACCTTACCCAAAAGCCTCCGCAATACAAGGCATTATCATCGTAATTAGTTGGCGCCGAGGAATCGTAACGCCAACGTGATGATCTTCCGGCTGGACTCAACATCATGCCATGGCCTTCCAATCCGCTGAGCGAGCACAAAATGCTCAGACCCACAATAAAGATCACCTCCAAGAACTGCATATCGCTTTCACTTTCGCTTTCTTTTTGGTCTGAGACCTCCTGGCCGAGGGCTTATATAGTTCTATATTCCCAAAACCTTATCAGTTGCCGGCCGGTTTATGCTTGTTTTTGATTTTTCGCCAAATAACCATGAACGCTTCTAATCGCTTAATAATCTTCATTTTGTTTATGGTTATTGGTAGTTAAAATTTGGGAGAATTCGTAGTATCTGACCTGGGAATTGGCAAAACACCTATGACACATTCTATAAACAATACGACAAAAATTGGTAATTGAATCAATATAACTTCGAAGTATTGTTTATTAGACCATTGCTGTTTAGCGCACTAACGCCAGGTTGATAAGAGTTCAATGCTTAGGAAATATTTCACGGTTAGGCCAAATTTGTTAACCAAGGTTAAAGTGTCTCAAGTGCTATAGTACTTATTGTATTCAGGCATTGAAAAATTCTCTTACCCATAAATCACACCACCTGAATGAAAAGTGATAGGAATTATAATTTTCTAATTTGCAACCAGAAATATGAGCTGATAAGTTTAGGAAAAACAATAACAAGATGTTCAGAAAATCCCCCCCACAACCAAATCGTAGATCCGCCACTGCCAATTACACATTTAGTTTGCTTTTATAGCACATTATCTTATTTATTTAAACAAGCATCTCTTTATAAATAAAACTGTTGTGAACAATTTGTTTGTGTTGCGCTGCCAGAATATAAATATACACCTATAATGTTTAACATGCACAGTTTACAAAGTTTTCCAATGCGGGATGCATAGGCTTTTTTTTAATTTTTTCTTGGAGTTAATATATATTTTGTGTTTAAAGTAAAATTACAGCTACATATAGTCTTTCGCTTTCCTCGTAAATAAACATAAATAAAATATATGTATTTTATATGTAAACATTGAAACACGCTGTCTTTGCCGTTTTCTTCGATTTATTCTTCGTCGTCCGCTCCTTCTTTTTTTTTGACACTGAAATCCTTACCAGCCCCTAAAAATTTCAGTTGTTTTTTTTCTTGTGTTGGATGCTTATGCAATTAGCATGAAAATTGACTGCTCGGTATGTGTAGACACTTATCAAACATTTTATACAAGTTGCGAAAGTAATTAACATTCATAAGTAATTCATGTGTTGTTGTTGTTGCTGTTGATGCTGCTGTTGTTGGTGCTCTCCTTCTTGAGGTTTGATCTTGTTGTTGTTATTTTCGCTGTGGGTTGTGGATATGTGTGTGGATATATTTCTGGACGCCTTAGTTTAATGTATTCATTTCGGCGGAATTGGCCAAAGGATAATCCAGTTCACCTAGGCGAGCAGCCGGTCGTCGTGGTCGATTGAACTAAATGGGAAAAGGGCAGGTCTATTGTAAGTATGGTTATACAGCAACTGTATTCAGTTGTTCCTGAAGTCAATTTATAATTTAATGAAATACTAAAAGTCATAAACTGAAGCATTTCATTTTTAAATTTGGTTAAATTAAGTATATAGAGCACCTACCCATGATCTCATGATTTTGTAGAGCACCTGACGGGCGGGATAGTCATTAAAGTCGGCCTCGGGCGCCACCGCACCCTGTTCATTCGGCGCCATCATGGGCAGCAGGCCATTTGGACGCACATAGTCCTGTTCCTGCCCTCCGGAGGCTGTCTCGCCCATTCCCACCACGCCCACTCCCGTTCCGGACCCGGATCCGGTGCTCAGGGAGCGCTTGCCATGACCACCGTAGCACACATGACCGTAGGCCTGGCATCCCTCTGCAAAAAGATTGAAAAATGAATAAGTCAAGCAGAGTTGCCTTAAATTAAAAGCTCTTAAAGAGCATGAATAAAACACAACAAAAAATATTATAGTCAAAAAAGAATAAAATTTGATTAAAATCATGTTAGTTTATAACATTGGTTCTCTAATAATACATGTACACGAATTTTTTAGAAAAAAAGAATATGGCAAAATAAATTTATTTTAGGTACATTTAATACAATCATTAAAATTCTAAAATATACCCTAGATTAACTAGTTAACTAGCGATAAATTATCTAAAAAGGCTGGCAAGAAATGGGAAATTTCACCTAATCGATATTGGGAACCCCCTTCTTTCCACTTAACTTGTTCCGATGGGTGTGCATTTCCCAACGCACCCACCCCCATAATATTTCCTCCATTATTGGCAGATAGACTGCTCTGCTCCCATGGATTTCGTTACTGCCGAAATCTTTAATCGCTAGCCAAAAGCTCAAGAGAGACATCCGGCGATAACCATTTGACCCCATGACGGTTCAGTTTCATTTTGTTTGCTTGCCTGGCTGTGTGTGAACAAACTTTTGACTTTCTGCTGTTTTTGAATTTCCGCCCACGCAGGCAAACATAAATTTTCCTGTTGCACACTTGGGAGTTGTCCTTGACATACGCAGGATTTTGAATAAAGGTAGGGGACCGGCAGGCAGGACTTGCCTAAGCTGATGAGTTTCTGTAATCTCAAGGACCTTGGTTATTTAATGGAGCCCTATCGAACTTGAGTGGTTCTGAATAAAGCGAGTTTTAATATTTAAAATTGGCTTTTATTATAATTCATGTTTAAAAAAAAATTGAAAAATTATGTAAAAATAAATTGAGACTTTATTCAAAGGAAAAATTCAAATTAAATAAATAAATTTAAAATTAAAATTACAATTTGCCTTTTGGCTGTTTCCCTACATTTATTAGGTATCTCTGACTGTCTTGTGTGCCTGGCCTACAATATTGCCCATGTAATCGCTTGGGGAGCTCTAAATAAGTTAGCCTGCCAACATCTTAAATGCCGTTTCAAAGGCAATCAAATCAAAAACTTTTAGCAATTGAGCGAATGGGAAAACAGATGGGTTTTGGATGGAAGCGGATGACTTGAAGTCACCAGTCTCCTCGAGTCGCCTGACATTCACTATTAATAATTTCAAGGAAAACGTTGTCGCACATGGCTCGTGTGTCTGAGATAGTTGCAACCTGCTGTGGGAAATGGAAATGGCTCCCCACTTTCCCCCATTTTCCCAACGCCCTATTTCGACGAACTTGTTGTTGCCATTTAACGTTTTCACAGCTGGAAAAACAAAGACGCCCAGTTTGTTTGCGTTGCATTAAACTGCAACAATTGATGCTGCCTTGATGGGCGGTGAGTGTGCGGATATCGAGCCACCCCCTTTGACACCCATTTATGGCTTTGTTTTTCGCGCTTCAATTTAATGAATATTTCATCGAAAGTTCACCTGCACATTTTCAATGGGAAAGCTTTAAGGGCAGGCACATCAGCGAAATCATGTATGTAATATTTAAAAAGATAGCCACGTAAAAAAGTTAAAAGTGTAAAATAATGTTTATAAAGTAAACACAGGTGGGAAAACTTTAATATAATAAATTAATATTTAATTTAATTTTTTCTTTTATGATATATTTCATTGAATTTAGTTAATAAATTATTACGATTAAATGTAAACTGTATTTTATTGAATAAAATTAAAATTGTATTAATTAAAAATAAAGAAATTTTTTTTTCTTACAAAAAATAAAAATAAACATTTAATTAATCGTAATTTACAGAAAATCTTAAAATAAATACTAAATTAGCTTTGATCTGGTTAATTAGCCAATTTGTACTCACTTTTCGCTTGGCTCTGTTGCGCGGCCAGGACCACGGTGCAGATGACGACCAGCAGCAAAGAAATGGTGGATTTCATGTTACCTGCAAGAAAGGAGCGGAGACAAAGGGATGAGCACCTGTTGAAGTCTGGCATTCTGGCGATGACAATGTGGCTTTTGCCCCGGGGGCCGCTACACTAATTAGGAAATCCGAACACAGCGCGGCGAGCGAGTTGAAATCGAATCCGAATCCTGGAGTCCACATGCAGTTAAGGAGCTAATCCTTGGGCCGCAAAAACTTTTGAACTATGATTTATGTAACGCCCACACACCCACACAAAGACAATTAGCCTGGGCGTGTGTATGTGACCTCAGGGCTAAAAGGTGGAAGTTCCACAAACATTTGTTTATTACGTGCTTTGAATTTCCCAAGTGCTCATCATCTTGCGGACATCTTTCCCAAGGATATTCTGGATATTCATAGATAAAAGATAAGTCATTTAATTGGCTGGGACCTGCATGAATATCCCACTGAATTCGAGTTTGTGTGTGGGCCTAGGACCGAAATAAAACCGATTAAAATTTGGCAACAGCTGATGCTCCTTAATCGCATCAATCATACGCCATGTGTTCGTAATTAAGTATGTTATTAGGTAACGAACCTGGTACTTTAAAAAACCATTGAAGATAACTCAAACAAATATTTAAAATAAAATATTATTATTTTGTTAAGCCTATATATAGCTAGTGATTAAAAACGAAATTATGGCTTAAAGAGCTTAAGAAATTAGGCGAAATAACAGCTGACGGTAGAAACACTCATCAATCATACGCCGTGTGGGCGTAGTTTATTTTATTATTGAGAACCGAACCTGGTCGCGTGTCGCCTTCAACTGCAGCTTGAATAACTCACCTTAATCAGACTGATTAGCTGATCTGGGCTTTGTGCACTTTATACGGCAGTTTTCTTTGTTTTTTGCTTGTTACAGGGACTATCAGTTCGAATTAGATGGCCACTATATAATCACAGATATGGTTGGGGCGGATGTTTTTGCCAATTCCCGTTTGATATGGCAATTCCACCAGCCGAATCCCTGAGCGCGATTTCACATTTTCAAGCTCCCGCCAGCGACTGAGGCTGAGGTATAGAGTCGCCGGATCTATATGCCGGCATCGAAATCTCGACCCGCTGATAAACGGCGATCTTACCCGTAATCTCCGCTCAATCCGTGTCACGCGCACTTACGCCCACACTTTTCCATTTTCCCTCCCCCAGATCTCTGGACTATTTTCAGTCACTGGTCGGGCTAAATTTATGACCAGCCGATAAGTGAAAATTAATATGTAGAGCGCTACTGGCGGCAGACCAATAAAAATCAACACAATAAATGCAGGCAGGGCAGCCCACGCAGTGCGAAAACAATAACAGCGTTCTCATTACACGAAAAAATATATTATAATTGTTTACCAAGGCGCAGGGTCGGCCGTGCCAGCACTCGACCCTTGGGCTTATCAATTTTCCCAGCTATTTAGTTGTGATAATAATGCCTTAATGAGCTGTTGCCTGCCACAATTCTGTCACTAATACCCGTTCAAAATGTCGTAAATCGCGAGTTTCGAAAACTTTCCACAGGTGCTGGTGTTCCCTTTAATATTCTAATGAACACTACAAAAAAAACTCGGTTAGAAATTTAAAAAATGTGTACTGGAATATTAATATAATGATCATCTGTTTGCCACATTATAATAAATTGAAAATTATTCTTGCGTCCAAGAGCCTTTGGCTTTAAATGCTAATTTTCTATACGATATCAAGGTTAGTTTAACATGCGGACGAGAAATCGGACTTATGTTTTTTAAAAGAACTTCGTGTTTTGATTACTTGTGTCCTTTTTTTTAATGTATAAAATTATAATATTTTTTGAGTACACCATCGAATGCAAAGTTCACGAGCTGCTGGTCGATCGGTTTCCGTGTGAAAATCTCTAATCACAGGCTGATAATTCGCGCAAAGACAAAAACAAACAGCTGCGAACCAGGTCATCCAATGAAAGCGTGCCTTTGGCACAAATCATTTCAAATCGGATCAGATCAGATTGTTCTCGCCGCGATAAGGAGATTTAGAACAATCGGCAGTAGATTAGGTACACTCAGTCAAGTGGAAGGAGACACCAGGAAAATCAAATTAAAAGCGGCCACAAGTCAGGTCAAGAGTTTGTGCGGTCTTCCGCGGTTTAGCAAAGTCTGCAGCCAAGTTGAAAGTTGAAAACAGTAGTCTTGGGGAAATTTAGGTTAAGGGTAGGTTAACTGGTGGATAGGATACTTAAGAATTGAATCCTTGTGTGTAGCTAATGTGATATGAATAATTAAATATAAAAACATAAAATTGTTTATCCGTTGTGACTAGCGCAGTAATTTATAAGATATACAACTTGTAGCGTTAGGAAGCCAAAACAATAAATAATAATAATAATAATAATAATTGCAACTTTGTCTAGATAAGCTTAAACAAATTTTCCATTTATCTGCTAAAAAAATATTTGTTATTTTTTTTATTACTATGATATTTTATATTTTCCATTATATTTTCCTTATATTGCTCAAACATTTTGAGTTAAAATCTTTATTATTAATAAATTATTTAATTAAATTTGAAATTTTTAACTTTGTAAGTGTAATCCAAGAAAAGCGAAACCCATCCAGTTAAAGTCCTCGCGAAGTTCAGTTTTCCAACAGCAACAAGTTGTCTGAAAATGTTCATCTGTCTGTTTTCCTCCGCTTAGGATAATTCATGATTTATCCAGCTGCTTGCAGGAATCTCTTGAATTTTAATCTCTTCAACTTTCTCTAAGGAAAATTGGTGATTTTTACAACGATTTAAAGTTGCTGCTTTGAGAGCGAGGGCGCCTAGCCAGCAGCGTTTAAGTGGGAGTTATTAAAAATAAATCAAAGCGGATAAGGAAGTAGGAATAAGGCCCCCCAACGGTAAGGAAATCGCCATAATTATGGCTCCAAAATCTAATTTGATTCAATTAGATTAGACAAATAAACAAAAACGGGCAACATCGAGAGCGTACCGTAGGGCATTGGAAAATTAATTGAACAAGTCAAGCGGCCAACAATTAAAGTAAGCAAATGTAAATGAGAATGGGCGGTTGTCTTGGGACTAATAAGAATTATTAACTGATTTAAGCAGACATTTAAGGGGTCTTAGTTTTATTTAAACGTTTTAATAGTTATAGTCTCCTTATAATTTTGTATTTCTGAATATTCGATTATTTAAAACATTTTTTTTTTTGCAAATATTGGAATTTTATATTTTACTTTTTGGATGTTAGCCTTAATTGGATATTAAATCCAGTTGAAAAACAGCTTGTTATAAATTTCTAACACAAACACTTCCAAAATTGCCTAAATTTCTTTACCGATTTTTAACCGAAATTTCAAATTAGTCTGTTCTAATTTTTTAGACTTTCACACCAACTTCTAGCACTTTTTGGCCAACTCGTGCGGCACTTACTTGCACTTGACTGGTTGGCTGCTGTCCAAAGGAAATGTCCTTGTCTTTCGTCCCGGTCGTCGACGTCCTCGTCCTTGCCAGATGGATTCGCTGGGCTGCCGCTGCTGCTGCTGTTCGATTGCAAGCCGGAGTTCTTTTGGTGCTGCCAAAGGAAAAGCGGCCAGCTTTATAGCTGCAACATTGGCTCCTAGCTGTGTACGTGCATAAGTGTGTGGGTGAGTGTGCGTGAGTGTGCGATTGTGTGCGTGGGCCAAATGCCCAAACGGCCAATCAGAAGCGAGCAAAAACCCGAGCGGCACACGAAGCACATTTGCCCAGAAGTATGCAGCGATATTTTTGGTCGCTCGAAAATTCACTTTATGCGTAGGTGCAAAAAGTCGAGTAAAAAAGGGGGTGAAAGGGGGTGAAGTAAGGTCGCTTCGGGGTACGTCAAATTAGCAGCGCGCTCAGATTTATTTGCTCGACTTCGCCGAAGCCAGCGGATATGAATGAATTCCCATCATTGGCAGTCACGAGTGGCTGCTGACGTAGTTGCCAAAATCGCCATTTGGACCCAGTGCACACCTAACCCTCCCCAACCCTCCGTAACACCCATTTAGCCTCAGCTTAGAGGTCTGCCCAAAATCCGAACTCAGAACTTAATTAGGCCTGAATCCAATTGACCAAGTCCCCAAGCGAAGGATTTACAGATTCTCTTTGAGCTGCTCATGCATTTTAATTTTATTTATATTGGCTATCTCTTACCCAAGAAACTATAAAGCCACATTTAGGAATTTTGAAGTTACAGGGAGTAGGTTCAGAAATTCCAGTTACCAAAAAACGTACCTCTTTTGGTTTCCATGATTCCCGAAGTGAGATATAAAAATGTTTTAAAATTTTGCCTTTTTGACTTCTAGGTTTTTATTTGATTTTTATTTATTTTATTGTACCTACCAATAAATACTTTAACAACCAATAAGTCGAGTTAGTACAATAGTAATTAATTTTAATACACACATTTTTACTTTACGAGAAATAATTATAAGCTAATTAATTTCCTGAACTTAGAAAAAGAGGCTGTTAAAAATAAACCAATTATTACTTATAATGTCTTTCTAAATTTGTTTTATTATAATTTTTATTAATTTTTATTTCATTAATTATTGATATTAGAGCAAATTGATTAGATTAGACCTTTAAAAAAATCCCCAGGCTCAGCAAATAAATAAAACGATTTTTTAATATCAGTAGCTGTTGATTTCAGATGCAGTCAGAAATTTTAAGTTTTTCCCTGGGTCATCAAATCTTGTTTGCACATCAACAAGGCGAGCAAATTGATTCGCCAACGACTTGTTTACAACAATTGCCACCTCCACCTCCGATTCCATGTCCACCTGGTGTAATCTGTCCGCTTGAATGCGATTTAGCCTCCGTTTGGCTTTAGCCTGTTGCTACAGTGAATATCCCCTATCTCGCCCATCTCCCCCGCAGCTTATCGCTGTGCACCAAAAACAAATTAGCCGATAAGCAGCTGACGGTGCTCGAACGCCCGGCGATCAAAATATTTGACAACAAACACAGGAGCAGAGGGCCCACAATCGATGACTTTGCCCAGCGCAGATCATCTGTCATCTGGAAAATGCCAAATCTTTATCAGCGATCAGCATCATCTGACCGACTTTTAATTAATGGGAAACCCCATAGATAAGAATGAAATACTTCCTATTAAGGGATCACACCTGTGTAATTATTATATTATATCCGCTTTGATTGACTGAAAAGACGCCATTACTTTGAGTTCTTTGATTCTATAATTTATTCAAGTGCTATCATTTGTATCAAATTGATGTATGTGGTCATTCAGTATAGAGCAAGTCCTGTTTACTTCTTCTTCAGGAAGGAGCTGACGACTGCAGGAGCAGAGTAGGTGGTGATGGGGGCGGCGAAGGCGGGACCAGCGGCATAGGTGGCCACCGGAGCGGTATAGGCTGGGGCACTGTAGGCGGTATAGGCAGGAGCGGCAGCAGCGTAGGTGGAGTATCTAGGAGCGGCGTAGGTGGAGTAGCCAGCGGCATAGGTGGTCACTGGAGCGGAGTAGGCCAAGGGAGCAGCAGCGGAATAGGTGGCTGCATAAGCAGGAGCTGCGGCATAAGTGGCCACCGGGGATGCGATGAAGCCAGCCTGGGCGGCGGCAATGCAGAGAGCCAAGCAGATGAGGAACTTCATTTTGATTTGGTTGTTTGGTTTGGTTGCTTTGTCAGTGACTGATGCTGTTGCCAATTTCGACAACCATTTTATAAGACCGGGTTTGAGAAGACAAAATCTTAATTGGAACACAATAGTCACCGAAACTCTTTTTCTGCTGACTAACGTTCACTGAACGTTTGTCGTCTGTTACCAGCGAACGGCGTTTTAAATCGTTTACTTTTTTGTCACTTAGCATTATCCCACTTGGGTTTATAGGTAGGTTTATTATTACTTATTACTATACGTAGGGTTTTAGCTTTGGTTTTGATGATTTCTTTCTCATAATTAAATTTCCAGTTATACCTTTTGTTTCATATATAGTTATGTACTCTAACATATTTTCCATCAGCGAGGTAATAAGTTAGTCGTGAATTTTATGGAATTTATATTTTCGGTAAGCTAATTTTGTATAGCTTTTTATAGCTCTCTTCCCAGAAATATCAATAATATTTTGACAGCAACTTCAGCCAATTGATATTTAAATATGTAGGACAATACCACAAAGTGTCCAAAGTAGATAAGTAGCTTCCATCTACATAGGCGAAAACTGAAAAAGTAATCCATTTGATACGCCGCTGGTTGGCAAATAACCGAGGTGCGGCTTCCGCGTTCAACGAACATTACGCACCAGAAATCTCGGAGCGGACGCAATTGTGTTCTAATTAGGGTTTTCAGATTCAAAAACCCGTTTGGTAAAGTGGCGACAGTTGTCCTATAAAATGGTCCAAGCTTTAGAGCAAAAGCATCAGACACTGACAAACCAACCAACCCAAAACAATCAAATCAACATGAAGTTCCTCATCTGCTTGGCTCTCTGCATTGCCGCCGCCCAGGCTGGCTTCATCGCATCCCCGGTGGCCACTTACGCCGCAGCTCCTGCTTATGCAGCCACCTATTCCGCTGCTGCTCCCTTGGCCTACTCCGCTCCAGTGGCGACCTATGCCGCCGGCTACTCCACCTACGCAGCTCCTAGATACTCCACCTACGCTGCTGCCGCCCCAGCCTATACCGCCTACAGTGCTCCGGTGGCCACCTATGCCGCTGGTCCCGCCTTCGCCGCCCCCATCACCACCTACTCTGCTCCTACAGTCGTCAGCTCCTTCCTGAAGAAGAAGTAAACAGGACCTACCAGCTGTATAGTACTTATTGATCAAACCAAGAAATGAAAAATACAACATTAAAAAAGTAAATCATATCACTCTAATCGACTTAACTCTGATTTTTGTATACCTTGGGTACTAACTAAACTATAATACCGTATTGTTCAAAATCATGCGGCTCAAAAATTCAGAATTTTATTCTACTTTCCGGCGGAACAATAAAAATATGCGTCAATCTTTGAATCGAGGGTTGATGAAAATGAAAGGTATGATTACTTAAAATCAATCTTAAGGATTAACTATCCATTTCAATTAATGAACCTCCTAAAATACCACCAATACTAAATACAAAATCAAATAAATCAAATGCATGTTTTTTTTAACTTTATTAAATGGTTACATTTAGGTCAGCTCTTGCAAACTAATTTGATTTCTGATACACACAATCGAGCTGGTTAGTTGGACGGCTTAAGTTTCAATTGGCCTAAAAACAAACCAATAAAGTATTCAAGAGTAAGGCATAGCATATAGTGATGAGATTCCCGAATTGGCCAGAGGTCTGAGCTGAGTTGGAAGAGTTGAGGCGGAAAATCAGAGACAGTGGAGATAGGAGCTTAGCTTAGACTGGCTTAGCAGAAGGAGCGTAGAAACCAAAGACCCAGCAGGGAGCTAAGGACGGCGCTTACGCTGGCCAACGAAGGAGTGGAGGCTCCGTTGTGCTGGTTGCAGATGCGGGGCTGCGGGGCGGATACGTATTGGCAGATGGTGCCGACGAAGTTCACCTGGGCGCGCTCATTCACCTTCTTGTCGAATTGCTGGAAATGAAATATATTTTTGGATTAAAAAAAAACATTTTGGAATATTTGTATCTAAATTCCTTAAACTACACTGTCCTAATTGAAATTTTGAAAAGGTTTTCATTTTGGAAGGATAATAGTATAGCATTAGTACTTACAAAAAATGTTTTTATAACAATATTTTAATATTTATTAAATAACTTACAACTTATATAGTTCTTAGTATTAGGAAAGTGAATTTATTTTATTTGAAGGGAATTTGTTCAAAATATGTGTGGTGTTATTTAATTTTAAAGAACGAAAAAGGGCCACAGAAATATCTGTTTTAAGAACCATTAATATATTTAAAGCTCAAGTGAGGACTTAGGCCCTTCCATTATTTTATTTACCAACTTAATATAATTTACTGACCTCATTGAACAAGATGGTGGGCACGCTGGTAAGTGGTTCCTTGAGTCGCTGGGTGGTTTCGCCGGCCTTCTTGAGGAGGACGCTGCCCTCGGTGGTGTTGGCGCAGGTCTTGATGTTCTCCCAGCTGTTGATGTGGTTCTCCGAGGCACATCGCTGGCCGGGATAGACGTTGTCCGGGAAGTTCTTGCCCGCCTTCATCAGGCAGTTGATGAAGTCGATGGTGAGCGACTCACGGGTGAACTCCACCTGGTAGGAGTTGGCCTGGATGTGCTCGATGGCGCAGGCATGCACCTTGTTGCCATAGCACTCATTCGGTCCGTGGTGGCAGGTGAACGACGTCTCGGCGCCCTGGGTGAAGAACTGCGGAGCAGGGAGCCAGAAAAGGAACCATGCAAATGAGCCATTGTCCTGCCGATAAACGAAGGTCTAGGGGCTACTCACCTGAGACTTTCCGAACGGCACGAAGGTGAGTTCCACCACATCGCGCAGCTCTCCCTTGACCGCCGGGTAGACCTGCTCCGTAATGAACTTGGCACTGTCCGGACACAGGGACTCGTAGTAGATGGAAATGGGCACCTGCAGAATGCAACAAAGTGTGGTAAGTTAAAAAAATGTATTTAAAAATTAATGGGTATTTTTTTCGTAATGAATAATAAGAAATTCAATTAAGAAGTTGAACTTCCGTAACTCGAAGGTGTGTAAGAGTAAAGGATTAATTTCTCAAAAACATTTATTTTATACCTAACTCATAACTCATAACTCTAACTTTTTTGGTGTTTATGGAAGTTCGACATTTATTTTAATCTTAAAAATAATTTTTATTTGCAACACATTGCAACTGCATATTATTTGGTCTCAGTGGATTGCTTGCACTCGTTTCAATTCCGATTGGGGGTGCATTCAGTAATTTGCATTTTTCGAGAGTGCAGCCAAGCCGAGGCATGCAAATCACATGCGGCTGTATGGACAAGGTCCAAATATTTGTACTCTTTGTTTATCAATTGGGGACAATTGCCACATGCTCCAATCATCAAGCCAAAATATTGCTGAACTTGAACCGGCATGCATATGAAAGTTATAAATAGGAGAAATGTATACATACATGTATTTGGGTATCGCATAAATCAAGGAGTGATTTAATAAGCAGACTGAATAGTAAATAATTTTTAAGCAAACAACATTTATTAAGCAATAATAGCTTGAATCGAAATGTTAATGATTAGGTTACAAATTTCTTTCAGAATGTATGTATAAGTCAATTCTTCCCATAAATTTGTCCCATGGAACTGCCAATGCTCCACCCAGAAATTAAACTATTTTGTTAATGTTGGACTCGTGACACAGTTGTTTGTACATTTGGTTTGGACATGTGGCTTGATATCTTGTGTGTACTCCCTCAATTGAAAATTAATTCCCAAATGTCGAAATATATGATAAACAAATTCCCTAAGGCAGACAAGCAATGCTGATCTCAGCTTTAATTCTATTATTCGATCAATCGATCATAGTCTTTTTACTAGGCTTTTATTCCAAGCGTCATTAAATGCTTTAATTTCAAAGTTACGTGCTTGTAGCACAAATGTTTATTTATTAGTGCATTTACAAACAAATGACATTCGTTTAATATAATTTTAGATGATTATTTTACCCTAAATTGAACCTGTGTATCTGATAAATGTGAACAAATTGAGGGGATGCGAAGAGAAAAAATTACATTTTATTCTAATAGTTATTTTCAGCTCGTGACTAAAGCGCAAATGCTTGAACAATGCCAACCAAAATAGCAGCGGAAAATACAAAAAAATAAAATAATAACAATTGTGTGTATATACACAAATGCAAATTGCTTTTGCTGGAGTTGAAGTTATATAAAACCTAATGACACATCGCTGAAAGAACCCGCCATTCTTCTCGATCTAAACAACAACAGAAGCCGCCATTTGTGCACAGAAAGAAATAAAGCTAATCTGGGGTGTGATAAAAAATATATTTACATACATATATAAACAGTAAGGCAAACCATGCACCTGAATAATGTATTAACTAAACAGACAGGTATTTTTGTAGGAATATTTATGGTAAATATTCAAATGTGTATAGAAATTTGCTTAAAGTTTTAAAAGTAAAAAAAGTTTTTCGGATGATTCTTAACAGTCATAACCCTTTTTTAAGATCACCTACATTTATTCCAAATTTGTTCTGTGTAGAACGAAGTTGCAGTGGGGCTGCCGGCTATGCTCAACACCGGTTCCCTCTATGAGAAATCGAAACTGGTCTCAGAACCGGTTCTTGGGCCCAAATGAAAATAACAACAGAGCAACAGGGCGCTCTGCGGGTCTTATTTATAATGTCAATTATGCTCTATGCTTTCCCACTGCGGCATTTTCCGATCCGACTGGCGGCACAGTTCGTTAAACTCTCGAAATGCCACTTGTTGCTGCCACGAAAAGGGTGCAGCTTTTCTATGGGTTTATTTTTCCTACACTGCTACCCACTATTTAGTTTTTCAACTTAATCACGTCTTCGCCTAGATGGTAAGTCGGTATTTCGGCGCCCCTGACACGCTTTGCTGTTGTGTAATGATTTAAGTCTTGCCTACTGATTTTTTCGCTCGTCTATTTGCGGGTTGTTGTGGACTTTCCCTGAGCCGGAAACTCACCTTTGCAGCACTGTAGGCAGAGGCAATCAGGCAGCTCATCAGGAGGCACACAGCGGCGATTTTGTGACTCATTTTCAGGCTTCTTGTTGTTCTGAGAACTCTTGGAAGTGCTTTTTTGTATATGTATAAGCTGCTGACCGCGGCAGTCGTGATGTGAGCGGTTCGGTAGCTGAGCGCGAACTGTTGTTTGGTATAGAGAGCTTGGCGTTATAGACCCAGCTCCCCAGCGGATTTCCACATTGGAACGAAGGCGGCAAGAGAGTCAGACCTGCCTGCACATTTTGGGCTGGGCTTCGTTCGTATGTATGTATGAATATATACACTTCAATATTCCAGAGTCACGATCGAGAGTTATTCCAGTCAGAGATGGAGTTTAAGCTTAGGCATGAGGGAAATGAGAGATGGAGTTTAACAATTCTAACATCTTCGGCAAGTCGGAAATTTTATATTATTGTCAGTATAAACACATGACAACATTTTTTTGTTTAATGATTTAATTTTTAAAGGTTTAATGACACCTTTCCTAGCCCAAAAATATTTTTAAGAAAGCTTGAGGTAAATAGTTAATAATAAATACATAAATTTGTTAACATTTATAAAGATTATTAAAGTTTTGACCAAAGGTCACCTTTTTTCTAAGATGTTAGATCAATTTCTTATTTGGAAAAATTAAAATTTTTGGAAAATAAATTTTTGCACAGCAAACCACTAAAGAAAATAATCCCTACCACTCTCCGGAAATATATTTCTTTACCAAAATTTCAATTTTTCTAACGGGGTTGCATCTCTTTTGCAATCCAAATTCTACATTTTTAATGACGGAAACTAATGACTGCAGGCTTAGACCAAAATTCCCCTTTATAACGATTTTTAACCGTTATTTTGGTAAGTCAAGGCGTACAGCTATAGGAAAGACTATTTTGAGCAGCTAACAAAACTCTTTTTTTATGTAATAGAAAAGGTTACAAAATACAAAATAAAACGCCGGAAGCCTGGACAAATCAACCATTTACATTCTATGCTTGAATTATTGTTTTGGTCTGAGTACAAAACCTCAGCTTCACCCTTTCTTAGAAACTTTTGGCACCTGGGGGAAATCAATTCCTACAAGCCGACCGCCCACATAAAAAGCGGTCTAGAGTACATTTGCGTGAGTTTTTATAAATAATGGAATTACAGGTTAACATGCACAAGTCCTGGGAGTTTACGATTCTCTCTCCCTAATCGCGAAACCGAAATCCCTTGGCGATCAAATCCTTGCGAGCTTCCAGAATCTCATCCTGAAGTTCCTTGGCGGCTTCGGGACAATCGTTAAAAGTAAGAGTTCTGTAGAGAACAGTCCAAACGGAATAGATCTGTGGGTAAGGTATTATAACAATATAATCACAACTAGGTTTTTGTTATCTATTAGCAATATTTCCAAGAACTTACGCCGAAAATCACGAGGAGCAAAAGAGGTAGTAGCTGAATTTGCAGGAAATATTTGCTCGTAAATTGCGTTTGCACTGTTCCCAAAACAATCGAAAGATAGGGCAACGCAAAGAGCGAGGCGTAGAACAACCAGCGTTGCAGGTTTGTCATATTTAATTAATTTTCAAAGATAAACAAAACTAAATCCAAAATAAAAACACGTAAACATAAGAGTGAGACCGTGCAATTATCGATAAATTAAACCGCCCGGCTTTAAGAAATATACTAAAAATATTCCAAAGGAGGGTGTCTTCGCTGATCTAGCGGATACATCCTCCTCACATAGCAGAGACACCCTCCTTTTTGGGCCAGTCATAATTACTAATTGGATTTTATATCAGTTAGACGTGCACAGTTAGCATTTCAAATAAATAGGCGCAGTTTAAAACTCGTTAAAACTCAGATTTATTTAAACGTTGGTGGGCGTGGCTTCTGCTGCGCCCACTGTGCATGGCGTATTGGCAAGCAAGTCAGCCGTTCGGCAGCCAATTATTTGGAACTTGACCTCGTTCTCGGGCAAAGTGCCGCCCACAAAGAGTTTCGGCTGACTGCTCAAGGCCCAGAGCTCCTCCTCTCCTTTGGAATTCCGGTTGATCTTAAGGCCCGTGACGAACTTGATCTTGTGCGGATTGTAGGCCACCACTCGCAGTTCGTCCGCCGTGTAATTGGAGCTCTCCTCCTTCCACCTCACAAGGGCGCCCAAACTGATGAGGCTGCAGAAGAGATTGCCCGACTGGTCCATCACCTCCGATTCGCACTGGATTCCCCGGGTTCCCAGGATGCGAAAGTGATCTTCGCTGGTATTCGGGTGCTTCCAGTGGGTTTCGTTGTTGATCAGGGCGAGGGACACCCTCACCTCATCGAAGGCGTTCAGCGTGTGGAAGTACAAGAAACGCTCTGTAAGCAAAAGATTATATTTTAAACATTTCTTCTTAAAATGGTTAAGATCGATAAAATGTACAATTTTCAAAATCAAGACTACTTTTGCCTCAAAATCGAGAAAAAAAATAATTGCCGATCTATTTTATGTATTTTATGGGTTTTCCGAAACTACAATCTGAACCTTACCTTCCACTTCACTGGGACTTAGGCTGACTGTGAATATTCCCGCCTGCGAATTGCTGGAGCGGGCCAGTCCCCCTAGAGGAGAAGGTGGCTTCATCGTCTCGTGCTCTATGCGCCAGGATCGACCTGACAAAGAGTCAAAGACTATAAGGCCATAACCCCAGGCATCGGCTATATAGGCCCTGCCACCCACACATCGATTTGGAGTACCACTTTCCGCCAGATCCACAACCAAAGCGGTGAAGATGGACACACTGGGGGTGTAGGATTCGGGAGGAAGTGAGTGCCGCTGTATTAGTTCGTCCTTGACCAGGTCGAAGGTGAGAATTTGGGGAGGACAAAGCTGCAGTGAGTTCACCTGCCCCGAGTCCACCACCCAGAGGCGCCAACATTCGTCGATCTGTAATAAGAAATATGTAAAATAATAGAGTTTTAAATAAAAATAATTAAATAATTTACATTTTAAAATTTCGTCAGGAGAAGAGAAAAATATAGAATTTGATTTTTTAAGAAATATTTTATGATCATCAATAAGTACTAAACTTGGTTTCGCTAAGTTTCAATTTAAAACCCATATAAGGTAATATTCTGATCATCTGATTAATAAATACATGTTTATTGACACTCTAACTGAAAAAAATCTTGCACGTAATATATTTTTTTCGATCGAAAGAGACTTGTAGCACTCACATAGGTTCTGATGGCCGAGGTGATGCCCGAGCAGTTATTGGGCGGCACATGCCACTCCTCGCTGGGATACGCCTCCAGTCGGGGATTCTCCACCACCGCATTGTCTTCCGCAATCACGGTGGCCAGTGAAAAGGGCGTGGCCATACCCAGCCGCGGAATTGTGAGGAAGGTGCGATGTCTGCCCTCATCGCCGTACTCGATGTCCACATCCACCGGCAGGAAGCGATTGCCCTTGGACAGATCGTCGCCCAGACTGAGGTTCGTCCATTGGTGCAGAGTATGCAGCTCCTTGAGGACCAACTGCTGGCCCTGAACTGCACAGAACAAGCCGATGAGGATGGCTATCATTACAAACTAACTGAGGACACCTGCAAAGTGACAGTTCCACGCGGTTCAAACGGTTTCCGAAGACTGAAGATGTGCAGGTAGGCCCAAAAGTTCTTGGCCCTTGCTAGAAAGTACACTCAAAATAATTACTTTAGAAACCGCAGTATTTTAAAATGGAGAATATGGAAAAAAATATGGTTTCAAGATGGTTTGTAAAATTCATATTAATTAGCTCTGTCTTCAAATATTTAGGAATATTAGTATAAAGTTTATAACTTTAAATAAATATTTTTTCAGAGGTTCCAATACATTAAAATATTATATTCAATATTCCAAACCGTACATAACTAAAAAAAATGTATTAAAAATGCATTTCAAATTCGAGTTACATTTGTCCATTTATTTTGTCGAGTGTAATTGACCATCGTAATCAAAGACAAAGGTCGTGTACCTGTGGCGGCCGAGCAAACACTTTCGAATAGCCCCGAGATTTATGGATGGACATCTTTTATGTCGGCTTTTAAGAGTGTTTACACAGATCTTAAGGGTCTTCGATGCTGTGAGCATCTAAAAGCATCCCCGCCCCTGCAGCAGGTCGTCAACATCGCATCGCAGCACTCGATAATTGATTTCCCCGTAGTCGATGGTTCCGGCAAATATCTTCTGCAGACGATCCGACAGCAGCCACAGCTCCTCCCGTCCATCTGACGGTCTCCGGACAATCTTCAGGCCACTCACGAACTGCAGGGTAACCGGATTCAGGGCCAATAGCTGGACACTTTCCCGGTTATATGGGGCTCGAATGTCCCAGCCAAAAATGCCGATGGGCTCGAGGAAGCCACAGAACCAGAAACCCTGCCGGCTAATCGCATGCGAGGCACACTGAACTCCTCTCCTGCCGAGGGACACAAATTCCGAAAGCGAGGACCCTAAACCCTTTTGCCAATTTGTGGCATTGTTTAGGATATCCAGGGGAATGGCCAGCTCCACATCGTTGGACAGGGCGTGGAAGATCAGATGGCGACGCAAGCCCAGTCCCAAAGGAGTCACCGCCAGGGCCAAAGGTCCGTCGAGCAGCTCAAAACTCTCACCGGCCACCGTGTGGGTTCCGAATCTGGCATCCGGATAGGTGAATTTGTTCTCGATGCGCCACGAACTCTGACCCACCACATCGTACACCACTATGGCCTTGCTCGTGGGATCCGCCAAATAGGCAAACACATCCTTGCACTGCCCACTCGGTGGCGGATCCCTTACGTCCGCAAAGATATTCACAAATCTGCTCACACCCGCCTTGAAGGAGGTTGCGGGCAAGCGATAGCGATGAATCAACTGGTCGGTGGCCAGATCAAAGACCACCACTTGGGGAGCACAGTGCTGCATGAATTCGATTTCTCCACTGTCCAGGACCCACATCTGACCACAGGCATCGATATGAACCCGATAAACGGAGGTTAGCCCATCGCAATTCGCTCCGTGGCTACTGTGCCACTGGTAACTGGGATACGGCTGGATTTCACTGCCATTTTCACGCTGCACATTCGTCACGTAAGCCAAGGAATATGGAACTCCCTGGCCAAAACGGGGTGAGGTCACAAAGTGACGAGCTGGACCGCCATTGGCTGAAAATTAGAAATGTAAAATATATAATTTATAAGAAATCTTAGTAAGCAAACAAAATTTATTCATTATTTTTAACACCTACTAACAAAGTAAAGAAATTGTCGAATTGACTTTAAATCGAAAACAAGCTATATTATTTTTAACACCTACTAACAAAGTATAGAAATCGGCAAAGACAGCGATGTTATTTATAAATATAGATTTAACCAATTTATCAACCAAATACCAGCAAATCATTCGACGTCGTAATCCTCTTTTTGTGCCTCCCCGAAATATTTATATTATGCTTACGTGGGTAATAAACATCAATGTCGATGGGTATGGGACTATCCGGATTATAGCGACCATTTCGCAGCACCTGTTCTCTTTCTTGTTCACTGGGGAAACCATATTGCAGGTTCTTCCATTCGAAAACTCTTGGAATGTCCTTGTAGTCCGAGGGAAACTTGAAATCCGGAAAATTGGGCTTTGGTCGATTAATGTGATACTGAGCCAGGCAAATATTTGGGAATGCGATCCACAAAATAAGAGGAAGATTAAGTCGCCTAACGAGAAAAAATATCGTTATCACTGAATAATTACACCAAATCAAGTAGTTTAAGGTTTACATTTTCAGGTTTCTTTTTTGATGCTCGGTGAGTGATCCTTACTCGAGGGCTTTTGCCATTATACTAAACTACCAGACCCCAAAAAACCATACAAATTGTGAGAAAACAAAAACAAAGGCCATTTTAAGATGGTATATCTTACTTGCTTCAACTGGTTTTTAAAATGTATATTGTATCAGTTTGGTTGTTTGTTTTCGCTCATTTCTCTAGAGTCTCTTCTTTTGACATCGTACTCTGGGTAAGGGTATTTCGCTTTTATAAGAACGTTGGTAAATCTTTATGTTTATATTATGTTAGTAATTTCATTACAATTGATTTACTTCAGTTAATAAATTTAATTAAGTATTTTTAGTAGGTGCTGGATATTTAACATTACTTCTTAATTAAAACCAATTTCATAAGTACCAAATACCGTAAGTAAACTATTTAGAGTACAAAAATTGTCAATTTTTGGAATTTAGACGATTGATTAGACTAAGATACAAGCATAACTAACTGGAGTTCATCAGGTACGAGAGTGTTGATTTAATGTATTGACATTGAAAATACCATGGACAAGACATGGACTGATTTATGTCAAAGCTCTTATCACCTGTCTTGCTAACCAAGCTTATGAATATCCAAATGCCCATGATTCAGCCAGTGGGTTTTTATGGTTTATTGGCCTCAACAGATGAGAGGTACTGGCGCATAGTCATTCTTCTTTTGGAGAGAAACCTTTAGACCTATTTAATTTATTTATATTTTTAAATATAACTGACAATTTATATATTTAATATATTACCAATTTTTAAAATAAATCATACGACTTTGTATTAACAATTAGGTCAAACGAAACTTCAGTGCCAATTTCGATAAGAGCTATCGAAAAATACATGTGTTAATGGGCTAACATTCTTGTTTAACTGCCATTCATTCGCCAATCAAAATAAATACCGATTAATCTGATAATAGATTTAATTGCTACATTCGTTGAACAAAACTTTTACAACTATATATAAATTTTTAAATTAAAATAATAAAATACAAATTGTTACTCAATCTATAACGAGATAGAGTTGTTTAATAGATATTAAAATTTACATGAGTGATGTCAAAACCATGCTAAATGAACACATAATCGGTAATGAATAAATCATTGGGTGTTTATGGGTTTACGATCAGATTCGGCCTGCTGCCTTTTTATATGCAAACCAAAGAGTTGGGAGCACCGACCACCAAGAATTATACCGCAAACCAGAAAAAATGAAGAAATCAACTCATTAAATGTGGCAAAAAAACTAGTTGGCCTGTCATTTCACGCCTCATTAATGTGGCAGTTGAGTGCATTTGCCGCTGACTTGTTTTAATTTGTCTAATTAATCAAAAATTCATTTGTCTATTGAGGCATTTTGACCAATTCGCTTACTAAATACAACTTTTTCATTGGGCTTTCATAATGTTTAACAAAGCTTTCTTGTCAGGGGCTTATGCATTGAATTTAAATGATCGCAAAGTCTTAAAATGTTTATGGGCTCGATCTCGTCACTCACTTTTTGCTTTAAATATTTAAAAATAACATTTAAAGGCGAAGGGGAATCTGTTTACTGTTTCTGGAATTTATATTTTATCATTTTACGATAAGTAACTAACTCGAAAAAAACCAGATTTATCATTATCATGTAAGCTAGTCAAAGACTTGTACAGATGTATTGATTGGCATTTAAGAAAGTGATTCTTCTGTTTGACATCACAAAAATAAAATACAATTATATCTCAATAAAATCTGTGGCAAATTTCATAGTGGCTTTTTTACTTAAAAATGTCTCTTGATAGACACCATGTGATCCCTATATCCAATAACTGATATTAGAAAGTGTTTCAACTGATTGCTCCCCAAATCAAATTCCTAATCAATTAGCCAATCCCGCACGCTTGACGGCATGCAAAAATCTCAAGACAATCTGATTTAACATACAAATCTGTCCACCTTGCCCCTGTACAATTTGTTTCTTGTTTTCTCATCAATTACTGCCCGCAGCAGGCGATACCATCTAATCCCACCGACGCCTGCCGTCAACCGGTTTAAGTTTCAAATTATTAATGGCATTTAAAGGTGAATATTGTGTGATGACCGAAACTGGTCGCTTAATTTGAAATTAGCGAAAAAATAATATTCTGTGCAAATTTCATTTAACCTTACTCCACTTTGCCTTAAATTCAATAAACGTGCTAATATAGAAATAAACATTTTCCATATGAAGTAATATTTATAGCCAACGATGCGTAAAATGAAATATCTGCCGGAAGCCGGAGTATCACCTTGCGAATATTTAACAATCTCTAATACCCTGTTCCAGATACGTTTGGCCCGATAATGTTACCACACTAATCTGCAACAGGTGGAAGACTCGTTCCGATATTATGGCCAATGTCTTCGTTAATCAACGAAGCTGTGACACTGCCATTCAATGCATACTAATGCGAAAATAATCCATGCTAAAGTGTCGCCGCCGATCTTAACGTTTAATTAATTGGTTTGAAAGTCATAAATAGTTGGCTTTATTGGACAGCATTAATAACGCTTTGTAGAAGAGAAACTATTAATAATTTGTATTGGGGTTTAAGGCTGAATAGGAAAAATGTATAATTAATGAATATCCGGAACAAGGATATATTACATCGATTGGTTAGTTTTTGAACTTTGTAATATTTATAGGTAATATACAAAGATATCTAAAATCTTTTCCTGAATCATAGTTCAGTCTTATACAACCAACATGCAGTTTAATGGAATCTATCAGGGTTAAAGGCACTTAAAAATTTTTGTTTTAAATAGTAATCACAGACTTGCACCCCAGGAGCTTTTCATATAAGCTGTCAAAATGAAAACCCCAATTTTAAAACCTAGTTTTTAGCTTTAACAGCCTTTTAAATGGTTAGGAACATTTTTAAAAAAGTAACCCCGACTTTTACCAATTTTCCTAAACATTTAGCTACGAAAATTGTATTAACATATTCTAAAATTTTGGTCGATCTAGATTAATATGCACGCGTAACTTTGTCATTAAATTAATTTATTCAATTCATACATTTATAGAGATTTATTTACATCGGCCGCTACCCGCATTGCGTATACGCAGCGTGTGCGCAAGTTGTTTCTCACTGCTGACCCACCGATCTCGTGGCTCGCTGATAGTAGTAGCCACTATGGCGGTGGCTGTAGGCGGTGGGTGGCCCCGAAACCACTCGGGTGGTGGCCGCCGGAGCAGTGGTGCCCACCAGGGTGTCCAGATAGGAGCGCTGGTAGTTGTCCCTGGTCGCCTTGCTGGGCGGAAAGGCCTCGCCCTGATTGAGAGCCGTAAAGGGATTGCGAGCGGCATAGTTGACAATGCCGCCGGTCTCGAACTTAAAGGGCGACTTGGTGGTGAAGGGCGTGGTCAGCGCCGGACTGGTGAAGTACGTCTGCAGGGCACTCGTCGAGGTCTGACCGTGAGTATTGTACAGTCCATAGTTCAACAGGCTATTGTGGGTGGGTGCTGCTGGCAGGGCAACACGATGACCCAGGAGCGAGTTTCCCGCAGGGAGTTCTAGCCTCACAATACGGTTATTAAATTCATTGGGATTCAGGTTCTTCAGGAAGAAGCGATGGAACTTCGAGGCAATGGCATAGATAACACCAGGTTCCGATTTTGTAGTCGTTATATCCGCCACAAACTGCAATTGATCGCGATCGAAAGCCAAAACCGATTGCTGATTAGTCGTCGGATTCCACGAGGCGATGGCTGTCTCACTCAGCGGACTGAAGATCAGACTGCTGTCGAATGGCGATACAGAGAGTCCAATGCCCTGGGAGCTCTTCTTGCCCACCAGTTTCACATCCAACATCTTGCCATCTGGCAAGGGACCCGCTCGCAGGACATTCTTGTGAACGGAGAAGACTCTGGAAAAATAAAGGAGGAAAAATTCGTTTACAGAATAATATTTTTACCATAGCCTTAGTATTATTCTATAATTAATTTTATTATTTTGTAATGCCACTGTAAGTGGCCTTAAATGTTTAACAAACCAAGCGTGTAATTAGTTTGAGGCTAAATTTATTTAAATTTTAATCAATGACAAGCCCAACATAGCTTCAAGTCTTTCGAATTAATTTAATGTTTATTGAAAGCTTATGGCAAAGTAAGGTATTGCAGAGAATCACACCTTACTGAAATTAAGTGATCGATTACTTTAATACAATAAAGGTATTTTTACGTATTTTTAGAGTCATTGCATGAATTGAGTTAGTGCGAAATAACAGAAGACTCTACCTCTTTCTTGTGCAATGTAAGGAATGTTAATAATATTAAGCATACTTCATAGAGAGAATAAACCAAGTAATAAACTAAAATTATAACATTTTTTCTCCAAAAAGGGGAACAAACAAGGACGCAACAACAAGGGGAAATAAAATCAATTATACTTGATTAATTTTCTCTTTGTAGTTTTATAAAGATGACTCACCTATCCGTGGCCAGCGGCTGGAAATAAACCACACCGGTGCGCTCATCGAAAGTCAGTCCCACCACTCCGTCCATGAGAACAAACTGATGCTCGTGGATCTCCGATTGGGCGAAGTCCGGGTCGGGATACATGGCCGGATGGGATACACGCCAGGTGACGTCCTTGCCACTGTCGTACACAATGATGCCCGGCTCCACGGTGTCGGTGATATAGACGAACACATCGTCGCATCCCTTGGCCGTCGTCTCATCGATCACCATGTTGGTGAACAGGGACTCTCCACGCAGGACCTCGGGAGGGAAATCGATGCGTCGCACCACTCGATCTGTGGCCAAGTCCACCACCAGGATCTTGGGCGGGCAGGTGATCTCGTAATCCTCCAGGGATCGCGAGATGCCAGCATCCAGCAGCCAAAGGCGATTGCAGGAATCGAGACGCAGGCGATAGACGGAGGTCAGGACGAGATCGCTACAGTTGAAGTCACTGCGTCCGGTGTTGGAGAAGGACCAATCCGGATACGCGTTCAGGGTGGGGGAATCCCCGAATTGGGCTTTGGAAACCCAACTTACAGTAGAGGAAACTCCCGAAAAGAGCTTCGGTGTGGCCACAAAGATCCGATCATCCGTAACGGCTAACCCGGTGATCAGAACATTTTGGGGATTAAAGAAGTTAGGATCGCTGACCGGCGCCTGGGGATCGAAGTTATAGCGCAGGAGCTTCCACTGCTTGGCCACCTGCAAGCCAGGCGTAAGAGCCTGGCTAACCGGCGACCACAGGACCACGCAAATCACTCCAACGAGGATGCGAATCATGGCAAGATGGGGCTTTAAAATAGGAAAGGAATAGAAAACCAGAATTACTTGATGTTGCAGTCACTGCAAGACCAGAATCCAAACTGCTGCAACTCGGATTCTGCTTGGGCTTATCTATCATTTCTATTTCCGGACAGTTGGCCCAAACAATCGTCATGGGAGGAAATCGGAATCAGAGATTTTCCCAACATAAAAATTGCCGCTTATTGTATTTATTGGTCATTGAGAATTTAGAATGCACAAAATAATACCTTGATTAGTGCTTAAACCTTTTAAAGCACTATGAAAAGTACATTTATAATACATTATTATGATTAAAAATTTTCAAATAGCTTAAAAAGTAAGTACAATAATTTATACTTTTTTTATTTTTCAAAATATATTTTGTTTATTTTGTTTAGTCTACAGACTTTGGAAATCACAGGCTATAAAATTTCCTAATATATATTATATCCCATTTATTTACGTTTTTATATTTTATTTATTTTTCAAAGAATATTTTCCTTAGTGTACAGACTTTGGAAATCACAGGCTATAAATGAATAATCAATCAGAAAAGTACCAGAAACCCTGGTTCGTGCTACTGAATGAATTAGCTCCGAACGATTAGCAAGTCGTTTTGAGCAATTGCAGACGATGCATTTCTAATTGGTTTTAATAGATTTATAATCTGCATACAATGCGGTAACCTATTTCATAGGATTCCCAGCCAATTCCACAGATTTAAATGGAACCAGCAAGGTAATTGCCTCGGCTGTCATATCAAAGCCCTTTCTAACTCGATGAAGGCAATGATATTTATTGACGGTAATCCAGATTGCATGTAAATGTGACAATTCCGGTCTCGAGATGCCGGTATGCGGATTGCAGATTGCAGATTGCAGTGGGCAAATCGCGTTGTGGGCTTGGCGATTGTATTCAAATGAGTTCGCAATGCAGCCGGGTCAGTCCAGATTGAAGTGTCCGTATCCATCAGATACTTGCGCTTGCATCTGCGGCGTGCTTTAATTTCTCACGCCAGTCGCAGTATCCCACTCGCAGTCACGATCTCAATAAGCAGTTGCGAGAGCTGCACTGAGAAAAACAAAATGCATATTCAGAGTGGTCTTTCCCTTTAATAGCCCGTTTTTCCAACCAACCCGCTTATGAAAGCAATTTGATTATAGTTTTTTAGGTTCATTTACATAGGTGTTTGTCGGTATGAGCTACGATTTTTAAATTATATTTTAATGTAATTATAACATGGAAATGTATAAAGCCCCGCTAATATACAAAATATATGTAAATTACTATTTAATATTCAACACTCAAAAAAAGTATTGCTATTTAAGAGGATTGACAATTTTTAAAGGAAAAATAAAATAATAATGATTTCATCTAAATTCCCAATACTAAAATGTTAATAACAAAATTAAAAATTAGTTTTAAAAATGATAAAAAAAATACTTAAATATATAATGATTTTTAAGTTATTTTTTATTATTTCCGTCTTTCCTTTTCCTCAGTGTACTCACAAAACATATGCGTTTTTTAATTGCTTGGCTAACTTTTCCCCTGCACTGACATAAGGAACTGACACTTTAATTTCGGCTTCCACCGGTTAGAAAGACAATCTCAATGGTCTGCATTTGAATATTTTGGCCAATTCGCTGTGGGCAGTTGTCTCCGATTTCGCTCAAATCATATACTATTAAATGTCGGAGCCAACTCCCAGACTCGTTTGGATCTGGCAAATTGCAGGCAAACACGGCCAACGTGCTGCATGGTAACTTTCATTGGCGCGTGCCACGATAAGCAGTTAAAGATAATTGAATTTTTGTAATTTTCAGGCGAGCAACTAGCATTTGACGAATTACATAAAAAACAGAGCTTAAAGTCAAGGCTGATCTCGGCGCCACATGCGTAAAAAGAGATTTATTTTCATCGCACTTGCGCACTTTATATAACACTTGTGCAACGCCAAGCGGAAACCCGAGCAGTTTCCCAAAAAATATACAACAAAAAGAGTCAAGAAAAGAAATGAGGAGAAGAAAACTTGAGTGGTGTTTTTTGTCACCAGAGTATTGGGCTCACTGGGCGTAACAAAAAGTTTACAAGTCAGGAGTTACAAGCCGCAAAACTCGAAGCCACTTGTCTTTTTATACATGTTATTATATTTTTTTTTTGTTAAAATGCGCATTTTGCTTTATAGCCATTCATGATGATGAGCTACGGCAAGCAATGAAACTTTGCTTAATTTTCGTTTAATTTTTCTATTAAACTTGAGCACGAAGTGGTTCGAAAGCGGCTGTTGAAAACAACTTGCCTGCACGATATAAACCTCTTTGGGAAAATAACTAAGTACTATGTAGCATTTTAATCAAATGTTTGGCTGAGTAACCTTTGGCAAATTGGTTGTTTTAGCTTTTAATCATGTTTTTTTTTTGTATACCAAAGATAACAAAAGTTAATAATTAAGCAGTTAAAAAGGTTACGATTGATGCCCTCATGAAATTAGTTTCTGTAAACCGTTTAAAAGTATTTTCACTGTTTTAAGTGCTAGTCAACTAAGTAAACTAAATCATTTTATTATTATAATTATTAAATAACTACGTTTACTTTGTTATACAAAAATGTATCTGGACAATTCAGGTTCATAGGTCTCTGTCATAAATTGCATTGCAAAATTTAAACAATATTTTGAATTAATGAAATTAAAAAACCAAAAAGCCTAAGCCTCTAGAAAAATAGACAATACCCGTGAAAGCTTAGGCTTTAAATAACTTTGTAACAATGGCTTAATTTAGTTTACTCCATTCATTTGAAACATAAATCTTTTCGAAGACAATTCGGTTAACAAAAGGGATTTATGCTTTGTAGGCCAGATTTAGACAGGCCATTTATTAATTGGTCCCTTTTGAGACAGTCGCAGAGCCAACTGTGATGCAACGAAATGTGTGTGATTCACCCATTGGACGCCGGAGGCCAATTAATAAAAATAACTTCAACCTAGTTGCACTAACTAGATAGTACTACACACTATGCGGTTTAAAACAGAGCCGGTCGATCGTGTGTTGTTGCCTTATCTGAATCACAATGTTTTGCGCCTTGTCGCTCGAATCGGCGAATTCTCACGCGTTCCACAATGGACATGAGACCGAAAATTCGAAAATGTTTAATTACAATTGAGTTGTACTTATAATACGTTGATCCTATTTGAATCGGCTACTTTTGGTGTTCTCATAAAACATAAAGTTGCGACGGAGTTGAGCGGAAGGCACGTTTGCCGAAGGTTGATTAACACCTGTTTGTAAATTTCGCGTTGTTGGCAGCGGCGGAAAAGGTCGCCGTCACAGCTTCCTTAAAGCCAAAACACAGACATGTCATAAATCCAGTCTAAATCAGCAGTCACGTAGAAGTGGCTGCACTTTGCGGCAGCGATCGATTTTAATTGGGCCCAAAACGAACAAAATAAAAATCGGAAAAAATGCGTTTGCCAACCAAACTTAATTAACACAGTTCCGTTCTCCGGCCACAGCGGCTTCTTTTGGCCAAAAGCCTAAAATATAAACACACTGACACACGCGATCTGCGCATTTGGCTAATAATTCACAATGTGCAACCGAGTACCCTTGGCTTCGGCTATTGATTTGCCAATTAAAGCGATGGGCTCCGTATGTTATTTTTCCATTTTCCAATTTTTTTCGATGCAGTGAGAGTGGCATTGGCAACGCCTCACAGTTAACTAAATGCACAGCAATTTGCACTTTAACCGTTAGAAACCGCACCTCGCGACGTTTCGCGTTCGTTGCCTAAGTCTTTTGTTTTTGTGGCCAGGCCAATTTGTGCTTCATCTGGCATTATCTTACTTTGATACACTTTCGAGTTTGCCCGAGAGAAGCTGGTTGTTGAGAAGTTGCTGCTTTAGTTACTTTAAATTTATTTTGATTTTCTATACTGATCGCGCGACACGTCTGATCGTTGCGGTTGCCGTTTTGCGACTGCGTTCCGTTTGCCAGGCGCACCGAATTTTATAAGAGTTGGCTTTTTGTCTAACGTATCAACTTGGACACCTCCTGCTGCAAGCCAACTCTTATACTCGCTGGCCGGACATTCGGAGCGGCTATGTGATTCGTGGCACATATCCCTCATACGCTCCGTTGTGCCAGCTTCCGCACATTTGCATTTAAAGTCTGCAGGTTATGACGGGCAATTGTTGTAACTCAGTTGTTACTTTTTGTTACTTGCAGCGGCAATTGGGTTTTCTCTCTTTACAAGTTCATTATCGCCAAGCCAATAAATAACTCATTCGATTTTATTTTCGCATTTTCGTAAATCTCAGTATTTATATCAGCGTTTATCAACGTTTATCAGTGGCTGTTTTTGTCAATGGAGAGTCCATTGGACCGCATGGTGATGAGGCGGAATTTAAGGTAAACAGACAGTTATAAATTAAATGTACTCGGCGGGCAATTAAAATACCACAACCAGTTCGAAAGGCCTGTTCAGCTTAAATGAATATTTGTTTTTATGCATATTTTGGGAATACACAATATTGCATTTGAATTTTCAGAAATTTAAGATTTATATTACGCCTTCTGTAGAATATGTAAGCTTTAAACGGCTACCTAGTTGTTGGTATAGACTGGATATAAAGGCCTGCCTTCCGTGTATTTAAATTTCCAGAGCCCTCACAATTGATAAGTAATTGGCCAGTCAAAATAATTGATTTATATTACGGCTTTTTAAATTATTTACATTTGTTGATTTTAATATATTGCCGTTCATTGGCTCACCGACTGGATTTTCATCGCGTTGTCTAGCTAAGCTGCATTTAAATTGAGATAACTGATTGTCTCTCATATATTTTTATTCCGCCTTCTGTTCTGAGACTATATATTACCCTTTTGCATTCGGATAGTTGTTAGTGCAGGAGGACAGGTGCTAGAGCCTAGCACACTAACTTGATTTCCATCGGAGTTGTCCAACTGAGCTGAACTGGAATCGAGTTTCATAATAACTGCATGCAGGAACCCATTTACATTTGACCAATATTGCAGCCAGTGAAAGCCCAAGAGTCCAAAAGAGCCGGCTCTTTGGAGGGACCAGCAACTTGTTTGCACCCAATTGAAAATGGAAAGTATACCAAAACGGAGCGATTTGAATTTTCGGGCCCCGGTGCCCCAAATCGAAAATCTAAAAATGTTCTCTGCCGCCGATTTTCGTTTGCTGAATCGCTGGCTGAACCCAAAAAACGTGAAAAGCCCCACTTAAAAGGGGTTATGCAAAAAAGGTGACTGCAGCAGCCGCTATATCGAAACTGGTTTGCGGGCAGAATTAGCCAAGTTAGCATTAACTGCCTCGGTTTTGGTATTTGTTTGCATTGTGACACATGGAATTTGTTTACTTGCTCTCGAAATAACCAAGCAACCAATGCGTGGATGAGTGCTGGCTGGGTTGGGGAATTATCATTCGGTGATTACTCCACTTAGCATGTGTAAATTCGACATTCACTTCGTTATTATTGGCTCTCCTTCTTAATTGGGGTGTTGTTTCGGAGAACACTTGGCCAGGGGCTAATACCAAAGTAACGATCTTAATAAACGTTTATGTAGTACCGGTTCTAAGCACGCCAGTTCAAGGCTGTGGCCAATGGCCAATGTCACCCGATATGCCAAGCCGGCAGCCAAGTGGTACAAGTGATATAACCGAGTAATCCGAGCCGAGTGTCCAACGCGAGATGTTACGACATGTAAGCCGGGCGGAAACGTAGGTGGCCTGTGCCTATCCCGGGGCGATTCGCGGCTATCAAAACTATCACAGTTTCCTTTCACAACAACGCCCTGGACCGATGCTCATTAGCCGTTTGGCTTGGCCGTTTCGAAAGTAACCAATCTGAGGGGAAACAAAATCTGCGGCAGGTCTGCTGGCCACTCGCTCCATATGACTCGGTGACGATGAACACTTGTAGATTAATAGCCGCAACGCCTCGCGATGGCTTAAGTCCGCACACCGGGGAAAATTATGGTATGATAATAAAGGGGTGTAGTGAATGTTTGCCCATTTTTTTGGAGTTTGAAATAGGTTATCTAGATACAATTATAAAAAAAAAAAAAAAAAAAAAAAATATATTTATAAATAAATAAATATTTTATTTATGGTAAACAATATATCACTATGGACGGCAGTCCATGTAGTGACGAAGCGCACCAGGAGAGTGTGCGAAGGCGACTACTATTATATAGCCGCAAAATTGAAAATCTGCTGTGATAGTCCGATCGTAATGAGTAATACACCAAATTAAAGGTATTGCTAAAACTTAAAGGATTGCATACCAAGACCTCATGAAAATCAATTGGTTTGGGAGAGAGAGCGGTGAAAGTGTAAAAGTGAAAATTTAGAAATTTGGATCTGTTGGGGCCGGTGGGGATAAATGCCCCCTCGAAATGTTTTAGTAGTTTTCCTATTGAAAATACCCGTCGAATGAGGGGTCATATGATAAAATCCGACGCTCCGTTCAAAAGTTATAGCCAAAATAAGATTTTCTTCTTCTTCCCAAAATGAAAATTTAATTCTGTTTGTCAGTTTGTCAGTTTGTCAGTTTGTCCAAAACATGTTTTTTAAGTTCTGAAAATTTGATATGACGTTCATCACATCGATATAAAAAACTTTTGTTCTACCACTTTTGGAAAAACCCGCTAGTTTAGCGGGAAAACAGCTATAAATAGCTAAAATTCGGAAAGCCGTAACTTCTATACTACTAAAGCTACAGACTTGTGCTGCATCTCGTTTGAAAGGTATTTTTAAATGCTATAAACGCCTTTTATATGCAATTTGTGTAAATGTAATAGTTAAAAAGATATGAACAAAAGAAAATTTTTTAAAACTTTTTTTTTAGCTTTTTTTTATTTTTCTCAAAAACGGCTCTAACGATTTTCTTTAAAACTTGAAACTGTATAGCCCTTGAGATTCCTTAAATTTTGGTATATAACACATTACTGTAAAAATTCACGTTTAAAAGTTATTCAGAAACGAAAATAGCCACTTTTGCCAGCTCATAACAATTAATGCTGCCCAAGGGCCGTTCATTTAAAGCCCGAACAGATTTGGCCAAAAAAAAATTTTTACATTTTTGATTTGCTTGAAACTTTTTTTACATGTTCCATTCGAAAAATGAGCAATCACGTGTATCAGGATTAGTCCGAAAAAAATTTTTTTTTTAGTTAGAATTTTTTTAAGTTTTCCAAAATTTGACAAATTTGAAAAAGTACCCTCTCATTGAAAATCTTTATCTCCGGTTATATGAATCCGCGTGACTTCATGTCTTTTGCATTAATTCCTCTAAAATCTCTTCTTAAAAAAAAAATAAAAAAAAATAAGTTTTTAGTTTCTTAAAAATAAAAGCAAATTAAGATTCTAAAAAATTTTGTATTGAAATTTTTTTTTATATTTCAATGTATGCGCTATATTGTTAGTTACAATCGGTTTTTGTAAACAGTTGGAGCCATTTTTAGTTTTTAAAATATCGAATTTTTTTTAACAAGGCCTCTGCTTTTTTCTATGAAAACACGTCGCAGCAAGTAGGGCTACTCTCTCACTCTTATCGGATCCTTATGGAATTCATGTTTTCTCATCGTTTACTAGTCCTTTAACAATTTTTAATGATTAAAAATTAAGTTTTAAGTGTTTTAACAATTTCTGAATGACAAAAAGTATTTTTTATGTGTATGTGCATATCCAAACTGTATTTTAGGGTCAAGGAATCGTTAAAATTGTTTTAAACCGTTCCATTAATGCAATTCTTAAATAAATAATTAAATTTAAATGTACCAATATATTAGCTCCTATGAGAGCAAAAGTAAACAATACAAAACATCTGATATCAAATAAAAACACCTCTTAACGAGGTAAAAAACTAGTGACGATCGCACCTTCAACGTACAAAAGTTCTGATATCAACATTTGTGACGAAAAATTATTACACTCGTCATTAAATACACTTTCTAAAATTTTCTCATTCGGCACGCTGCAATAGAAAATGCCTGTGAAGGGAAAAAGGCTGGAATAGTTTGCTAGGGCGGGCCGAATGAGAAAATATTAGAAAGTGTATTTAATGACGAGTGTAATAATTTTTCGTCACAAATGTTGATATCAGAACTTTTGTACGTTGAAGGTGCGATCGTCACTAGTTTTTTACCTCGTTAAGAGGTGTTTTTATTTGATATAAATGTAGGCATACAATGAAGAACAGTTAAAAAACAAAATATTAAATAAGGTAGATAGTTAAGATAAACTTATATTTTAATAAAAAAACTAAATTAGTGGTAAAATTTAGATATAATTCAATCATTCATGGTTGAGTTATAAATATATTTTTATACCCTTGCAGAGGGTATTTTAATTTCAGTCAGATATTGTAACACAGTGAATGAGACGTTTCCGACCACATAAAGTATATATATTCTTGATCAGCACCAATAGCCGAGTCCATCTAGCCATGTCCGTCTGTCCGTGTGTCCGTCTGTCCGTTTCTATGCGAACTAGTCTCTCAGTTTTAAAGCTATCGCAATGAAACTTTCCCAAAAGTCTTCTTTCTATTGCAGGTAGTACATATGTCGGAGCGAGCCGGATCGGACCACTATATCTTAAGGCTCCCATACGAATAATCAAACAAATATAAGAAAATTCATTGTAACTTTGCAGGAAGTAGGCGTTTTGATTTCTGACAACTTAAAAAGGTATTTCTTTTATCTGCAAGGGTATATAAGCTTCGGCTGGCCGAAGCTAGCTTCCTTTCTTGTTATATAATTATTTTAATTAGTGACAAAATTAATACATAAAATTAAGAAATGGTGCCTTTGCTAAATTAATTTTTCAGGTAATAATAGTTAAAGGTAAAGGTCCTATAATGGTAAACCGATTTTCACTTAGAGATCATTCTTGTCTTGAAATAAGAGATCTCTTGTATTAAGATAAATTTGTTCTCCCTGTACCCCAAAGCAATAATGGCATATCTCCTCTTATTGTGTCCGTTACGAAATGAACTTTAAATATGTTTCAAACTGAGGCTTTCTGGCTGTCCGCTGGCATTCCCCAAATGCCTTGTCATCGTCAACGTGCAATTGCTTCATTTGCGCATTCTGTGCGCACAAATGTGAGTTTAATTGAATCAATCCAAGCGGATGGAGGCGGCTCTGCCCGTTGACAGTTTCATTACCGGCTCCGTGGTCGACGACAAGGTCTTGATGAATTCGGTAAACATTTCGGGCACTTAGCGGGGCTTTCGGTTTGGGTCTGGGACCTTTGATTTCCGAACCTTCTAAGCGCCGGCTCGCAATCAACTAATATCGCGATCAGACACTAATTCTAAAGCGCTTTTAATGGGCCTGCTTAAGTGCTTGCCTTTTGGTTTTCCATAAATGCAGACCATTAAACCAATTAGGCCAATGTGGCTTGAAGGCTCCACCTCCGCAGAGAAGGTGTGCCGACAGCCGGTTTCGGTTTCCCACAGACACTCGCAAAGCCAGAGCCACAATGTGTGGCCCATACTTTCGTTTTCCGTCGATTGTGAATACCATCGGATTATCAATATCCTCCAATAGTATTCAAGCACCATACTGCGGTTGGAGAGTTATTATTACTCGACCATTTGCTCAATAAATCAGTCAGTGAAGTATATATGGTTAATACTTACCCATGCAGACAGAGAAAAAATAAATGAGGGTCATTTGGTATTTTGCATTAATGAAAAACGATATGTCAGTCTATAAATTAAATCTATTTTTTGGTAATTGAATACTCAATTTTTTCTAGTTTTTTTATTTAATCATTATACACTTTCTTTCCCTACAACTTGATCTTTTCTTTAGGTGCATTTATGACCGTTTCTATTCTCTTGACGAAGGTCAGCACCATGCCAAAAGTGCTGCAACTGACTCGGAATTTGACGCCTGTGGCCAATGCGAAGTATGGCAGACTGAACTGATCCGATATACTATATAAGAATGGGGACAGAGGGGCTGAAGTGCGCTGGACATGCATGCTGGCTTTGTTTTCAAACGTCAGACTAATAAATTGCCCGAAATGCACGCTTGTGGCATAACGAAATTCGAATACCTTTTTCAAATGAGTCACTGAAATGCTTCCATGCTACGGGCATAAATATAAATTGGAGCTTAGTGATTGGGTGCCTAAATTGAAAGATAATTCTTATATGGGTCATAGTACCAGCTGTTCAATAAAATTTAAAAATTATTATTTCAGCCCGCAAGCCAGAATCTACACCCAACATAACATGCTCTTGGCTTAAAAGAGTAAGAAAGATATATTAAATTTATGTACTTATTCATTAATCCCCAATCTGTATTCAAAAGTAAAAAAACAAGTCTATTTCTTTTGTGCCAAGACAAAAATATGTTTTAACAAATTACCATACCGACTAGGCAAGTGATGTTTCGTTTTATTTTTCGGTACATACGCAGACATTTCAAATAATTTAATTTATTATTAATTAAATATCAGACGGGAGAGCGTGGACATAACAAAAGCGGTCACTCATTCGATTAACTCGCCTGGTAAATGCATTTGCGAATATTCCACATACTTAACATATTTTGTAGCTCATGACCACAGAATACGAAACTGGCTCAACTTTTACCTCAAGCCAGGGGGACAGTATCAAACTTGATTTACTGCCTGATTCGAATAGAATTCAATTGATTTTAGATTTGAGCCACCGTCTTATCTTAATTGACTCTGGACTGACTAATTGGGAGTTTAATGTTTCTGGCGATTTAATAGTTCCCACTAAGAATTGATTGTTTTTTATGTTTGTGAAGGTGTTGGCCATAAAAATGTAGCAACTTTGTATTCGCAATTTATTGGCGACCAAGCAAACCGTGTATGGAAATTAAAAATTTTACGACTTGTGCAATGCAAGACCGTAAAAAAAGTGCGTTTGTGAAATATGGTGCCGGCCGAGAGAGATAGATAAAAATGAGGGCAATTTGCTGGATTCAAATCTGGTGCCCACCAACATTTTGCGATTGCATTGCATGTGGTCGAGTTTTTCGATTTTTCAGCACACGCGCTTTATTCAATTTGTTTTTTCTTTCACATTCGATCCAATGTTATTTATGAGTCCAAAATGTCAGGCCTTGTTAATCCCGCTGGCAGCTTGGCTTTAACTTTAATGTCAACTGGGTAAGTCGCTAGCCAACAATGAGAAGGATTGGTCTGAGTTTGGACAGTGTTGCTAGAATTTAAATGGTTCGATTTTTGGGAAATACTTATTTAAAGACATCTTATACGAGACAAATTTGGGTATTATCAGAAAGTTGTATTTAAAAGTGTTTAGCTTAACTTTCTTTTAAATTAGAATTTTACCTAAATTATGTGAACAGATTTTGAAAATATTTATAAACAACTCATTTACCATTTTATCGAATGGATACAAAATAAATTATTTATTTACAGATAATTATATAATAATTATTATTATTATTGAAATATCTCTACTTTTGTTCATCTTGAACCTTAGAACTTTCAGTTTTTGCCTAATACATTTTTTTTCTATTTACCCATATTAACCAATAATTTAGCAACAAAATAGCTAAAGTACTAGCACTAACTTCGACTGACTGAAGTTGCAGGCAGAGTAGCTCGGAGAGATTTCAGATAAGACTTGTCGCAATTCAATTGGAGCGTCATTTGCTTATGACGGGCCATAAAAAACGTGGCCTAAAACAAACAAGCCAGGCGGAATGGGGGGGAGAAATATTATTCATGCCCAACAGTCACAGCCGAGGGGCAAAATCAGTCCAGAGATTGAAAAATTAACATAATTGCAGTATAATAACAGAGTCGGTCCCTCGGCGGGCTGGGAGTGCGTGGCCCGCCCTCATGGGGCGTGGCCGGTGGGCGTGGCACTGTCAGTCGTTTGCAGAATGTCAACACCTGAACAACGCTTTTGGGTAGCAACCTTACTGTTCCTCGTGAGTCAGCATTGTGGAGTCCAGGGATTCGGAATCAATCTGATGAAGGTGCCAACTGAGGACAAGGGACAGGAAGCTTGCATCCTTGCTTTGCTACGGAAATATTTCGATTCCGGGGATGGTCTCTCCGGCTCGGTATTATGCATCAATCGGAACTATCAGTTGCCCAATATTCAAGAGCAGTTACTAAGAGGCATGAACACGTTCGCAAAATATCCTTGGAGCCTATTGGTAACAAACTCCCGGGAGGGTCCTTCGTCATCAAAGTTCCTTATGAACGAAAAGCCGCAGTGCTATTTCCTAATTGTCGAGAGTCTAGACGACGAAGATTTGGATGAGATATTCGAGCACTGGAAGAGCATGGTGAACTGGAATCCGCTGGCCCAATTCGTGGTCTATCTGGCCAGCTTGGAGGAAACTGACGAGGAGATGACCGACCTAATGATAGAACTCCTTCTCACCTTTATGAACAAGAAGATCTTCAATGTGAATGTTATCGGGCAGAGCGAGGAAAACGAATTCTTCTACGGAAAAACCGTATTTCCCTATCATCCGGATAATAACTGCGGAAATCGCGTGATATCTGTTGAGTTACTGGATGCCTGTGATTATCCGGGTGAAGAAAAGGAAAATGAGAATGAAGATTCCGGCGAGGGAGAAGGCGATGAAAGTCAGGAGGAGGCTACAGAAAATGAAAAAAGTCAGGAAAATGGTGATCATCAAGATGGATCGGAAGATGAGGTGGCAAAAAATAGCAGGGAAAGTGAAGAGTCCAGTACTGGTAATAAGGAAAAGGACAAAAGCCAAGAGCAACAAGATAATGATAATGAAAATAAGACTGCAGAAACAAATGAGGAAAGTGGTAATGAAAACTCAGATGATAAAGACGATACTGTATCAAGTCAAGAACAAGGAAATGATGATTATGAAAGTCATATAAATAAAAGTGAAGAAGGAAATGGAGAAAGTGATCAACAAAATTTAAGTCAAGAAGATAATGATAGGGAAATCCATATAAAATATGACCAAGTGAGCGAAGAAAACATAAATAACGGTGAAGAAAGCATAAATTATAATGATAACTTACAAAACCAAGACGATCATAATAATATCACTCATGGAACTAAGTTTAACATTTTTTCCAAAACCAAAGAAAATCTGGCAGGAAACAAAATGAATCAAATTGATGACTATTCTGAAAATTCCTTTAGCGATAGCAATGAAAATGTATCAGAAACAACAACTGAAACAAGCAGCGATAATCAAACTCAAAGTTCAACTGAGATTGTGAATGAGGATAATGCTGATGAGTCCGCTGAAAGTGAAAGAGATGGTGAGGGACCTGAAAATAGTTTGAGATCCAACTCCTCAGAGCCGGAGGCTACTATCGAGGAATTCTATCGCGCCAAGTTCGAGGATAAGTTCCCCCGTGATCTCAGTGGATGTCCTCTGACAGCCTCTTTTCGTCCTTGGGAACCATATATATTTCGCAACAGTGAAGATGAGCCGGTGGAGGATTACTACTATGGTCTGCAAGGGGATGGAGATGACTACAACGACACTGCACCCAGTTACGGGGAAACGGACGACGAGGGCTACGCTGATCCGGAAGAAGAGGGTGACAACACCATCGCAGAGAGTGAAACCCAGTCCAGTGGAAAGGCCAAGTTGAGTGGCATCGAGTACCAAATGGTCCAGACCATCGCTGAGCGTCTGCACGTTAACATCGAAATGCAGAACGAAAATAGCAATTTGTATCACCTTTTCCAACAGCTAATCGATGGGTGAGCTTTAAATAATATCACAAAAAATTAATAATACATTGACGTAACATAAAGAAGAGGTATTTCATTTCTGAGAGATTTTATGATATACTACTTATTTCAGGGAGATCGAGATGATTGTGGGTGGAATAGATGAAGATCCGAGCATCAGCCAGTTCGTATCCAGCTCGATTCCTTATCACCAGGATGAACTCACATGGTGTGTGGCGAGGGCCAAGCGCAGGCATGGATTCTTCAACTTCGTGGCCACATTTAATGCGGATGCAGGATTCCTTCTAGGACTCTTTGTGGTCACGTGTTCTCTGGTGGTTTTGGTGGCCCAACGCGTCTCTGGCTTCCGACTGCGCAATCTCAATGGATATTTCCCTATTTGCTTGAGGGTTCTTGGTATCCTGCTCAACCAAGCCATTCCAAGTCAGGATTTTCCCTTAACCTTGAGGCAACTATTTGCGCTTTCCTTTCTAATGGGCTTCTTCTTTAGCAATACGTACCAGAGTTTTTTGATCAGTACACTCACCACTCCACGTAGTTCCTATCAGATCCAGACTCTGGAGGAGATCTACAGCAATCGGATGACTATAATGGGAACCTCCGATCACGTTAGACATCTTAATAAGGATGGCGAGGTGAGACTTAATTCAAATCAATTTTAATAGATCCAAGATATCCTCCACTTTTTGCTATCTTATTTTAACCCATTTTCAGATCTTCAAATATATACGAGAAAAGTTTCAGATGTGCTATAATCTGGTGGACTGCCTCAATGATGCCGCCCAAAACGAACACATCGCAGTGGCAGTTTCTCGACAGCACTCCTTTTACAATCCGCGAATCCAACGGGATCGTCTTTACTGCTTCGATCGACGGGAATCGCTGTATGTCTATCTAGTAACCATGCTGCTGCCCAAGAAGTACCATCTGCTGCACCAGATAAACCCGGTGATCCAACACATCATTGAATCGGGTCACATGCAAAAATGGGCCCGCGATCTGGACATGCGACGCATGATCCACGAGGAGATCACAAGGGTGCGCGAGGATCCCTTCAAGGCTCTTACTTTCGATCAGTTTCGAGGAGCTATCGCCTTTTCTGGAGGTCTATTGGTGGTGGCTAGTTGCGTCTTCGCCATAGAGTTGTGCTACGTTAAATGGTTCTTTCGATCCAAAAGGAGAAGGATGCCAAGAAAGCCACGTATACAACGCAAAGTAATATGAGATTTATGTTTATAGGAACGGTTAAACAAATAGTTTATATTTTCAAAGCAATTTATGTGCTTTATTTTACCACAACTAAAATCAAAATATCTTTTTAATCATTCGGTTTATGTTGTTTGTCAAGTGTTAAAGATACAGAATACGATGTCACTTCTGCCAGAAAGTATGCCATAATTTGTATGGATTGTGAGATTATTTTTCTATTTATCTAAAATCTTACTAGTCTTATAGATATTTAAAATAGCCATATTATGGTAGTTTCTGGTATTGCGAATGCATGATTTTTAGTACCTATTGCTTCGATTTATTGATCAACCATACGCCCTGTGGAACCCAACATGTGCATTGAATTAAAGGCATTAAATACAAATTAAATATTAAAAATGTCGAAATATTGCTTGAAGAGATTCATAAATATATGCTTATATATTAATATTTTCTTGGCACAATATTCAATTTAAAAATACAGTATTGCAATACACCGTGGAATGCAGTCTGCTTTGCTGCTGCACAGAGAGAAAAGTTAAATAATTTTCAATGTATATTAATAGATTAAAATTGTACAAGTATTTTATAAATATTTGAAAAAATCAATAAAATATTATGGATCTTATTTTTATGGGCTTTCTTAAATTATGGATAAGTTCCACATGAAGAGACCAAATATTGTTGAGCAAGGTCTTTTGTAAGGGCTTTTTGTGTTGTAAAGATGCATAATATTTTTCTCCGTGCTCGGTGCTCATATCCGTAGAAATATCCGTACCCATGGCTGCTGGCGATGCGGCTGGTTGTCAAAAAGGCGAACAAGCGCGCACGCCGCCAACGTCAAGCTGTCGTCGCATTCTAGCATTCTAGCATTGTGCTCCGTTGTTTGGCGCATCCTTAAAAGGTGGTGGCCCAATGTTCCGACCTGGTCTGTTCGCCGCTTTTTTGTTCTGGCCTGGCTGGTGCCTCCGCTTTCGATGGCTCTGCCCCAACCAAATCTCGTATATGTGGCTTTCACAGATTTTTATAAATAATATTTTCAGGCAGCACATTTGTTGCAGTATCATCAAATTGGCAGATTTGTGTTGTTGCTGGCCAACACAATTCAATCAGCTGCTAGCCAGCTAATGTGGGCCGAAAATTTCGAAAAAAAAGCACACAAAAAATAATACACAGGCGTCAACATATGTATATTCAGACGTATTTTTATATTAGTGCTGACCAACTAAGCGTCGTCGTG